>OZ012739.1:134128554-134463554 GCA_963859935.3 Lathyrus sativus
TTGAGTTAAGCTAAGTGCTTAAGAATTGTTTTGATGCGTCGGTGCAGGACAGTGTTGAGATGTTTAATTTTGATGGGAATTTTGAGTGTTAATGAAAGTGGGGAAGTTGGCAGTTTGTCGATTAACTGTGATTGTCTGAAAGTTATCCTGACAAGATAGTGAGATACAGCCAGGACGTGAAGTGGAGTTGTGATCGACTTAGTTACGGAAACTAGTCTGAGATTGAGAGCTCCATATTATATGTCTGTTTGGATGGTCAAGGAATTAAATTGATTGAGTAGTGTTGAGACTTGTGTCTGGTGTGTATGCTAAGGCAACAGAGTGTGAGGTCGAGTATATTGAAGGTGGGCAGTGACTTCTGATGATTATTAAAGAAAGTAAGATGTGGAATGCAATATTGGTATAATTAGGCCTTAAATATTTCAAGAGTTGAAGATGTGTTGAATGGCCTTCTAAGTGTGAAATTGTTGTTGTACATCAAATTCCGAGATCTCAGCTTTTTACGGAATCGAAATCGGACACCCGGAAGTCAAGTAACGGCCGAAAATAGAATTTCGGGTGTCAGGTTCGCTCGGTCCTTCGCCTAGCGAACAGCCGCTCGCTTCTGTGTTCGCCTAGCAAAGATGTCCTGGGCAGAAGAATTCTTTTTGGTATTTTTGTCGTAACGGGAGAACCGTAACTCGGAATGACGCACGGTTCAAAGCGTTGAAAAGATAGTCCAATGCTATATGTGATGGTGAAGTAGTGGCATGGAATTAAGTTATTTATTGATGGAATATGTTTAGATGTTGTGGTAAGTGCGGAAGGTGCGGTTTGTGTTTCCGCCATAACTCGCAAAATGAGTGTCCGTTTGGCATGGGATTTTCCATACTTATTTGAACGAGTCAGTGGTTGTGTTAACTGATGATATTTTGATATATTCGAAGAGTATATAGGATCATGTTGAGCATCGGGAACTTGAGTTATCAGTGTTTGGGAAGAAGCAGGGATATGCCACTATGAAGAAAGTTCAAAGAGTTTTTGGGAGAGCTGTCAACAACTCATGTGTTGATTTTTACCGAATTTGACAGAACTATTCGTTGTGTTTTGTGATGCTTTGTCGATGTGATTGGGAGATATGTTAAGTGTAACATCAGCGAGTTTTATTTATGCTTTAAGGCAACTTAAAGTACATAAGAGGGATTATCTGACGAGTGAGTTATAGTTGGTTGTTGTTGTGTTTGTGCCAGAGTTAGAGGCTTCAATTGGTTAGTTTGAGGTTTGAAATGTTTGGTGATCTCAAGAGCTTAAGGTATTTGCTTGATTTCGAAGAGTTGAATATGAGGTAGAGAAAGCAATTGGGACTCCTGAAGGATTATGGTTTTGGATTGAATTACCATTCGGGTGAAGAAAACGTGGTAGCCTATGCATTGATTTAGAAATCGTTGCATATGTCGATGATGATGGTAAAAGAGTTGGAAATGATTGAGCAATTTCGTGATTTGAGCTTAGTGTGTGAGAAGACTTCTTACGGAGTTAAGCTCGGTATGTTAAAGCTTACTAGTGGTATTCTTGACGAGATTCGAGAAGGACAGAAATCTGATTTGGTTTTAGTTGATCGGTTGACTTTGATCAATCAAGGTCAAGGTGGTGAATTTCGGATTGATGAATATGGTATCATGAGATGTCATGATAGAGTTTGTATTCCTGATATTGTTGAGCTGAAGAAGAGTATTCTTGAAGAAGGGAATCGTAGTGGATTGAGTATTCATCCGGGTGCTACTAAGATGTATCAAGATTTGAGGAAAGTATTTTGGTAGCCTCGTATGAAGAAGGATATTGCCGAGTTTGTGTATTCTTGTTTGACTTGTCAGAAGTCAAAGATTGAGCATCAGAAACTGTCGAGCTTGATGCAACCGTTGTTTATTCCTGAGGTGAAATGGGATAGCATATCGATGGATTTTGTGTCTAATTTACCTAGAACGCCGAGTAACTTTGAAGCTATTTGGGTTATTGTGGATAGATTGACCAAATCTGCTCACTTTATTCCTATGCGAATGGATTACCCGTTGGAGAGATTGGCAAAGATGTACATTGAAAGGATTGTCAATTTGCATGGTATTCCGTCTAGCATTGTGTCAGATAGAGATCCGAGGTTTACTTCAAGATTTTGGGAGAGTTTGCAAAGTGCTTTGGGTACGAAGTTACGTTTGAGTTCTGCTTATCATCCGTAGACCGATGGTCAGGCTGAGAGGATGATTCAATCACTTGTGGATCTTTTGAGAGCTTGTGTATTGGAAAAGGGGGGAGCTTAGGATAGCTACTTACCTTTGATTGAATTTACTTACAACAACAGCTTTCATTCGAGTATTGGTATGGCACCGTTTGAGGCATTGTTGAAGGTGAGAAAATACTTAGAAGGGTGGGTTGAATAAGTATAAATAAAAACTTATGGCAATAAAAACTCAAATATTTTTATCCTGGTTCGTTGAACTCAACTACTCCAGGTCACCCTATCAAGAGTGATTTAACTTTCTCAACAAGGACTTAATCCACTATTAATCAACTGATTACAATAGCAAGCACTAAGAGCAATTGTTCTTAGTCTTCTTAAGAACTACTGATCCCAACTGGATCTTCTTAAGGATCTTTTACAATCAAATGTAAGAATAAAACAAGTGTTTAAATGCTTCTAATTAAGCTATATGACAACTGTGATTTTACAGTTGAGATTTAAGAACTAAGAAATAAATTCAACAAGATAAAGATTTGTATGAGAGCTTGTAATGAATTTCTTTCAATAATTTTGTCAACTGAAGAAGAGTGATGGAGTCTTGCTTTTATAGTCACAGAGGTCCAAGAAGTCTTTCACGTTGAAGGTTGTGTCCTGAAAAGGTGTGAGCCTTTTTGTCTTCACATCACATGACCTTTCCTAGAAGTAGAATGCACAGATAAATCCTTTTTGTCTGTGTTCTTGTGTCTAGCATAAATGAGGAAAGAGTCGTTTGGTCAAATCAACGGACATAACTTTGAATTCTTCTTCAACAAGTTTCAGCAAATATCATCAGAGCCTTGAGTGATCAGAGCCTTCTGATTTGCATCAGAGTTTGCTGAATCAGAGCATTTGCAGCAAGTGTGGTTTCAGCGTGTAATACTTTAGAGCAGAGTTTGGGATCAGATCCTCAGTACTGGCAGCATAGTACTATCAGAGTCTTCTGAAATAAACTAATCTTGAAACTCTTCATACAAAATACTTCAATGCTTCAGATGCCTCTGGCTTCTACTTCAGATTCTTCTGTAGCTTCTGCTTCAGATCCTTCTGTAGACAGCGCTCAGAATCTTCTGTAGGCAGCATTCAGAATCTTCTAAGAGATGCTTCTGACGCTTCAGAGCCTTGCATACTTTCATGTTCAGATCTAATTTGCTTTCAGAATAAGATTCACTTTTAATATCTGCAGCAAACATACTTAACCAAATTTTAGAGTATATAATTCTTTAATACAAAATTTCATAAGAGTTATCATCAAAACATAGAGATATAATTAAGAACCAATTTGTGTTCTAACAATCTACCCCTTTTTGATGATGACAAAAACATAAGAAATTTTGTTCAATAAAAAAATAATTATAACTCCCCCTGAGATTAAGAATCTCCCCCTTAATTGAATACTTAGAAGAAATAGAAACTTCCCTTTTGCATGAGTATTCTTTTCAGAATCGTAGCCTGATTGTTCCAAAAATTAGATCTTGACTTGGAAGGATGTTTCAGAATCAGAGCCTGATAGGTTAAAGCTTGATCTAGGGATCTCAGAGTTACTTTTAAAGAATTTGTCAGATTTTTCAAATGTTCTGAAAATGCTAAGAATTCACGTTAGTTATAATTAGATATGTCTGAGTTTCATTTAGGTAGAGTTTATTTGAACAATCAGATCCATTTTCTCCCCCTTTTTGTCATAATCAAAAAGTAAAACTTTTAAAGACAAATAAAAGGAAATACAGAAAAGATTCATTCATGTAGAGAAAACAACAGAGTCATTCATTCATATTAAAAACAGACAAATCATCAGATAAATAAGTTCAAGTACATGTACACAAACATCAGATACAGAAAAACATAAACTAGGTTTGCTTGGACAGAATCATCTTCAGAAGATGAGTGATCTCAGATGAGGACTCTTCTTGCTTTGTCATCCATTTAGCCATGTTGTCATTCTTCTGATCTTGCTTGGACATCCATTGTGCCATGTCTTCAGTCTTCTGGTCTTGCTTGGCCATCCATGACTTGATCTCAGACTGTCCAGCTTCCAAAACTGCAATCTTATCTTCCAAATCTGGGTTCTCTTTCTTGATTTTAGATGAAGAAGGTGGGGCAGATTCTGAAGCAGGAACATAGTCAATTTCCATTTGGGATGCAGAGTTAGAAGCAACAGATTCAGAGGGATTTTCCACAATTGTCATAGCCAGTGGATTTTCTTCAGAAGCAGATTCTGCAGAAGTTTTTGTAGCAGATACTCCAGAAGATGAAGGGACATCTTCAAGAAACAAAGGTGCATATCTTTTTACATTCCATATCATGCTTCTAGCAGTCTCAGCAAATCTGAGCTTCGCATCATCAGAACATACATTCTTTAGATTTGAGGCTACAATATTGAATCTGTTAATGAAGCCATTCTAGATAGCATCAGATTCATTTGCATCCATGGTTGACAAGCATCTCTTCTGAGCAGAGCCTAAATGCATCTTTATTTATTTCATCAAACTTGCAAATAAATTATCAACATTCAGCCTAGTTTTTGGTTTCAGAAGGGTTTCCAAGGTGAATGGCTTGGGTTGAGGTGGAGGTGGAATGGTAAATTCTGGAATGATGATCAGAGGGCTAGGATAAGGTGGTGCCATCTTAGCAGGCATGAGATGAAATAATGGTTTACGTTGGCGTATGCGTGGAACAATACATGTTTTATCAAAAAAGTATGGGACAAACGCAGATTGTTTTGGCTTAACAAGGCAAGGAACAAAAGCTGATTGAGGTGGTTGATCAAAAAATTGTTCTATTTCAAGTTTAGATGGAAGGGGATTAGATGGAAATGGTTTAGAAGAAGCAAATGAAACAAATTCATATGTTCTTGGTATAGGTTCAGGAGTGGGTTCAGGAATGATAGTATCACATGTAATGAGTAGATCTGGTTGGTTAGATTCAAATACTCTGAGGGAAGGGGGTGAGATAATATCTGGATGGATATCAGACTCATATGAATTAGATGAGGTGGTTGGGGTACAAGATGTAGAGGATACAACAAACATAGTCTTGAGAGGTTGAACATCCAGAATCTCAGAGTCAGGTATGTTTGTTTCAACAGGATTGGATGGTTCTGGTTGAGGATCAGAAGGTTTGGATGTTGGTGGTTCAGATACAACTGGTTCAGATGACTTGTTCAGATGCAACTTGTTTAGGTGCAACAGTTTCAGATGCATCTGTTTCAGATGCAACAGTTTCAGATGCAATTGTGTCAGATTGTATGGGTTCAGATACATCTGGTTGTTGTGTTTCTAGTTGTTGTTGTGTTGTAGGTTGTTCTGTTGGTTTTGTTTGTGGTTCTGATGGAGGAATGTCAGATGATTTAGGTGGTGTTGTGGAAACAGGATCAGATGATTTTGGTGGTTCAGAGGTTTGAGATGGAGCCGAAATTGTTTGATTTTGAGTGAGAGGAGGTTCAGGCATAAAACTATTTGTTGATATATTTACAGCAATTTTAGAAAGAGAAGGTAAAGATGATTTAGTACCTTTTGTCTTGATGCGCTTAGTGGGAACAGAGGGAACTTCTCTAGAAGCTTTTCTCTTAATCTGCTTCTGTGGTTTGTCAGCAACTCTTTGTTTCTTCTGAGCAGCAACTTCATCTGCCTCTAATTGTTTTCTTTTCCTCATGTTCTCATCATACACATCTGGCATAGGTTCTCTTGCTCTTATCAGAATATCAGCAGGAATAGGTGTTCCATCTGCTTTGCACGCATCAATATACCTAACAATAATCTCCCTAGGTTCTTCAGCACCAAAGAGTGGAAAGTCTTGAACTGGAATCCTCTTCTGACTAACTTCAGAAACATTTAGCTTCTTGGGAACAGCTGTGAGTTCATCCACAATCTTTAGCCTCTGAAGACTCTTTGCATTCAATGGTTTTCCAACAATTGATTCAAGCTCATCTTTAACTCCAACTTCATAAAGAGCAGTTACCAGACCATTCTCTGTCAGAATGTCTGAAATCAGCCTTCCAAAAGGAATCCACGTCCTGATCTTCTGTCCCTTATCCTTTATGGATTCTCTGGATGCATTGATGTGATTCCACAGATGCATAAAGAGAATGTATGGAAGATCTACCTTTGTACTCTGACTCAAGCAGTACATGAAGTATAGAGTTGTTCATTATTTACATAATCTGGAGAATTAGTTGACTTTCTGTGATTGATGCATCCCAGAAAAATCTTTGCCCAGATTTTGTAGTCAGGTTTCAGATCCTTAAATTTGTTAGAAGCCTGTCCAGATGCAATCACTTCCTCATAAACTTCTTCCATGTCAACACGCCCAGTTGGCAGATGACAAACTCCATCAGTTTCCTCATACCCTATGAGTTTCCTGATGATATCTTCAGTGATTATGATCTCCTTTCCCAGAACAGAAGAGAGGATGAACTTTGGATAAACAGAAGCATGAATCCAAAATTCCTTCACCAAGTGTGGATACACTGGACCAAACAGCCTGTCAAAATATTTAACCCAACCTTGTGCATCAACAATAGAACGTAACTCAAACCCATTTTCAGCCAGAGAATCAAATTCCACCATGGATTCACAAATAACATCAAGCTTGTCCACAGGGGTTAACAATGTTCTCTTGGGTTCCTTAAAGGGAGTAACACCCATGTTTGATGACGTAACTGCAGCCATAGATGATTGAAACTGAGCTGATGTTGAGGATGATGTTGCCATTGTTGAAGATGAAGATTTGGACGAAGGTTTAGGGTTTTTATGAAGAGCAAAGAGTAGACAGAAATGCATAAATTGTTTGTGAAGTGAAAAGTGTGAAATGGTGTGATTTGTGGTATTTATAGAGAAAGAATTTAAGGCAATCAAAAAGACACATTCAGCACGTTGTCACAAAGCAATTAATGGCATTTAATGAAAAGAATAAAAATCATTTCAAAGCATTAATTGATTCTGACAATTTGGGGGGAAAACCAAGATTTCACTATTCAAACAATACCTCAAATGTCTCTTCAGTAGTGTGCAAACCATCTTTTCAGATTCAGAGTGACACGTGTTTGCTTGCATGTGCTTCTGAATTCTCTTGAGAAATGAAACATTAGCCAACGTTCAGATCCTCTAAGATTGGTTAGTTCAAATACACACAAATAATAATAATTCAATAAATCAAATAATTGACAAATGAAATACTTTAGAGTTTTAAGCATTTTGCATCTGAGAAGTTTTGCTTCTGATAAATATCATTTTGGACAAAAATTCATACCAATATTTTTCATAATAAACTTGAACCTATCTTCAGCAAGGGGTTTTGTGAAAATATCAGCCCACTGATGATCTGTATCAACAAAGGCTAAGTTTATAATACCCTTCTGAACATAGTCTCTGATGAAGTGATGTTTAATTTCTATATGTTTTGCCTTAGAGTGTAAAATAGGGTTTTTAGACAAACATATAGCAGAAATATTATCACAGAAAATAGAAATGTTACTCTCAAAGATCTGATAGTCTTCTAGCTGACTTTTCATCCAGAGCATCTGCGTGCTACATCCAGCAGCAGCAATATATTATGCCTCTGTAGTTGATAGTGCAATTGTAGGTTGCTTCTTGCTGTACCAGGAGATTAAATTTCTTCCCAGAAATTGACAACTTCTAGAAGTACTTTTTCTTTCCACTCTGTCTCCAGCGTAATCAGCATCACAGAATCCAACTAATTTGAAATCATCAAATTTTCTGTAACACAAGCCCACATTAGAAGTACCTTTCAGATACCTTAGAATCCTCTTAACAGCTGTTAAGTGTGATTCTCTAGGAACTGATTGGAATCTTGCACACAAGCATACACTGAATAAAATATCAGGTCTAGAAGCAGTTAAATAGAGAAGAGATCCTATCATACCTCTGTAGAGTTTCTGATCTACTTTCTTACTTACCGCTTCCTTACCAAGAGTACTTGTTGGATGCATGGGGGTCTTTGCCATCTTACTATCAGTCATGTTAAACTTCTTCAGAAGCTCTTTAACATATTTGGTTTGATGAATGTAAGTGCAATCTGGAGTTTGGTTGACTTGAATTCCCAGAAAGAATCTCAATTCTCCCATCATGCTCATCTCAAATTCTGCCTGCATACATTGAGCAAACTCCTTTCCCAGCATAACATTGGTAGATCCAAATATAATATCATCCACATATATTTGGAAAATTAAAAGATCTTTCTTAAATTTTTTACAAAAGAGAGTTGTGTCCACTTTGCCTCTGATGAAATTTTTCTCCAGAAGAAAATTGCTTAATCTCCCATACCAAGCTCTGGGAGCATGTTTTAAACCATAAAGAGATTTCTTTAGTTTAAAAACATGTTCTGGAAATTTTTCACTTTCAAAACCAGGAGGTTGGTGAACATAAACTTCTTCTTCTATAATTCCATTTAGAAAGGCACTCTTAACATCCATCTGATATAGAGTGATGTTATTCTGCGCAGCAAAAGAAATGAGTAAACGAATAGACTCTAACCTGGCTACAGGAGCATAAGTCTCTGTATAATCAATTCCTTCTTGCTGGCTATAACCTTGAGCAACAAGCCTTGCTTTGTTTCTTTCAACTTCTCCCTTTTCATTCAACTTGTTTCTGAAGACCCATTTAGTTCCAATTATGTTGAATCCCTTTGGTCTTGGAACCAAATCCCAAACATCATTTCTTGTGAACTGATTAAGATCTTCTTGCATGGCAATTATCCAGTCATTGTCTTGCAGAGCTTCATCCACAGAACTTAGTTCAATAACTGACACCAACCTAAATAATGATGCTTCAAATGATCTGAGGAAGGATCTTGTTCTTATGGGGTCATCCTTCTTTCCAATGATCACATCCTCTATGTGAGAGGCCTTGATTCTGGAAGATGATCCTCTAACAGTTGATTCTTCAGAAATGTTCAAGTTGTTCATCTAAGAAGCTAAAAGAATTGCATCTGGCGTTGCTTCTGGTTCCTTCACTTGAGCTTTGTCTGCCTCTGAGTCTTTAGAGTCTGTGAGAATTACTTTTCTCTCTGCAGAACTTTCAAACTGCTTTGGCTTTTCAATACCAAGCTTATCATCAAATATAACATGTATAGATTCCTCCACAATATGTGTTTCAGTATTGTATACTCTGTAGCCTTTAGAGCGTTCAGAATACCCAAGCATGAAACACTTCTGTGCTTTAGAATCAAACTTGTTAAGATTCTCTTTAGTGTTCAACATATAACAAATACATCCAAAAGGATGAAAATAGGAAATTTTAGGCTTTCTGTTCCTCCACAATTCATAGGGAGTCTTTTCCAGAAGAGGTCATACAGACACTCTGTTCTGAATGTAACAAGCTGTGTTTATTGCTTCTGCCCAAAAGTGCTTTGCCAGATTAGTCTCATTGATCATGGTTCTGGCCATTTCTTGCAGAGTTCTATTTTTCCTCTCTACAACCCCATTCTGTTGTGGAGTTCTAGGACAGGAAACATCATGAGCAATGCCATTTTCATTAAAATATTTTTCAAAAAATTTGTTTTGAAATTCACCACCATGATCACTTCTGACTTTAATAATTTTAAAATCTTTTTCATTCTGGACTTGTTTGCAGAAGTCAAAGAACACAGAATGTGACTCATCCTTGTGTTTTAGAAACTTTACCAATGTCCATCTGCTGTAGTCATCAACAATGACTAATCCATACTTCTTGCCTCTGATGGATGCAGTTTTTACTGGTCCAAATAGATCAATGTGAATTAATTCTAATGGTCTTGAGGTTGAAACAACATTCTTAGATTTAAAAGAAGATTTTGAAAATTTTCCTTTTTGACATGCTTCACAAAGAGCATCTGAGTTGAACTTCAACTTAGGAAGTCCTCTGACCAGATTGAGTTTATTAATATGAGATATACGTCTCATATTAATATGCCCCAATCTTCTGTGCCAGACCCATTGCTCATCATTAACAGACAAGAGGCATTTAACATTTTGAACCTTAAGTTCTGAAAGATTTATTTTGTAAATGTTGTTTTTCCTCTTCCCATTAAATAGGATTAAGCCATCCTTCTGACTAACAGCTTTACAACATTGTTGATTAAAGATTATGTCATAACCATTGTCACTTAATTGACTTATGGACAATAGATTATGTTTTAATCCTTCTACAAGTAAAACATTAGATATAGAGGGAAGGTTACCATTGCAAATAGTACCAGAGCCAATGATCTTGCCCTTCTGATTCCCTCCAAACTTCATTTCTCCTCCAGATTTAAGCTCCAGGCTTTGGAACATAAACCTTTATCCCGTCATGTGACGTGAGCAGCCAGAGTCCAGGTACCATGACTGGCGTCTTGACTTTTCTGCTAAATACATCTGCAATAGGGATTATCTTATCCTTAGGTACCTAGATCTTTTTGGGTTAGTTGCCTTGAAAGTTGGTCTGAACTTCTATCTTTTTACAACAGTTTTATTTTGACTTACTTTTGGCTTAAACACAGGAACGTTCTGATCAGAACGTGTGTGTTTAATGTCATTCAGATGACCAAACTTTAAATGAGAGTATAAGGGAGTTTTCTTGATTATAAGTTTATCAACAGGCATTGGATTTAAATCCTTTCCAAAGGAAGATTCATATCCAATTCCTTTCCTGTTGTTTCTTCTAACCCCATAGATCATTGAAGCCATCTTGCTTCTATCTATGCTTTTAGCTAGAAACTTCTGAAAGCTGAAGTCATATTCTTCTAAAATGTTTTTGCATTTAGACTTAGTTTCAGACTCAGAGTCTTGTTGAGCTTTTTCAAAATTAGTTTTCATTTTTAAATTGTTTTCTTTTAGCTCAGCAACTTCTGACTTTAACAGATTGTTCTTAGATTCAAGATTGCATTTAAGCTTCTTGCATTTGAGCTTAATCTGATTGTAGTTTTTCAGGACTTCTGATAAAACTTTAATAAGCTCTTCCCTAGTCAGATCAGAAAGTACCTCTACAGAGTCAGATTCAGAGTCAGAGTCAGATCCAGATGATCCTTCATTCTAATCTTCAATGCCTGCCATCAGAGCCATGTTTGCGCATTCATCTTCAGATTCTGGTGAAGATCCAGATTCATCTGAATCATCCCATGCTGCCATCAGAACCTTCTTCTTATGCTCAGGCTTTCTTCTAGGCTTTTCTTTCTGAAGCTTTGCACACTCATTCTTGTAGTGGCTAGGTTGTTTGCATTCAAAACAAACAACTTCCTTCTTTCCAGATCTTTTTGGTCCAGAGGACTCCTTGCGCTGATATGGCTTCTTAAAGTTCTTGAACCTCCTCTGCTTGTGCTTCCAGAGTCCGCTGATTCTTCTGGACAGTAAGGACAGTTCATCATCTTCTTCAGAAGAAGACTCTTCAGAACTCTCTTCTAACACCTGCAAAGCTTTCATAGATTTGTTAGATTTTAAGGCAATTGACTTACTTTTCTTTTGAGGCTCATCTTCCTCAAGTTCAATTTCATGGCTCCTTAGAGAGCTGATTAGCTCCTCCAAAGTGATCTTGTTCAGATCCTTAGCAAGCTTCAGAGCAGTGACCATAGGTCTCCATCTGATAGGCAAGCTTCTGATGATCTTCTTCACATGATCAGTAGTTGAGTAGCCTTTGTCCATAACTTTTAGACCAGCTGTGAGGATCTGGAATCTAGAGAACATAGTTTCTATAGACTCAGATTCTTCCATTTTGAACGCTTCATACTTCTGTATTAGCGCCAGAGCCTTGGTCTCTTTAACTTGAAGGTTTCCTTCATGTGTCATCTTCAAAGACTCAAACAGGTCAAATGCAATTTCTCTATTTGTGATCTTCTCATACTCAGTATGAGATATTGCATTTAACAAGATTGTTCAAGCCTTGTGGTGATTTCTGAACTCCTTGTTTTGGGCTTCAGTCATTGATTTTGTATCAACCTTCTTGCCATCCCCATCAGTGGGATGAACATGCCCATCAATGACCAAGTCCCATAAATCAACATCATAACCAAGGAAAAACTTTCTATCCTGTCCTTCCAATAATCAAATTTCTCCCCATCAAACATAGGGGGTTTTGTGCTGATTCTTTCCCTTTCTTCATATCTGTTGTTACTGTTAGATGTTGAAGTTTCAGCCATAATAACAACCAAATATATATCAAGGTTTTCTCACTGGATCTTTTCTATCACGGTGAAGTGGTAGCACACACAGAACCGGAGCTCTGATGCCAAATGAAGGTGAGAAAATACTTAGAAGGGGGGGTTGAATAAGTATAAATAAGAACTTATGGCAATAAAAACTCAAAGATTTTTATCCTGGTTCGTTGAACTCAACTACTCCAGTCCACCCTATCAAGAGTGATTTTCCTTTCTCAACAAGGACTTAATCCACTATTAATCAACTGATTACAATAACAAGCACTAAGAGTAACTGTTCTTAGTCTTCTTAAGAACTACTGATCCCAACTGGATCTTCTTAAGGATCTTTCACAATCAAATGTAAGAATAAAACAAGTGTTTAAATGCTTCTAATTAAGCTACATTACAACTGTGATTTTACACTTAAGATTTAAGAACTAAGAAATAAATTCAGAAAGATAAAGATTAAAATGAGAGCTTGTAATGAATTTCTTTCAATAATTTTGTCAACTGAAGAAGAGTGATGAAGTATTGCTTTTATAGGCACAGAGGTCCAAGAAGTCTTTCACGTCGAAGGCTATGTACTGAAAAGGTCTGAGCCTTTTTGTCTTCACATCGCATGACCTTTTCTAGAAGTAGAATGCACAGATAAATCCTTTTTGTCTGTATTCTTGGGTCTAGCATAAATGAGGAAAGAGTCGTTTGGCCAAACCAACGAACATAACTTTGAATTCTTCTTCAACAAGTTTCAGCAAATATCATCAGAGCCTTGAGTGATCATAGCCTTCTGATGTGCATCAGAGTTTGCTGAATCAGAGCATTTGCAGCAACTGTGCTTTCAGCGTGTAATACTTCAGAGCAGAGTTTGGGATCAGATCCTCAGTACTGGCAACATAGTACTATCAAAGTCTTCTGAAATAAACTAAGCTTGAAACTCTTCATACAAAATACTTCAATGCTTCAGATGCCTCTGGCTTCTACTTCAGATTCTTCTGTAGCTTCTGCTTCAGATCCTTCTTTAGACAGCGCTCAGAATCTTCTGTAGGCAGCGTTCAGAATCTTCTAAGAGATGCTTCTGAAGCTTCAGAGCCTTGCATACTTTCATGTTCAGATCTAATTTTCTTTCAGAATAAGATTCACTTTTAATATCTGCAGCAAACATACTTGACCAAATTTTAGAGTATATAATTCTTTAATACAAAATTTCATAAGAGTTATCATCAAAACATAGAGATATAATTAAGAACCAATCTGTGTTCTAACAATTGTATGGTAGACGGTGTAGGACGCCATTGTGTTGGTATGAGTCTTGAGAGAGTTTTATGGTTGGACCTGAGATAGTCCAGCAGACTACCGATAAGATTAAGATGATTCAAGAGAAGATGAAGATTTCTCAGAGTCGTCAAAAGAGTTATCATGACAAGAAGAGGAAAGCACTTGAATTTCAGGAGGGAGATCACGTGTTTCTTCGAGTTACTCCAATAACTGGTGTTGGTAGAGCGTTGAAGTCGTGTAAGTTGACGCCGCTTTTTATTGGTCCTTATCAGATTTTGCAAAGGATAGGAGAGGTAGCCTATCGGGTTGCTTTACCGCCTTCGCTTGCTAATCTCCATGATGTGTTCCATGTTTCGCAACTTCGGAAGTATGTTTCGGATCCGTCAGATGTTATTCCTATGGACGAGCTTGAGGTTAGAGATAACCTTACGGTTGAAGCTTTACCGATTAGAATTTTGGACCGCGAAGTTAAGAAGCTAAGAGGCAAGGATATTGCACTTGTGAAAGTAGCGTGGGGAGGCGCTGCAGAAGGCAATATGACTTGGGAATTAGAGAGTGGGATACGAGAGTCGTATCCGGAGTTGTTTGGATCAGGTAATATTTTCGAGGACGAAAATTTCTAAAGTTGGGAAGAGTTGTTTTCATTCTTTTGTAATGCAATTGTATATGTATCTGGATGTTGAATGTTTATGTAACCATATTTTATGATGATTGAGTCATGATGGATGATAAACATATATGTATATATGTTTGATGTTATGCAATGTTTAGATGTTTCCGCTTTTATTCTAAATATTGAGATGTGGGTATGAGGACTAAGTCCCTTTGTTTAAAGTTACCCCACTGTTGCATATCTTTATTGAGCAGGTGTTATATGTTTTGATTTCAAGTATATGTGACATGCATCTTTTATACCCATGATTATAATTATACTCTGATGGATTTTTATTACATGCCTAAATGATTTATTTGATTATTTGGAGGTATAGAAAAGGGGTGTTACACCCTGACTCCCATCAACCAAACCAAACGGCTCAACGCTCCTGACCACAACTCAAAATTCGCAAATTGATAGCCGGCTACAAACAAATGACCATTTTACCGTTCACCGCTTGAATTGCGCACAAGGAGCTTTTCCTCCAAGATTAAACCAGCTACACAAACCTGTTAGCGACTGGTTAAATACAATGTAAAATGCAATGGAATGCGAGATGAAACGACAAATCTTAGGACAAAATTTGGAGTATTACAGCAGGCATTTGTAAATTAAGGCTCTGGTGTTACGGGAGAGACAACCGGTATCACCTTTAAACTTATTTAACCCAAAGAAACGTTTTAGTTAATTAGAAGCACTTGATTTTCAAAATCATAGTTTTATACTTAAACACGTTGAACCACGACAGCCGCAGTATAGATTTTTGAATAAAACTTGGTTTCGATTCAGAGAACACAAACGATTTATTTAAATTAAGTTTCTTCCTATTAAAGAGAAATATTATCCCGATTTAAATAATTAATTTGACTTAGATGTGCTTACTGTTGATCGATGTGAATTATGCTCCTGTCTCGCTTTTATTAACTATTTAAAAATCCATTTTCTTTAATTTCTGTTTTTATTTTTCCCTCTCATAAAAAAATGATTAGCCTTAGATTTAAATAGAAATAGTAGATAATAATAGGATTGACTATTGGTCTCAATGGGTTCTACATCTTTTTGTATTACTCTAGTAAAACATGTGCACTTGTGGATAAGCAAATCACACGTTAAGCACATACCACATTACTTAGCCATATCCGGGACTTGCAAAAAGAAAGAGAGGGAGATCAAAGAGATTAGGAGAAAGAATAATAAACCATCATAAATAGAGAATTGAAACAAGGAGTGGATAAAGAAGGGAGTGGACTCAGCTTAATAGGGACACGACAGGGATAGGTAAGCCTGAATCTCTGTTTACTCTTATTGCATGTATATTTGCATATGGTATGTTTGTGTTTGAAATTTTGGTTAGGGTTTGATCTGTGGATTTTATTGAGTTTGTTGTGGTTTTTGTTTTGATGTTTGTGTTCAGGGAAGAAATTAAGGGGGGTTTGTGTTTGATATTGTCGCTACTGCGAAAATCGGCGCCGGCTATGACAGAAGAGTCGCCACCGTGCGTTATTTATCCCAAAAGAGGGAAAGGAAACACTCAGAGAAAACCTAACGCAAAGAGGGAAAGGAATGGTCATCGCAACCAAATCATGGATTCGGGAGTCGGTTACGCAAGGGGAAGGTATTAGCACCCCTCACGTCCGTCGTACTCGACGGGATCCACGCTAGTTTTCTATCTAAGGGTGTGTTTATCTATCTACTCTAAAGGTCTGGTCTAAAAAGAAAAGAAAATGACTCGGCAAAGTATCGCACTTTATGCCTACGTATTCCCGTCTGGAACGAGAAATCAGAGTCAACTTAGTTCGCCTAACTACGGGTTAAGGGGAAAGTTTGCTCACCGAGATATCGCATCTCGTGCGTATGTACTTTCATACGGCATGAAAGATCAGAGCAAACATAGTTCGGGCTACGAAAGACACAAGTTTGTCTGACAGTTTTTTTATCTCCTTATGAAAGGGTTTTCCTAATTAAAAGTCCAAGAGGACAAAAATAGAGTTTGAATGTTTGTTTGAATTTTTTACGAAAGAACTGTTTTTTAGGATGTTTGCAATCTCAGTCGCACTAGAGACTATGACCCAGGAGTGAACGCTTCGTATGTCACCCAAAGGGTACCACACTAACATCCAGATTACTGGAGAGAGACCCTCCACCAACCTTTTCCCAGATAGCTTAAGGCTCGTAACGTACGACTTCAATTAACCTTATTACTGTGTTTTTGAATTGTTTTGAGATGAGAAGAGAAAGACACCCTAAAACTATGGTTGAAAGGGAATCTACCTACAGTTATCATGCATGGTTTAAAAACCTAATTTCTGTCATAATTCCCTCTTGCATAGAGGAAATCAGAGGTCCTAGGGGAAACAGCAAAAGAAAACAAGCAGTAAACAGTAAACAGTAAAATGCATGCTATGCAACAGTACAAGCGAGGCAAGGGAGTCCGGCTCAACATCAAACCTAAGAAAACAACAGGCAAGGGGAGACAAGCTCCACCTCAAACCTAAAGGTAAGCAACACAAGCAAACAGATGATACAACAAAAGAAAAATAAAGGAAGCATCCCAAGCAGCAGCAACAGTCTTCCACAAACAGCAACTTCAACCTTCAACAGCAGCTCTGATCAGCAAAGTGAATTGACAGCAAAGAAACTTCATCTTCAAGCTAGCTCCATCTTCAAGCTCTAGCAAGCTCCACAAGAAGAGAAATCATCATTGAGATCAAGTTGCAATGTTAGGAAACCTGACGAAAACCAAAGGAATTCATCAGGAACCAACATGAAAAGAAAGTGCATCCTCAAAAGTTCTACTCATTAAGGCATGCCACTCATCCCTCCAAAGGAGAGATGGAGCTTCCTTAAGAGGACATTTCATCATGGGATGGAATAGAAGCAAACAATGCATTCTATGTTTGATGAAAGAAGAAAAACTTGTTCTAATGGCTCTTCCTAAAAACCTAAACTTATAAGCTTCTAAAAAGCTCCTAAAAAAGGAAGAAAACTTCAACTCCAACCTCCACAAGCCATGCCACAATAGCTACAAGATGTCCAGAAGATCCTCCAAAAAGGAATCCAAGCACTTCAAGCTCCAAAGTCACCAACAAGACCAAACAAAGCAAGGTACCAAAGATGGAACACCAAATACACAACCAACTTGCAAAATCTACCTAAAATAGAAAACTAATTTGTAAAATTCTAATAAATTTCCTAGGGGAACATGCATGTTTTAACATTCTAGGGTTCAAATATAAAAACCTAAATCAACTTCTAGGTCCACTAAACAATTCCTAAGTTGAAACATGTCAAGGTAAACCACAAGTTTGGGAAGGCTCTAAAAATCTAACCTAAAACAGAACATATAATTGTTGAAAAAATCTAATAAAAATCCTAAGGGAGCATGCACATCTAAACTATAACATACTCAAAAATCAATGCCAGATTCAAGACCAAAAGATCACACCAAAATCAACAAGGCAGATGAACAAATATGCAAAAATTAAAGAAATAAACAAAATGAGAAAAATCAAATAAAATTGAAAAATGCATGAAAATGCAATTTATTGATCCCAGAAAATCACAAATTTAATCAGGAGCATGGAGATATTTTTAAAATATTTTTTGGACCAAAAATGGATTTATTGTGATTTTTGGAACGAATTTGCATTTAAAAATAAAATCAAAATGAAATAAAAGAAATAAAACTGAAATAAAACAAAGGGCGTTGGATGAGTTGACCAAGTACTCAAATCCAAAGGCTATGGGCGTGTCCACGTGAGCGTCCCAGTCACCAGCTGACTGGGATTAATGAAACGCAGCGTTTCATTCCTTGGAGGCAAAATCTCAGATCAAACATGAGCCACACGATCTGGCTACTAAGTCTAACTTTCACAAGATCCAATGGTCAGAACATCATCTTCTTCCTTGGAACTCAGGCGAGGGTGAACAGCTCCGGTGATTCTCACGGTGGAAACAACCGTCTTCTCCGGTGATACGGTGGTTTCAGGTGATCACAAATCAACAAATCTTACATTAATCTCTCCAGAATTTCACATAGATTCCAAATATCATGTTCATTTTCTCTAGATCAAGCTAGGTTTTCAAATCCGATTCAAAGTTCAAATGACACTCCAACATTGATTATCATCAAACTCTAATCTAATTGCACAGAAATGTTCATCACGCTTCCTAGTTCATCATGATCTATCCAAATCATCTTAATTCCTCATGATCAAGCTAAGTCGTGCCTCAACAGAAATCACATGTCATCTTAATTTGTCTCTAATTGTCCAAAATTCTGTCCAGAAATGATCTACTCCTTAACTAGATCTTAACCACATATGCAAATTGATCTACATCTCCCTAGAATTATGAGAAATTTGAAGGTTACATACCTGGTATAGATCCACTAACAGAGGTAGCTAGAGCTTGTTTCTTGCTTCAAAACTCTCCAGACACGATCAGTGATGCAAGAGAAAGAGTCTTCAATCTTCAATTTGCTCTGAATCAGCTTGGAAATCAAAACCCGATTCTCACTTGCTCCTTTGAAATTTCAAATGCAATCTCAGCTTCCACCACGAAATGAGCTCCAACCTGAGTATGGAATCAATGATATGCTTATATAGAGTGAGTTTGTGGGCTTTTGAAGCTTGAATGAGGCCCAATTCAGTAGTTCACAAATTCTGATTTTTCCTTCAAAGTTTCACATGATAGTCACGAATTGGCCATGGAAATTGTTCTACAATCTTCCCTTTCAATTGTAAAATGCCTTGTGAATGCATTCAGATCAAGAGGAAAGCCTGAATTGCCTTGGTGAGTATTTTGGATGTGTAACTTGCATATGAAGAAACCAAATTGTAACTCATGAAAATTGGCCTAAACTCAAAAATCCACCAATGTTATTGTGTTCAAAATGAAATTTACAATCAAAATGAGCACTTATTTGACATGTTTTGGTCACTTAACCAATTATTTGAATTTTCCCTCTTTTAATCCTTTGAAAATCTTCTTTTTCAAGCCATTTCAAACCAAGTCTTGCTATGAGCCCAATCAATCCATCATGACTTTTTGGTTAACCTAAAAACCACATTTTAAACAAGTTTCATGTTGAACAAAAGTCCATTTGAAAAGTTCAAGTTGGAGATTTTGACCTATGATTGAAAATGGCCTATAATCTCACTTTCCCAAAATACCCCTGACTTGTAAACCTCATAACTTGAGTTCTACATATCCGATGGAAGAATTCTAGTACAATTTAGAAAGCTAAGATCATGAGGAACAACTTCCATGTTGGCCAAAAATTCAGGTGAAACTTCCTTCTAGGTCAAAAATAGCTTTGAAGTCAGATGATTTTCACAGACAAATTTCAGAGGCATCTAAGGACTTGTAACTTGTATGGATCATAACTTGAGTTCTATAAATCCCTTTGAGGACTTCTAGTACTCAAATTAAAGGTATTGAGATGATCTACAAGTTTCATGTTGGCCAAATATCCATTTGAAACTTGTATAGTTACTTATGTGGTCTTGAAGTTAGGCACCAAACAGGGAATTTTACACTGAAACCCTAATTTAGCAACTTCCCACACTCTTGACTTTTCTTGACTTGATCTTGGCACAACACAAAAAATGTCTCAACATATCATTTCATGAACTCCATGACCTAAAAGTAGGCTTTGATACTCTTCAATTGCACAGTTGACCTAGGATTGACCCAGATGAAACCCTAATTGCTTGCACCTCAACTGTGGCTCTTGCATCTGATACAATGACTTGATTGAGCTCTCCCATGGCCATCTAGGCATTCTATGAGCTCCATACACATTCTCTTCTCATACTCAACACTTCACAACCCTCTGATGGTCCTCAGTTGATCCTCAAGTTAGGAGCAAATTCACATGCAATAATCTAAACTCTTAGGCACTCAAATCACCTCCTGATGACTTTGATAACTTCTCAATCTTGAATAAGACCTCTTGCTAGGCTCCTCTTGATAAGAATCACACTTGATCCCCTGCTATATGAATGATATCATGATATGCAAATGATATAACTATGCAAATTTTAATGCAATGAAATATAAATCAAGTAAGAAAAGGTTGAGCAAATTTTGGGGTGCAACAACTGCCCCTATTCAAACGGCTTGGACCCGATTGGGTGAAGAGCGAACGACTTTCAAACAATCGAGGTAGAAGACGGTTGAATACCAAGAAACCCGGAAATTTGCCAACCATAGAAATAAGCTGCAAAAACTGCTCGGGGAACAACATCCGTTACGCTGAACCCAGTTGTTACGACAACAACTGATCAATCATCTGATAAAACTTTGGATTTCAACATCAACCCCCTGTGTGACGCCACAGGCATCGAATTAACTTTGCAAGGAGCAACTCCATTCACAACTGGACTAAACTTCGTCAACACGAGGAGAAACTCCATCATCATGGGTATAATTCCTAACAATCTCTGTCAATCACAGGTAATGACTCCGTCAACACGGATAATAATCACGGGCGATTTCACTGGGGACAACTCCGTCAATCACGGGAAACAATTCCATCAACACGGGTAACAAATCACTGTCAATACAGGTACAATTCCATCAACACGGATAACAATCTCCGTCAATCACAGGTGACAATTCCGTCAACACGGATAACAATCACCGTCAGCACAGGTAACAATTCCGTCGACACGGATAACAATCTCTGTCCATCACAGGCAATAATTCCGTCAACACGGATAACAATCACCGTCAGCATGGGTAACAATCACTGTCAACACAGGTACAATTCCGTCAACACGGATGACAATCACCGTCAGCACGGGTAACAATCACTGTCGATCACAGGTAACAATTCCGTCAACACGGATCCGTTTGAAGAATACTTCGCTGGGGAATACGAGAAACTTAACCAAACCACTCTGTGGGGAAAAATTTCACCGGGGAAATCACTAGTGACAACTCCAAAAGTTTAAGCCATGAAATCTTTTAACACTGACGTAACAGCAATCTGAGAAAAATTCCGATGGGGAAGAAGAGAAACTTAACCAAGCAACTCTGTTAGGGGACGAACGTTATCATCACCTATCTCACGCTGAGAGTTTGAATATCTAGAAATCCTTCTGAACAAGAATCTCACTCCTCTACAGGGAATAACACCTGAAAACAAAGAGGTAACCAACCTGGCTTATGTTTCAGAATGCGTATGTTTGACAATGGCGTAATGCTCCATACGGTATGGAAATGCTACACGTTTGGGTAGATGCAAATATGATATATGCACGATACAAAGATGCCAAGAGGCACTTCAGCAAAATAAATGCTGAAGACAAAACCAAATACGCTGGGGATAACCAGGTACCACAGACATATTCCAGCAAAATAAATGCTGGCCAGGTGAAACCAACTCCACTGGGGATAACCATCCTGTTGGGGAATGGCTCACAAGCTTGAAATTACGAGCTCTGCTGATGATGTTCATCCTGACGAAAGAATGACAACCTGCTGGGGAGAAGGAAAAACAGTCCTGCGCGAGGATAATCCTTCTTCTGTTGGAGACATCCAGATCCACTGAGGATACTCTCTTGGCAGCTTTCCTGGGGAGTACTCTTATGGGGAGGACAACCCACATCCAATAGGGATATTTACCATCTCAACTATCTCTGGGATAAGATGTGATTTCCATCTGCTGAGAAGTGATACAATCACTAAGTCACGGGACCCTGGCTGGGGAAACACAAATTCCCTGCCTGTTTGCTTCAAAGGTGAGAACCCTGCAAAACACAAACGAGACAAACAAATCTATACAACAAGATCTATCCCGGTTAGTATCCATGACATTTGCTCAATCAATTTGAATTTTTATCAATTATTGGCAAGGGCCAGCAAGTTTATGTACATGCAAGTTCATTAAAAACATCGGCGTTTTTCATAAACAAAACAGTAAAGAACAAGCATCAAATACTGAATAACATGCTTTATTGACAACGGGCCTGTAAATAGGCAAAATTTTGTACACTGGATGCAACTCCTGAGAAGAGGAAGTTATGCACAAGCAAAATATAAATATTACAGAAGTACAAAGAAAATTTTGTATACATGTCGGCAACGTGGTACAGAAGAACACCATGAACTGATCCTCCTATGACTCGCCTGACTCTGACACTTTCTCGATACTCGATCTTCGGAAGAGATTGTTTCGGATATACGACCCTCAGGTACTCCCAAACCACTAAGCAACGCAGTATTAAACCCGGACCGCAGTCATTTGCTTTTTCAAATCCCTAACTTTTGCGTGAACCGCCCTTTGCGGGTTTTCAATTCACTGGGATACCCTTTTTTGCCGAAGTTGCCCTTTTCAAGTTTTCAACTTCGCGGGTGTACATTTTTTCAATTTTATCCCTAACTTTTGCCCGAACCTTTTATTTCCTTTTTTATGAATCGCCGGGATGCCCCATTTTTGCCTGGACTCTCTTTTTTCTGTCCAGCGGGTCTCTTTAAGCAAAGTATTTTTTAACTGCGTTCGAGTTCACAGGGGATGTAAAATCCTCACCATCCATGGTGGATAACAATAAGGCTCCTCCAGAGAAAACCTTTCTAACGACATATGGACCTTCATAGTTGGGAGTCCATTTGCCCCTGTGATCTGATTGTGGTGGGAGAATCTTTTTTAGCACAAGATCGCCCGTCTGAAAGCTTCGAGGACACACCTTCTTATCATAAGCTTTCTTCATCCGGCTCTGATACAGCCGACCATAGGCTAGAGAAGCCAATCTCTTCTCGTCCATTAAACTGAGCTGATTCAATCTATCTTTCACCCATTCTGCCTCATCAAGTTGGACATCACGCAAAACCCTCAGAGAAGGAATCTCAACCTCCAATGGTAGGACAACCTCCATACCATATACTAATGAAAAAGGAGTTTCCCCAGTTGATGTGCATACCATCGTACGATAACCGTGCAAAGCAAAAGGCAACATCTCATGCCAGTCCTTGTAGGTTACAACCATCTTTTGAACGATCTTCTTTATGTTTTTATTGGCCGCTTCAGCAGCGTCATTCATTTTGGGCCGATAAGGAGAAGAGTTGTGATGTTCAATCTTGAAATTCTGGCACAACTCCTTTATCATCTTGTTATTCAAATTTGAACCGTTGTCAGTGATAATCCGCTCCGAGATTCCATATCTGCAGATAATATCTTTCTTAATAAATCTGGCTACCACCTGCTTGGTAACATTAGCGTACGATGCCGCTTCAACCCATTTGGTGAAGTAATCAATAGCTACCAAGATAAAACGATGTCCGTTGGATGCCGTGGGCTCAATCTTCCCAATCACATCAATTCCCCACATGGAAAAAGGCCAAGGTGATGACATAACGTTCAAAGGGCTCGGAGGCACATGAATCTTGTCCGCATAAATCTGGCATTTATGACACTTCTTTGTAAACTTGAAACAATTTGTTTCCATAGTCAGCCATTAATACTCTGCTCGTAATAACTTTCTCGTCATTGCATGTCCGCCAGCATGCGTGCCAAATGTACCCTCGTGGATCTCTTCCATGAGCAACTTAGCCTCTTTCTCATCTACACACCGCAACAACACCAAGTCTTGGTTTCTCTTGTACAAAACACCATCCGGATTCAAATAGAAATTGCCAGCCAATCTCCTAAGAGTTTCCTGATCACGACTGGATGCCCCAGCCGGATACTCTTGGTTCTTCAGGAAATTCTGGATATCATAATACCACGGTTTGCCATCGGAAGCTTCCTCAATGGTGAATATGAAAGTGGGCCTATCAAGGCGAGAGATAACTATCCTGGGAGCCTCATTCCAGAAGTTAACTTTATACATTGAAGACAAAGTCGCGAGAGCGTCATCCATCTGATTTTCCGCTCGTGGTACATGGTGCAATTCCACCTTGTCAAATAAAGGTAACAACCTCCTTGCATAATTCATATAGGGTATCAGATTGGGCTGGCGAGTCTCCCATTCTCCCTTGATCTGATTCACAACTAGGGCAGAGTCTCCGTACACATCAAGATTTTTAATTCTCAGGTCAATAGCTTCTTCGAGCCCCATAATGCACGCTTCATATTCGGCCTCATTGTTGGTAACTGGAAAGGTCAATCTGGCAGTGAATGGGATGTGCGACCCATGGGGAGTGGTAATGATTGCCCCTATTCCACTTTCGTATAAATTAACGGCACCGTCAAATATCAATTGCCATTTTGAACCCAGCTCTGGACCTTCATCCGGCAACGGCTCCTCACAGTCCTTCATCTTTAAGTACATGATATCCTCGTCAGGAAAATCAAAACTTATCGACTGGTAATCATCAATTGACTGCTCAGCTAGGTACTCTGACAGAACACTACCTTTAATAGCCTTTTGAGAAACATACTGGATATCATATTCTGTCAATACCATCTGCCATCGGGCCATTCTTCCGGAAAGTGCTTGCTTTTCAAACACGTATTTGATCGGATCCATCTTTGAAATTAGCATGGTTGTATGATTTAGCATGTATTGCCTCAAACGTTTGGCAGCCCAGGCTAGTGCACAACACGTCTTTTCGAGCATTGAGTAACGGGATTCACAATATGTGAACTTTTTACTCAAGTAGTAAATTGCATGCTCTTTACGTCCAGTCTCGTCATGTTGACCGAGAACACAACCCATACTTTTCTCCAGAACCGTCAAATACATAATCATTGGTCTCCCGGCTACTGGGGGTATCAATATTGGAGGTTCCTGCAAATATTCTTTTATTTTTTCAAACGCCTTTTGACAATCTTCATTCCAGGTCATAGCCTGATCTTTTTTCAACAACTTGAATAATGGCTCGCACGTGGCCGTTAGATGAGATATGAACCGAGCAATGTAATTCAATCTCCCTAAAAAGCCACGAACCTCTTTTTCTATTTTCGGCGTTGGCATTTCTTGTATTGCTTTTATTTTAGAAGGATCAACCTCAATTCCTTTTTCGCTAACAATAAACCCCAATAGCTTACCAGATCTCACCCCGAAGGTGCACTTGTTAGGATTCAGCCTCAGCCTGAATTTCCTAAGCCTCTTGAACAATTTCAAAAGATTGACCAGTTGCTCTTCCTCCGTCTGGGATTTGGCAATCATATCGTCAACATAGACTTCAATCTCTTTATGCATCATGTCATGAAAGAGTGTTGTCATAGCTTGCTGATATGTTGCCCCGACGTTCTTCAAACCAAAGGGCATCACTTTGTAGCAGAACGTTCCCCATGGGGTAATAAAAGTTGTTTTCTCCATATCCTCCAGTGCCATCTTTATCTGATTATAGCCCGAAAAGTCGTCCATGAAGGAAAACACGGAGAATTGAGCGGTGTTGTCGACCAGCACATCAATATGAGGAAGCGGAAAGTCGTCCTTTGGGCTCGCCCTATTCAAATCTCTGTAATCAACGCACATCCGCACCTTACCATCTTTCTTTGGTACAGGTACTATATTGGCGACCCATGAGGGATAAGTTGTAACAGCCAGAAAACCAGCGTCCCATTGTTTCAGAACTTCCTCTTTAATTTTCACGGCCATATCTGGTCTGGTTCTTCTGAGTTTTTGCTTAACTGGCGGACGTTCCTCACGCAATGGCAGACGGTGAACCACCAAATCAGGATCCAACCCAGGCATGTCTTCGTAAGACCAAGCAAAGATATCACTATACTCTCGCAGCATCTCGATCAAACTTTGCTTGATATCACTTTGTAGTGCAGCCCCCATCCGGATATTCCTGACAACCTCTTCGGACCCCACGTTGATAATTTCAATTTTCTTCTGATGAGGCAGAATGATTATCTCTTCTTGTTTCAAAAGTCGAGTCAGCTCTTCTGATAAGTCATTATCCTCAACAATCTCTTCTTCTGCTTGAAATATCGGGTGCTCGAAGTCGAAGCGAGTCATAGGAAGTTCGTGATCGGTGTCGTCTGAAATATGAATCCTGCAATGAGAATGGTTAAGTGTTTCAAATAATGCAAACAAAAGCACATAACCACGTTGCCATTTTATTGTTAAACAAAAACAGGAAAAACAAGGATCACAAAATTTGCATGAGAAAAACGCCATTATTAATGATTAAACAAAGTACACACATAAGCAGGTAGCCCTAAAAACAGAATCACTATGCCCCGGGTAGGACACAGGATTATACAATAATCGAGAAAACAAATCATTACTATTTTGTAGTCACTTGGATAAGTTCCTGGATAGACCAGTTGCACAGATTCTATCCTGGCACGCCGGGCTTGATCCACGAGTCCATATCGCAGTCACTATCTCCGTCTTCAGCATCGGAAACAACGTTAATTGCTTCATAACAGACCCCCCTGGAGTGATCACCACTGGCCCTTTGAACTTTGGCACGCCTGATGTGGAAGATGACGACGTCGGACGATACCCCAACCCAAACTTGTCCATCTTGACAAGAATTTCCAAGACTTGGCCCCATCATTTGGTTGCTCCAGCATGAACCACTGCCTGAGCATCTTTGTAAGAAGACATGGCCACCTCTGGCCCTTTACTGGGAACATGAGACTTGTCCTTGATCTGCAACCCTTCGATGGCTTGGCATGGCGTCTCATGGATCTCCACATCCACTTCGATGTACTTGAATGATGAAAGATGACTAACCAGAATGTCCTCCTCACCGCAAATAGTAACAACACTGTCCCCAACCATGTATTTAAGCTTCTGATGCAGCGTAGACGTCACAACCCCTGCAGAATGTATCCATGGTCTCCCAAGTAAACAGCTGTAAGCTGGATGTATGTCCATGATGTAGAACACAGTGTCAAACACTTCCGGCCCGACCTGGAGTGGCAACGTTATGGACCCAAACACCGACCCTCTGGTCCCATCAAAAGCCCTCACGACCAAATCACTTGGCATGCATATGATTCCTCAGACATCTAGCTTCATCATAGCCTTCTTAGGCAACACATTCAAAGATGATCTGGTGTCTACAAGAACATGTGACATAACAGTGCCCCGGCATTCCACTGAAATGTGCAAAGCCATATTATGGTCCCGACCTCTAGGCGTCAAATCAAAGTCAGTAAATCCCAGGCTGTGTCTAGCATTCACATGCGCCAGTACCCCCTCAAGCTGATTAACAGTTACTTCCTGAGGTACAAAAGATGTGTCCAAGATTTTCAACAAGGCATTCCGATGGGCCTCGGAACAAAGCAACAATGATAGTATTGAAATTTTGGAGGGCGTCTGCTGCAAGTGCTCCACAATCTTATAGTCGCTTTTGCGAATCAACCTCATAAACTCTTCTACATCCTTGATCGATGTTTCTTTCTCTTTTGACTGGGAAGGTCCTCCTTCATTCACTTTGGCTTTGCCTTTAGCAATCCTCTCAGCCTCGATTTCAGGTGAAGTGAAAACTCTACCACTGCGGGTCATGCCTCCCGCTCCAACAAGATTGCCCACTGCCCCTTCCGGCTGGCTATCCACATTAATCTTTTCCCCATTGCAAAAAGCTTCCAACCCATAATTCCGTGGAATGGCTTTCGTACTTTCATAAAGAATGGGCTCTACTTTCGTTATCGTGATAGTTGGCCGCTTGGCGGGCGCTGATATCGTAATAGTCTTTCGTGGAATTGTAATTGTCGCGACCTCACCCTGCTTTTCAAATCTTACCTCACCAGGTTTCTCAACAGCAGTACGGTCGAACTGTAAAGTTCCCTCATCAATCATAGCCCGAATACCTCTCTTCAAATTAATACAGCCCTCTGGTCGGATCCAACAATCCAAGCAGTACTCCTCACATCCGGGGAAGACCCCTCCTTTCAACAATCTGCTTTTAACATAGCTTAAAGGTGTCTTCAGATCATTTACGTCCATAACCAAATCCAAATCTTCTTCTGTCAGAATAGCATTCGCTCCATGATTCGGCATTGGTTGCTGTACAATATTGGGACCATCCTGACTGAAGTTAATGACTTTACTATCAATCAAATCTTGGACTTCGTGTTTAAAAGCATGACAACTCTCGATATCATGTCCGGGTGCCCCAAAATGAAATTCACAATGCTTACTAGTATCATACCTGTAAGGAAGCACTCCTATGGGCGGGTCCAATGTTCTCTTTTCAACCAGCTTCAAACTTAACAGCGTCTGAAGCA
Organism: Lathyrus sativus; assembly: GCA_963859935.3. Lineage (NCBI taxonomy): Eukaryota > Viridiplantae > Streptophyta > Magnoliopsida > Fabales > Fabaceae > Lathyrus > Lathyrus sativus. Next base: position 134,156,986 of record OZ012739.1, read on the forward strand.
GTTCTGCATACGTTGACGGAGGTGTATCAAATAACCTCTTTGGCTTCCCATTCTGAATCCTTCTTTGAGCAGGATTATGCCTTTGTTGTTGCTGCTGCTGTTGTTGTGGTTGTTGTCGTTGCTGTGATATAGGGATCGTCACACTAGCAACTTGTTGTTGAATATACTGATTCCTACCTCTACCTGGTCCTCGACCAACATACACTACGTTGGCGTCTCCTTGTCTTTTACCACCAAAAACCCTTTTTGCACCTCCTGCCGAGGTCGATTCACCAGCTTGAATCTTACCAATTTTAATGCCATTTTCAATTCATTCTCCCATGAGTATCATGTCAGAGAAACTACCCATCGAGCAATTGAGAAATTTATCATAATACATCCCAGAGAATGTTCCAACAAAAATATCAATCAATTCCCTTTCAACCATAGATGGATGTACCCTTGCCGCCAGATCACGCCAACGCTGGGCATACTCCTTGAAACTCTCCCCATTCTTCTGTGAAAGACTTTGAAGCTGGACCCTATTTGGTGCAAGGTCACTGTTGTATTGGTAGTGTCTGACGAAAGCATCAGCCAATTCTTTCCAACTTCCGATCTGTGCCAGCTCTAGTCCCATGTACCATTCCAGCGATGGTCCCGACAAACTATCTTGGAAAAAATGCATAAGCATCTTTTCATCGTCAGAGTAAGCAGACATCCTCCGGTAATATGAACGCACATGAACCTGTGGGCATATATCCCCTTTATATTTTCGAAAGTGGGAGCTTTGAACTTCAATGGAACCCTCAGCCCAGGAACCAGCCCCATCGTAGCCATGTCCAAACCTGCAGAATTTTGATTGGCTATACCTCTTATTTGTTCCTCCAGCATTTTAATCCTCCGATCATTATCAGTGGGACCCTCAAAACCCATACCTTTCCCAGAAAAGGCATCTTCCTGACGATCTCTTTCCTAGTACGGACCCTCATTACCATACCCGTCATAAGCAGCATTACGACCATGACCATGACCACTTAGGAAGAACCTGGGGTCATACCTCAGATTGCCAAGCTCTTGATTAGCAGCCGCTGTTTCGAAGCCAGTATTGAAAGGACCCATCCCAGCACCGTTGGTATTCACATTGGCAAACCCAGCATTGCCGTAGCCATTATTACCATAACCTTGATTGTTATCACCAAACCCTCTGTTGCCGAAGCCCTGATTATTGAAGCCATCATTGCCAAAGCCAAAACCCTGATTGTTGTCACCGAAACCAGTATTGATACCAACATTCCTGTTGGTTTCCATGTTCTCATTAACATTATCAGCATTTCTGTTACCAGCGTTGCCGTTGCCATTACCAGTACCATTCTCACCAGCATTTGGTATCACTTCCTCCCTGCGAGGAGTCTCAACATGAACAGAGTTGTATTCAGTATTACCAGCCGCTCGCGCCAGCAGCGGTTGCACCAGAGTTTGAAGATGTTCCTGGCCCTTGGCTACAGCCTCCATAGTATTCATGAATTGGGCCAACCTATCTCGGATCTCCTGCATCTCAGTTTGTACATGATCCATGATCTTCTTACTGTTGCTTCTTGTAGCGTACCGGTGAGTTCTCTGTTCATCAATCTTGAAACAACCTGAAAGACGCAGGAGATAAGATTCGAGCTCAAAAAAAGTACCTTCCATGCAATATGAAGATGCAAATGCACACATGTAAATATGCAACAGGTTAATTCCCCCCCCCCCCCGATTCTAGTTCCGGAGAAGAAGCCATAACGACAATGGAGTCCCAAGCGAGCAAGTGTAGAATCAGAAACCTCATACATAAACAAATGCCAAGAGGCAGAATACAAAGATACAACTGAATACAACTGAAAAGACCTCAACCAACAAGCCTGGCGATGGTCAAAATACAAGCACGAATAACATACTACAAGAGAAAAACAAAGATAAATCAGGACAGATGGCGCGCCCGGACATCTCCCAATAGCCTCAACGTATCCGGATGACCTGGTCTGGAGATCCGCTCCTGTATCAGTAATGCGTGTCGCCTAACAGTGGATCTCAGCTTTTTGGCGTCCTCTACACAGGCTCCCTTGCCAAAACACTCATCAAGCCTGCATCTCTTGAAGCCAGCCTTCAATTTACAACCCCTCGTTTCTTTGACCATGTTGCTCACTCTAAACTCAGCGTCACGTCTAAGAGATGCCTCTTCAGCAATCTTCGCATCCTTAGCACTGAGCTGCTCCTCTAACTGGGAAATCTGAAGCTTCAACCCATCTTCACACTCCTTCCAGCTAGTAAGCGTGGCATTCCACAAAAATTCCCATTTGGAAAGTCGAGAATAAACCTTATTCAGAAGCTCTTTCTTAGTAGCAAGCACACTACTAACACCATTCAGGGCTACTCCCACCTTCTCTCTCCTGCTGGTTTCTTCAGTTAAATCTGAACCCAACCTATTAATCATCTCAGTATGCTTCTTCAAAGTAAAGGTTGCCTCATTCTTCTCATGCCGAAGCTAGAAAATTTCTTTCTCCAACTCTTCATTTTCTCTTTGCAACTCTTCCTTTTCAGCCAGCAGCTTGTTATACTTCTCAATCTTTACTGAAGTAGTTTCCTCAATCACCAGAGGACATAAAGGTTCTACAACAGGATATGGCATCAAAGACTTTTCAACTCTTTCATGGATCCAGAGCCGATAAGGATGATAAGCTCGATTGTCACTCTTGCCAAGCAATGTCTTTCCTCTTCTGTGAATATTACCCCAAGCATGCCTCAATCTGGCCAAAACATCTCTGTCTAATAAACCCGTGAGATACAGAGATTCCTGTATCTCGTCCTCAACCGGAGAATCTCTCAAAGCATAGCCAAACTGTCTCACAAGCAGAGAAGGGTTATAGTTAATATAACCTTTCCGTCCAATCAAAGGAACATTCGGAAAGCCACTGCAACTATATATAATATTCACTCCGAGCAGGTTCTGATCAAACCAAACAATGTTCTCAACACACAATCCCATCAATCGGGAAGACCAATCTAAAGTACCAGCAGTATCAACAAAAGGTCCCGTCTTAGGAAGATGTCCCTGAAACCACCTGTATAGAAGAGGTACACAGCAAGAAACATTCTTTCCCCGACGCTTCTCATTCTTATAGTGAATAGAATGATAAACGTCACCCAAGAGAGTAGGCACCAGATTCTTCGAGGCAAGAATAAAGAAAGCATCTGAGTCAAGAAAATCAGGCAAGTTGGGGAACAAGATAATCCCATAAATGCAAACAGCCAGAATAGCATTGAAGACAAACCAACATCCATCCTTCGCACACTGCATAGCCTTCTCAACCAAGCAAGAAAGATGAAAACCATAAGCTCCATTCAGCTTGACCAAACCTCCGGGGAACTCAGAAGCATCTAAACTGACAATCTCAGCAAGCTTAGCCAACTCAGGCTCAATATCCTCATGAATAAAAGGCATCTGGTCTAACACAGGAACTCCTAGCATATCAGAATACTCCTCCAAAGTAGGGGCCAAAATAAAATCAGGGAACAAGAAGCATCTCAACTGAGGCTCGTAAAACTGCATCAAGGTATACAATCCAGTCATCTCAAACACAGAAGGTCTACACACCAAACTGAGCAGTTTCCCATAAGACTCTCTAAACTCAGCCCTCACTCTCTGATCTGCTAGAGCAACCAACCGCAACAAGGAATTGATATCTGGAGAAGGCAACCTGTAAGCAACTGTCCTCTTCATGGACTCCATGTCTGGAAAGAAGAACACTAGAATCTGAGGGGAAAACACACCTGCAACATAAATACATGTTAATGAAATACAGAACATGAAAATGCAGATGCATATGCAAACAGAGGATCAAGTGCAGTAATGAAGAACTGTGCTGTGATGTACTGTAGCTTGAGAACCATCAGATCTTCTCCTCAATCCAAACCAACCACAAAAGAACCCTCATAACCAATTCTCACTAACAGAGGCAAACCAGGTATTCTGAGGCCAGAGTTTTCCTGCAAAAAGACCCACCTACCCCCTCACAGGTATGTACTTAACTCGCAGACGAGGTACGGCATCCTATGCGGTCATCAGCGTCACAGACTTTCAAGAGCGATGATACGATACCCAGAAGGTGTGGCATCATCATCCCTTGAAGAGGCCTCACTTAGCCGAATCCCAAATGATAGGTTCCCAGAGTCGACAACCCTCAAATCCAACAACCTGTCAAGCCCAAAGGGCCAGGCAAGATGCCATCAAAGAGAATCTCGTCTGAGTGTATATTTCGTAGCTAGCTGGTGCGAGCAAAGCAAGCAGGCTAACCACTACTCTCTACTTCTAAGTCTTTGTGCACTCAAACCCAGGTTCGGCTTATCTCTCAAACTAACCCTCTACCCACAGCACAACAACAAATAATATATAGTACTAAAAGTAAAGACAGAAAGATAAATACATACAAAACCCCAGACGGGAAAACAAGCGCTAGGATCGACTCGCATAGGGAACCGTTGGAGTCCTCAGCAGAGTCGCCAGCTGTCGCTACTGCGAAAATCAACGCCGGCTATGATAGAAGAGTCGCCACCGTGCGTTATTTATCCCAAAAGAGGGAAAGGAAACTCTCAGAGAAAACCTAACGCAAAGAGGGAAAGGAATGGTCATCGCAACCAAATCCTGGATTCGGGAGTCGGTTACGCAAGGGGAAGGTATTAGCACCCCTCACGTCCGTCGTACTCGAGGGGATCCACGCTTGTTTTCTATCTAAGGGTGTGTTTATCTATCTACTCTAAAGGTCTGGTCTAAAAAGAAAAGAAAATGACTCGGCAAAGTATCTCACTTTATGCCTATGTATTCCCGTCTGGAACGAGAAATCAGAGTCAACGTAGTTCGCCTAACTACGGGTTAAGGGGAAAGGTTGCTCGCCGAGATATCGCATCTCGTGCCTACGTACTTTCATACGGCATGAAAGATCAGAGCAAACGTAGTTCGGGCTACGGAAGACACAAGTTTGTCTGACAATTTTTTTATCTCCTTATGAAAGGGTTTTCCTGATTAAAAGTCCAAGAGGACAAAAACAGAGTTTGAATGTTTGTTTGAATTTTTTACGAAAGAACTATTTTTTAGAATGTTTGCAATCTCAGTCGCACTAGAGACTATGACCCAGGAGTGAACGCTTCGTATGTCACCCAAAGGGTACCACACTAACATCCAGATTACTGGAGAGAGACCCTCCACCAACCTTTTCCCAGATAGCTTAAGGCTCGTAACGTACGACTTCAATTAACCTTATTACTGTGTTTTTGAATTGTTTTGAGATGAGAAGAGAAAGACACCCTAAAACTATGGTTGAAAGGGAATCTACCTACAGTTATCATGCATGGTTTAAAAACCTAATTTCTGTCATAATTCCCTCTTGCACAGAGGAAATCAGAGGTCCTAGGGGAAACAGCAAAAGAAAACAAGCAGTAAACAGTAAACAGTAAAATGCATGCTATGCAACAGTACAAGCGAGGCAAGGGAGTCCGGCTCAACCTCAAACCTAAGAAAACAACAGGCAAGGGGAGACAAGCTCCACCTCAAACCTAAAGGTAAGCAACACAAGCAAATAGACGATACAACACAAGAAAAACAGAGGAAGCAACCCAAGCAACAGCAACAGTCTTCCACAGACAGCAACTTCAACCTTCAACAGCAGCTCTGATCAGCAAAGTGAATTGACAGCAAAGAAACTTCATCTTCAAGCTAGCTCCATCTTCAAGCTTCTTCAATTCTTCATCTTCAAGCTATAGCAAGCTCCACAAGAAGAGAAATCATCATTGAAATCAAGTTGCAATGTTAGGAAACCTGATGAAAACCAAAGGAATTCATCAGGAACCAACATGAAAAGAAAGTGCATCCTCAAAAGTTCTACTCATTAAGGCATGCCACTCATCCCTCCAAAGAAGAGATGGAGCTTCCTTAAGAGGAATTTGCATCATGGGATGGAATAGAAGCAAACAATGCATTATATGTTTGATGAAAGAAGAAAAACTAGTTCTAATGGCTCTTCCTAAAACCCTAATCTTATAAGCTTCTAAAAAGCTCCTATAAAAGGAATAAACCTTCAAATCCAAGCTCCACAAGCCCTGGCACAACAGCTACAAGATGTCTAGAAGATCCTCCAAAAAGGAATCCAAGCACTTCAAGCTCCAAAGTCACCAACAAGACCAAACAAAGCAAGGTACCAAAGGTGGAACACCAAATACACAACCAAATTGCAAAATCTACCTAAAATAGAAAAATAAATTGTAAAATTCTAATAAATTTCCTAGGGGAACATGCATGTTTTAACATTTTAGGGTTCAAATATCAAAGCCTAAATCAACTTCTAGGTCCACTAAACAATTCCTAAGTTGAAACATGTCAAGGTAAACCACAAGTTTGGGAAGGCTCTAAAAATCTAACCTAAAACAGAACATATAATTGTTGAAAAAATCTAATAAAAATGCTAAGGGAGCATGCACATCTAACCTATGACATACTAAAAAATCAAAGCTAAATTCAATACCAAAAGATCACACCAAAATCAACAAGGCAGATGAACAAATATGCAAAAATTAAAGAAATAAACAAAATGAGAAAAATCAAATAAAACTGAAAAATGCATGAAAATGCAATTTATTGATCCCATAAAATCACAAACTTAATCAGGAGCATGGAGATATTTTTAAAATATTTTTTGGATCAAAAATGGATTTATTGTAATTTTTGGAACCAATTTGCATTTAAAAATAAAATCAAAATGAAATAAAAGAAATAAAAACTGAAATAAAACAAAGGGTGTTGGATGAGTTGACCAAGTACTCAGATCCAAAGGCTATGGGCGTGTCCACATGAGCGTCCCAGTCACCAGCTGACTAGGATTAATGAAACGCAACGTTTCATTCCTTGGAGGCAAAATCTCAGATCAAACAGGAGCCACACGATCTGGCTACTAAGTCTAACTTTCACAAGATCCAATGGTCAGAACATCATCTTCTTCCTTGGAACTCAGGCGAGGGTGAACAGCTCCGGTGATTCTCACAGTGGAAACAACCGTCTTCTCCGGTGAGACGGTGGTTTCAGGTGATCACAAATCAACAAATCTTACATCAATCTCTCCAGAATTTCACATAGATTCCAAATATCATGTTCATTTTCTCTAGATCAAGCTAGGTTTTCAAATCCGATTCAAAGTTCAAATGACACTCCAACATTGATTATCATCAAACTCTAATCTAATTGCACAGAAATGTTCATCACGCTTCCTAGTTCATCATGATCTATCCAAATCATCTTAATTCCTCATGATCAAGCTAAATCGTGCCTCAACAGAAATCACATGTCATCTTAATTTGTCTCTAATTGTCCAAAATTCTGTCCAGAAACGATCTACTCCTTAACTAGATCTTAACCACATATGCAAATTGATCTACATATCCCTAGAATTATGAGAAATTTGAAGGTTACATACCTGGTGTAGATCCACTAACAGAGGTAAGAGAAAGAGTCTTCAATCTTCAATTTGCTCTGAATCAGCTTGGAAATCAAAACCCGATTCTCACTTTCTCCTTTGAAATTTCAAATGCAATCTCAGCTTCCACCACGAAATGAGCTCCAACCTGAGTATGGAATCAATGGTATGCTTATATAGAGTGAGTTTGTGGGCTTTTGAAGCTTGAATGAGGCCCAATTCAGTAGTTCACAAATTCTAATTTTTCCTTCAGAGTTTCACATGACAGTCACAAATTGGCCATGGAAATTGTTCTAGAATCTTCCCTTTCAATTGTAAAATGCCTTGTGAATGCATTCAGATCAAAAGGAAAGCCTGAATTGCCTTGGTGAGTATTTTGGATGTGTAACTTGCATATGAAGAAACCAAATTGTAACTCATGAAAATTGGCCTAAACTCAAAAATACACCAATGTTATTGTGTTCAAAATGAAATTTACAATCAAAATGAGCACTTATTTGACATGTTTTGGTCACTTAACCAATTATTTAAATTTCCCCCTTTTAATCCTTTGAAAATCTTCTTTTTCAAGCCATTTCAAACCAAATCTTGCTATGAGCCCAATCAATCCATCATGACTTCTTGGTTAGCCTAAAAACCACATTTTGAACAAGTTTCATGTTGAACAAAAATCCATTTGACAAGTGCAACTTGGAGATTTTGACCTATGATTGAAAATGGCCTATAATCTTACTTTCCCAAAATACCCCTGACTTGTAAACCTCATAACTTGAGTTCTACAAATCATATGGAAGACTTATAGTACAATTTAGAAAGCTAAGATCATGAAGAACAACTTCTATGTTGGCCAAAAATTCAGGTGAAACTTCCTTCTAGGTTAAAAATAGCTTTGAAGTCAGATGATTTTCACAGACAAATTTCAGAGGCATCTGAGGACTTGTAACTTGTCTGGATCATAACTTCAGTTCTATAAATCCCTTTGAGGACTTATAGTACTCAAATTAAAGGTATCGAGATGATCTACAAGTTTCATGTTGGCCAAATATCCATTTGAAACTTGTATCGTTACTTATGTGGTCTTGAAGTTAGGCACCAAACAGGGAATTTTACACTGAAACCCTAATTTAGCAACTTCCCACACTCTTGACTTTTCTTGACTTGATCTTGGCACAACACCAAAAATGTCTCAACATATCATTTCATGAACTCCATGACCTAAAATTAGGCTTTGATACTCTTCAATTGCACAGTTGACCTAGGATTGACCCAGATGAAACCCTAATTGCTTGCACCTCAACTGTGGCTCTTGCATCTGATACAATGACTTGATTGAGCTCTCCCATGGCCATCTAGGCATTCTATGAGCTCCATACACATCCTCTTCTCATACTCAACACTTCACAACCCTCTGATGGTCCTCAGTTGATCCTCAAGTTAGGAGCAAATTCACATGCAATAATCTAAACTCTTAGGCACTCAAATCACCTCCTGATGACTTTGATAACTTCTCAATCTTGAATCAGACCTCTTGCTAGGCTCCTCTTGATAAGAATCACACTTGATCCCCTTCTATATGAATGATATCATGCTATGCAAATGATATAACTATGCAAATGTTAATGCAATGAAACATAAACCATGTAAGAAAAGGTTGAGCAAATTTTAGGGTGCAACAAATATGTGTGCTTTTTATATGGTTTAGGGTTTGATGGAAATTTCCACAAAGGGTTAGGGTTCTTAGGTTTTAGGTTTTATATGTTTGAAGTTGTTAGGGTTCATACCAACCCATGTTATTTTTCTTGTTGGCTATCATTAGGGTTAATGATTGCAGGATGTTTTGGGTTTGCGTTAGGTTAGGGTTCTTAGGGTTGGTCCATTTTGGGTTAGGATTCTTAGTTTAACCTAGGGTTCTAAGTTCTTTTGGGTTTGTGGATGAAGGTTTGAAGATCCCAGTTAAGTTTTAACTGGAGATCTAGGTTAGAGGGGGTTTCCTAAGGTGACCTAAGGTGGTTGGAGGGAGAAGAAGACAAATATGAGAGGCTTAGAGAGAGAAGGATCCATAGAGAGAGTGGAGAAATGAGAAATGATTCATTTCTGAGAGGAGCAAGATTTGATACTTCTTCATCTCACTACCTGATTCCTAACACATGGCACCCTCATGGATACACAATCAACATACTTTTACCCCTCTAGCACATATGAGCCTATCATGCGCACTTGTTTGACCTTTGATTGTGAACGTCACTTTTGATTAATACTTCTGGTACATAGACATAAAACATATGATGAGATCTGCCTTGATCTCGTTAGACCAATCCAACTTCCAGAGAGAATCAACATTTTGACCCTCTCCATGGACATGCTAACCAACCCTTGGGCTTAACTTCCTTTGGGCTTTCTGCTATTTCTTTTTAGCACCCCTTGATTACTTGGCACAAACAATATACACCCTAACCCTTGTTTATTTATATTTTTTTTCTATTTCATCTTTTATGTTTCTTTTATGTCATTTAGTTTTTTTATCTAACTAAGTGTTTAATTCATTAGACTTTATTTTTTATTTATTTAGTTTAGGTTTGGATAAATTAATTTAGGTTTTAACTAATTCAATTAGAGTTTAGTTAATCTAATTTAGTTTAATTTAGTAATTAAAAAAATCATAAAAAACTAAAATATCCTTTTTTAGGATAAATGTTTCTTTCTCTAGCTATAATTTTATTTCTAAAAACCAATAAAAAACAAATTTATTTATTTATAATTCAATATTCAAAAACAATAAAAAATAATGATTATGTATATATGGCTTTATTTTCTAAGTAAAATAAAAACTATATTTTTGCAAAGTAAATTGGTTGGCTGGAGTCACGCCTTATCAATCAATAATTCAATTCAAAAACTTAAAATCAATTCAAACACACTAAATGCTATTTTCTCTGTCGTTGTGCATTGAGACCTTTTGATCAAACAAACGTTTCTTCACCCTGTGTGTTGAGATCTTTTCACAAATAAAATCTACACACACACAACATTTTCTAGACGAACTACAGTTCTCATATTCTTCATTAAACTTGAGGATACGTAGGCACAAAGTTGTGACACTATGACGAGTACAATAATAAAAAATATCTTTTTTGTTCCCCTTCTTGATTAAATATTTCTTTAAAAAATGATAAAATAATTCTCTTGTAAATAAATGAACTAGAGCATTAAGCCAAAAATAAGTAATTAGGAAAATATCCCTTAGATAAATATAGTAACCCTAAAACTATAGGAGGTTTCCGTTGAGTACAATGGAGGTGAGGGGTGCATAACACCTTTCCCTCACTTAATCGACTCCCGAACCCTAACATCTTATCCTTACCTTTTAGGGTTTTATCATTATTTCCCCTGTTCCTTAAGCGCGAATAAAGGATAGTGGAAACTCTGTAAATTTTCCAGCCGTGACAAAGTTAATTTTACAAATTAAGTAGAGAATGGGTAGTAGAATAATTGAAAGAAAGAAAATCTAGGAGATAAAGAGATGGAAATATAGTGGAAAGAAATAAAGAACTAAAATATAAAGAGATAATGGAAGAGAGAAAGCAACTTATTGGCCTACTCTTGTCCCCAAGAATTTATTCTTTAGATTTTTTACTATATGATATGTGAGATTTTTACAATTTATGCCCACAAACCTTCTTAGAACCAAAAAAGAAGATTTTACACTTGTTAATCCCTGAACCAAAAAAGAAGATTTTACACTTGTTAATCCCTGAACCAAAAATGAGATTTTACATCGGGCTAATCTCATGAGCTCGAGAATCAAACAGAGTTTTTAAACATTAAACTCAATAACAAAAGGACAACTTTTAACATGCTAAGCTCACAAACGAAACAAAGATTGTACCTATCTAATATCAAGAACCAAATAGAACTTTTAAGTAGTTTATCTCAAGAACCAAACACTAACTTCTTTCAAAGATATTGCACAAAAGACAAACCATATTGAGTAAATTACAATATTCTCACAACACCAGAATTATAAGAGAAACTCTTATATATTTTTCACTATCAAAGCACTAAGGAAATTTCATGAATAAAAACAAAGAGATAATATAGAGATAGTATGGGGTGATAAAGTATGTTTGAAATATGTTTTCTGGTGTATTTTGAAATAAGGAGAAACCCTCTATTTATAGGAGAAACGTTTAGATCAAAAAGTAAAAAACATCCATGGGCCTTTTAATGACTTAATCGATTAGAACCTAAGGTTAATCGATTGAGAGGTTCAAAAAGACAACAACCCTAATCCCAAAATGGAAAACCTATAACGTTTGTGATCTAATATATTAAGGAGACTTTTGTCTTACTTTAATTAATTATATTAAGGTCTTAATTGATTAAGCAGTGTACATAATGCTTCCTAAATTATTATAAATTCTTTTAGTCAATTATAAGCGTACCTTGATAGTTCTTCCATTTATTAAGGTTTTTAAGAAAATTATCAGATGTTTAAAAATATTTTCAAGTAAGTGTGAGTTGCCTTAGTAATTTAAGGATTACTCTTATACCTTTACAATACACTAACCACTCAGACACAAATTAGGAGAGCTTTCACACTTCCTCTCTTTCACAATCTTTGAAGTTTAAAGATTCCTTGCTTGATTCATAATGGATTCAGATTTTCATTTGGAACTTGATTTTGTATGACTAATCAAGCTTGATAAATCTTCTTTGATAGACACCATCATGATAGATTTCTTTGACCATATATCATCATGGACTTCATCGAATGTCGCTTGACCTAATATTTTGTCCTTAATGAGATTAGTTTTAACATATTAATCTCACAAAGAAAATCTTGATCTTGATAAAACATATTGATCATTAAACAAATTGTTCATTACTTCTTCTATACAAATGAAGACTTCACATAAGGCGTTTGACATACATTGTTGTCATCATAAAAAACATTGTGATAATCCAATGGTTAATGAAAAATATACATGCAATCACATAGATATGGAACAAACAAAAACTATAGGTAATAGATTGGAGTGGTTAAACTCCCCCTTTGAAATATAGAGAGTGTACCCTACTCCCCTGGGAGTATACTTTTCCCCATTTGACATTATCAAAAAGGCAAAAATAATAAACAAGTAGATAAAAGTCAGGAACACATAGAACACAAAACCAAATTAGGAGGATAAAATACTCAACTAAAAACAATTATCCATTAAATAAGGAAAAAAAAGTAAACATGACTAATTAGGAAGAAAAAAGGAAACTAAGCAACAAAATAAATAAGGAAAAAAAGCAAGGACTAATTAGCGTCCTCATCGTCATCACTAAACAACCCATACGACAATGGCATCTCAGTCTCACTTAGCTTTTCTGCTAGATAATCAATCTTCTTGATTGTTTTCTTCTGCTTTTTGATGACGGTATGAAGGAGAGCTTCAGTAGGAGTCATCTAAGGGGTCTCATAATAAAAATGTCTAGAGTTGAGGGATATCCTTTCTCACGTGCTAGTAAATTTTTGTGTAAATCTTCTTGCTTTGCGTGGATCCAACACCACCATTCCATCGATAATGGAAATTTCCATCTTCCCTAATGCATGTATTCCTATCTTTTTAGAGTAAATAATGGACTTATCTTCTTCGAGGTCAAAGCCAATATACTCTAAGATTTTCAGGATCAGAACACCATATTGAAACCATGAAAACCCCTTTCTACGCCATGCCATCATGTGACAGTTTACTGCGCTTTCCCAATTTGTTTCAACTTTTTTTTCATCACCCATTTTAGATCCAAATTGATATTAGACACTTTCTGAATATTGTGCTTCCTTGGGATGAGAATAGGTGTTGCCACATAGTGAATGAGACGAATATTTGAGCGTGTAAAGCTCGCAATGAAGTGAGTAGGAATTCCATTTTTTGGATCATATAAGAAGGATAGAGAAACATTAACAAAATTATACTCATTACCTATTTCTAATTGTTATGACTTGTACAAAGAATCGGTGCACATAAGATTATAGATTTCAAAGAGTTCTTCAATAGACAACGAGATCGGATGCTTTCGAACTTCCAAAATGATAATCCCATATGGGTAGCAGAGGTTGGAGTAGAACACACTCACTATAGTTGGGAACATTTCCTTTTGGACACTACTAATGAATTCCTTCAACTTGGATTAAGAAAAACATTGAAAAACAAAAAAACTTTAAAGAACCCAAGATCCAAAGAATAGGCTCGAAGAAGATTCTTGGCAGCAAAGTCTCTATTAAACTTGTTCTCTTGTTCTTGAGTTGAAAAATAATTTGAGAAATGTGTCGGAATAGTGGAGCTTCCAAAGGTCCTTACTCTTTTTGGCGCCATTTGGTGACGATGAATGATAACACTCAAGAAGATCTCATAAAAACACTTACATGAATGCAAGGACACAAAGAATTCTAGAGAGAAACATGACGAAAAGAAAATATGAGATGAATAGAAAAGCGGGTGAAATACCTTTTTATAGGTGTACCTTAATCGATTAAATGGGCTTTTAATCAATTAAAGAAATAAATGAAATCAGTTTTGATGATTGATTAAGGGCAACGAAAACCCTATGGTAATGTAAATGACTTGGTCGAATAAAATTTAAATTTTAAACATGTCTAATTAATTAGCCTATTAGGGTTAGTTGATTAGAATAACTTTTTCATATTCCTTGGTCCATTTAGGCTTAGCTTGTTCTTTCTATACCCCTTTTCTTTTAGCTTGGAACCCCTTGCTTAAATTCATATTTTCTCAAAGCGAAACATTGATGGGGGAGAATATGGAGAATAGAAAGGTCTAGAGGGGGGTGAATAGACTTCTCAAATAAAATGACCATTTGAAAAATAATTTTGAAGTTTTTTTATTAGAGTTTGAAAAAAAAATAGTTTGCATAGCGAAAGAAAAGTGCGTATAAAGTGATTATGTTTTTCGATTGGTATATACACTAAACAACTTAATTAATACACAATACCTCAAAAGGTCAATCCGAAGAATTAACCAAAATGAACAAACCAATGTATTGCATTGAATATATATTGAAGTTATACAAGATGTGTAAGTATACAAAATCAATACATATTAGAATTCTATGATCATAGTTTTTAGTCTTAACCAACAACAAGACAAATCCAAATTGTCGATTCTAACAAAACATACACTTAGTCAATACATTGCTACCAACACAAAAACCTAATGGAATGAAATTCTAAGAAGCAATAAAAATAACCTAACATGAAATTTCTATGAAATTAAAATAGAGAGAGAGAGACAGAGATAGATAGATAGATGGAGAGAGAGAGAGAGAGAGAAAAGTTTACGCCATATTTATAGTGGTTCCGCTATCGTCCTCGCTAAGCTTAATCCACTCTACACTGATTTCCCATTGAAAATCTTTGGTCTTTCAATATAGTTTGTGAAAAATTACATGATTTTTAGTACAATGACATATACAAATAACACCAAATCCACTAGCATTTCTAGGATTAAGCGGGATATTTGTTTTGGATGTGAGAACCCTAAATGCTTGCTTCATGAATAAAAAAATACACTTTGTTGTGATGAAGCGAATAACGTGCCTCTTGAGTTTTCCTATATTTTTTATTTGGGTCCTAGCACATCAAGTGATGTTAGCTGCCATTTTGGTTGCTATACTTGCTTGTTGTACTTAGCATTTGTTGTAGTAGTATATTGATTTGTATATCGTGTTTGGAGATTTTCTTTTCGTTCCCCGGGGTAAGGCTTGGGATCTGCAAACTCGACGCCATGCCTCTGAGGATCATTCCCTAACCAAGGATATAATGTTCATCCCTGCCCCTGAGGGTTAGCTCGGATCAAGATGGACGTCTCTAGGCTCCACCACCTACCCCCTTGGATTGGTAAGATCCTAAGGGGGTGTTCTAGCTATGCAAAAATGCACTTAATATGCCTTAGATGATGAGTTAGGTGAGGTGTGCATTTGAGGTTACTTTTGTTGAATGAGTCAACTTTGTGTTCAGCTTTCTCGAAATGCAAGAGATGGCAGAAAGAGGTAGAGATCCTTAGGATTACAACTATCTGACCTTCACGATGTTAGAAGATAGGCTTCGATCTAGAGGGGGTGAATAGATCACAAGTTAAACACTTTTGTAAAAAAAATTGATTTTTAAAAGTTAATGGCATAGCAGAAATAACCCGAATTAAATCGTCTAACCGAACCATTATCGAAAAGCTCAAATATGCGTAAAGGTACACAAACGATGATAATGAATACAAATTGTTCAAAAACTATTAATCACAACCAATTGAATACAAACCTATACATAAAGCTTATTCCCAATGATTAAAACACAAAAACACAATATTAAGGCAATTTATCAAACACCTTTGGTGCAATCGATATCGTTTGGAAATTTGTTTGGCTTTGTTGATATTAAAAACCAATCACAATCTAAAGGATTATGATCACATTACCAATACCTATTTCAAAATGTGATAAAAAATAATTCCCAAACGAATTGATCAAACGGACAAGGAATTCAATAATTTGCTAATACAAATATTGTTTGTGTGTGTGTGAGAGAGAAAGATAGATAGATAGATAGAGAGAGAGACAGAGAGAGAGAGAGAGAGAGAGAGAGAACACAAGTATTTGTTTAGGCAGTACCCCTCTTCGGCCTCGATATGGGTATGTCTGACCTCAATTTGAATTTAAATTGAGATAATTACAATAAACCTTACTTCACAAAAGTATGAATACAAGATATGTAGCAATCCAACCCTATAAACCCTAGGTTTGAAGTTGATTCTATCACCTCTAAAACCCTTGGTCAAATATTGATCAAGTAACCAACAATTTCTCTTTAATTCACCTATTCTTGCTATTTCCTTACAAGGTACCCCTTGTCCCAAGGTGTTGCACCCCAAAATTTGACCAACATTTATTTATCCATCAAGTGTTTTAAGGTTGAGACCTTTATCAGAAAGTTCAAGAGATCCTCAGAGGAATTGGTTGAAACCAAGGTTGTGTGTCTCGTAACTTGAGAGTTGTGGGTTGCTCCTCAGATGATCATGAGACTTTGAGAATGGACTTGAAGCTTTGAGAAAGCCTATGAGATGTCTTGAAAGCCATCATGAAGCCCAGAGAGGTCATTATGAAAGAATTCAGAAGATTCAACCATGAATGGTAGAATTAGGGTTTGACTGGGTCAACCCTGAGTCAACTGATGTTTTGGAGAAGGTTGAGACCTAATACAAGAGCCATGGGATCATGGAAGGATGTATTGATATACTATAAGGATGATTCCTAGACCAAATCATCATGATTGAGGAGTTTGAGAAGTTTTAAGCTAGGGTTTCTAAGGATGGACAATGTAAAATCCCCTAGTTTGATCCCTATCTTCCAGGCAGTTTTAGCTCAAGATGTGATTGTTATCTCATCTTCCCCACAACATTAATGTTGTAGAGATTGATCTTAGCTTTAATTTGAGTGGTAGAAGTCCTTGATAGGATGTGCAGAGCTCAAGTTATGGTTTTGACAAATTACAGGTCATCTGAGGTATGTGAATCTGGGTCCTTGAAAGTCACCCAACTTGCAGACAACTTTTTCCCTAGTAGGATGATTCCTTTGGTCTCTTGGTCAACATGAATGTTGAATAGGATCTTCTTAGCTTTCTATAGAGTACTAGAAGTCCTTGATAGGATTTGTAGAACTCAACTTATGGCTTTGACAAGCCAAGGGCATTTTGGTCATTTGGAAGTTATAGGTCATTTCAAGCATAAGGCCATATCTCCTACTTCCAAGCTTCAAATGGAAAAATCTTCAACATAAAACTTGCTTAGAATGATGTTTTAAGGCTAGTAGGGTGGTCATGAGATGTTGGAAAGACTCATAGCAAAAAGTGATAAAAATGGCCTAAAAATGGGACATAAGTTAATTCAAGTGAAATGGAAAATCACAAAATCCAAGCTATAAACCCTAACCATGGCATATGATAGGTCATTTTGACTCCAAAGGATATTTTAAGAACAATGGTTCAGCCACAATTTTGATTTGGGGCTTAAATTTTGGAGTTGCTTTGTAAAAGTCTTACTTGCATAATGGGGTATCTAGCCAAATCAAAGAAAAGCTTAATAAACAAGGTGTTTAAGCATTGTATATTGTCCAAAATACCACTTAAGGAGAAAATGGAGATAATTACTCATGTTATGGGGTTTTTGTCATGATATCTCATGTGGTGAGAATGGAAATGCAAATAATCATTTCATGAAAGTTCAAGTTTCTACTAGAGTGATCTAGATGATTCTAGATCTTTCTAAACATGTCTATATATTGATTGCAAAGCCCATTGGATCAAGGTTGGTGATAGTGGGTGATAATTGGTGAGGGTTAGTGCAAAAAAGAGAGAATTGACCAAATTTCTTCCATTTGCAATTCAAGATCAAACTTCACATTCCTCTCCATTTTCTTTTCTTTCTTCTACACAAATCCACTCCACTCATCATAATGAACAAATGCATACTGGTTTGAGGAGCCATGGATGAAGGTTTGAAGGTGTGGTGGTGAAATTGCAAAGAAGCAAAATTGGTTCGAATCCATTGGTACAAGCTGGATACACACAATCTTTTGCAAGCAGAGCTCCTACAAGCATACAAAGAGTGATCTTGGAAGAGCACAAGCATTGAAGAGGAGAGAAACTACCTCTTCCATAGCCACCAACAAGGTTTGCAAAACTGCTCCTACACCCTTATTTATGTGTTCTTAGATAGAATGGTTAGGTTAGCATTGATTAGAGACCATTAGTGAGTAATCCTGCAAAGTTATAGAGCCATTGGTGAAGATTGAAAATTGGACATGATTCTTTAATGGTCAAGAACTCATTGGATAGAGAATATTATTTCGTGTGCTATAGCTTAGGATGATGAGCATAACATGGAGGTCATTTATGTATAAAGAAAGATGGGAAATATTGAAGTCGAAATTTGATGATAATGTTGAGGTTGGGTTGTTTATCCATTCGGTTTGGAGGATAGAGTGTGTTTCAGTGGAATCTAAGATCACCATCATGTTCAGCGTGGAAAATGGGTTAAATCTGGGCTTTGAACGAGCGAAATTGGTTGAGAAACGAGATAGAACGAGAGCTGGAAAGTTGGCGCATGGAGTGTTCTAATGGAGGTTTGCTGCAAACCCTAATGATCTAAGGAGGAAGACGATACAGCAACCGTTGATACGCAGGTGGACCCGTTGACTGGAGCATTGATCCAGCGGCTGGGATTTAAAAGCGCGAATGGAGGGAGAATGAAAGCAGCGAACGCTGCGTTTCATTAAAGCTCCCAGCGTGGGCTTCATGAACGTATTGCTATCCAAACCCCCAGTATGGGCCCAATGCCATATTACACTGTGATTCCATGCTATTCACACCGCAGTTTTCTATTTTTTTCTTTTGTTTTTTTAAATCGTTTTCTGAATACCATGGGCCACACGCGTATTGCTCTCCCCACCCCCCATACCAAGGCCCAGTCATTTTAACTATGAATATCTGCTATCTACACCGCCAGTTTACCTTTTTTCTTTTATTTTTTTTCAGTTTTCTGAATAAGCTGGGCCCAGGCGCGCCATGCTAGGCGCACCCCCCTCCTAGGCCCATTATCATTTTCAACATGATATATTTGTTTCTTGCACCCCATCATCATTTCCATATTAAATACTACTCCAAATTTTATTAATCTTCAAAAATTCATAACAAAATGAAAAATCATTATTTTTTAATGAAACTTTTTTTCCCAATTTTCATTTTCTGTCTAGAAAAATATAAAATCATAAAATAGCCATTTTATTTCAGTTTTATATTTTTTGTGCATTTTTACTTTTAATTGTTTTTTTAATTCTTTTAGTTGGTATGCTAATTGGTAGAATTTAATTAGGGTAGTTCCCTTAGGATTTTTGATTCCATCTTTTTAGGATAATTAGATGAATGGTTTAGGGCCCCCCTGAATTAATTTCATAATTTTGTGATAATTTTTAGGATAGTTTTAATTAGGTAGTTCTAGGTAGTATAGAATTTGATTAAAACTTTAGCATAGGATCATAACAATTTTAGATTTAGGTTTTATAGGGCAATTTAGTCTATGGGGAATATATGGGACTTAAGGGTAGTTATTTAGGGTCCCCTAGCATTTATATTAGGAATTAATAGAATAATATACTATTTTTGGTTGATTTTTGAATTGAATGATTGTTTGTGTGGCCTTTAGGGCATGTTTTGTTAGTTTGCTTTGCTTTGGAGTTTTCCTTTGGTTTGAGGAGCTTGGCATCTCATTGTGGAGCATAATGGAGCATACTAGAAGATTGGAAGAGGCTTGAGGAGCTTGTTCTTCTTTTCTTTTTGTTTTAGGGTTAGGATTAGGGAGAGCTTAGATGTAGATAATTTCTTTCTTAAACATGGATAGTATCCTTCACATCCATTCCTCCCTATGATTCAAAGTCCCGCAGGGTATACACCTCTCTCCTTTGGAGGGATTAGTGCTATACCTAGGAGGTAGAAATTTTGAGGGAACCCTTCATTTGATATTGAACCCTTATAGGTCACCCTTGGTGATCAAATAAGCAGTTCAATATCCCCCAGCTTATCCAGTAGTGATTTTTCTCTGTTTGAGAGCTGTCAGAGCCTGAGCATGAAGATGAAGACTTCAGTGAAGATTATTGAAGAGGATGAATCCTTGAAGACTGCCATTCTAGCTGAAGCTTGAAGAGCATGAAGATCAAGTTGACACTTGAAGATCCCTGAAGATGGTGAAGCCTGAAGGTGGAGCTGATCAAAGAAGCTGAAGCTTAAGGGAGAAGATGAGTTGATACTCATGTTGCAGGGTTGAAACCTGGAAGATCAAACTGATGTTTGGCAAGAGTGATTGAAGTCTGAAGACTGAGTTGCTGCTGGAGGAGCTGAGGCTTTCTTCTGTTTTTCTTTTATGTATTATTTGTTTTGCTTGATTTGTCTGTTGCATTAGATTAAGTCCATCTAGAATAAGTTCAGTCTAGGAGCATGATTGCATTAGAGGTCGAGTTGCTCCCTCTGCTTGTATTGTTATTGCGTGGCTTTGCTTGAGGGTATTCGGTAGAGCTCAGCTCCCTTGCCCATGTGGTTTGTTTGCCTGATGGCATTTCATTTCATTTTATCTGTATGATTGCAGTTTACTGTTTATTGCTTGATAGCGTGTTGTTTATTTTTCAGTATGATTACTGTTATTTCATGACTGGCTTGAGGTTGAGACGAGCTTGTGGAGGCTGAAGCCCCACACACATTTCCTCCCTCACTTGCATTGCATGCATTTTACTGTTAAGCTGATGCTTTGTCTGTTTTGGTGTATCATTGACATGATCCCTTAGGACTCTCATTTCCTTTGATAAGGATTTGATGATAGACTTTTAGGTTGAAACCTATGCATGACAACTTCTAGGAGTTCCCTGTTCAAACCTCAACCATAGGATGAATCCATGGCATGATAACAGTAGGACTTGATAGTCTCCCTCCTAGTTGGGCCTGTTCTCTTCTCATCTCAAAACAGTTTAAGATATAGTAATCATGAATGATTTCTTTCGTACGTTACGAGCCTTAAGCTATCTGAGAAAGGATTGTGGGAGAGTTTCTTTTCCATAGTCTGGATGTTTAGTATGGTACCCTTTGGGTGACATGCGACGCATTCACTCTCAGGTCATAGTCTCTAGTGCGGTTGAAATCGCAAACACAATAAAAAACACTTCTTTTGTAAAAACAGGAAATAAATCGTAGTTTCCCGAACTACGTGAGCTCTGATCTCTCATGTCTGTTGAGAGTACGTAGGCACAAGATGGCGAAGTCTTGGCTAGCTACCTTCCCTCATAATCCTTCGTAGGCCGAACTACGTTGACTCTGATTTCTCATTCTCTAATGAGAATACGTAGGCATAAAGTGCGACGCTTTGCCAAGTCATTTTTGTTTTCTTTTTCAGCTAGCCTTGATAGGTAGATAGATTAAAACCAACCCGTCCAAGTAAACAAACAAGCGAGGATCCCGTCGAGTACGACGGACGTGAGGGGTGCTAATACCTTCCCCTTGCGTAACCGACTCCCGAACCCAGACAATGGTTGCGATGACCTTGTCTTACCCTTATTCGTCAGGTTTTTCCGATCGTTTCCTTTCCCACTCTGAGGGATAAATAACGAAAGGTGGCGACTCTTCTGTCATGCCGGCACCTTATTTTCGCGCAAGCGACAGCTGGCGACTCTGCTGGGGACTCCAACGGTTCCCTGTGCGAGTCAATCCTACCGCTTGTGTGTTTACTTGTTGGATTGCGTTTATTTATCGCATTTTTTACTTCTCGCACTTTATTTCCCGCATTTTATTTTCAGTATAATATGATTATTTGTGCTATTGTGGGATGGGAGTTCTGATGAGTGAGAAGCCAGACCCAGGCTTGAGTGCACCATAGAATTAGAGTGGAAATTAGTGGGCGCGTGCTTGCTTTGCAGGCACTAGTGTCTCATGAAATCCACACTCAGACGAGGTTCATCCGGTTGGCTTCACTTTCAACCCTTTGGGTTGAGACGGTTGCTGGTTTGGTGGATTGTCGACTCTGGGGACCGATCATTTGTGATTCAGCCCTACTTTGATCGGGGACGTCTATCACTCAGTGCATTACAAGAATGAGAACCGGAGAGGGAAGAATGTCTCATGCTGCGTACCGTTGCTGTACAGATGGTTTGATAGTCATTTGTCCAAGAGGGGTTCTTTCGTCTTGTCTACAGCCACAGCTGAGTGGCCTGAGCGTCTGATGAGTTTGTCTGCAGAAGATATTGATTGGTTCGTTGACAGAGACAGGTTAGGTATCGAGGTGATCTTCAGTTGTAGTGGGTTTCCTAATGTACCTCTGATAGGTAGGAAGGGTTGCATCAACTACAATCCATCGTTGCTAGTTCGCCAGTTCGCATATGCTTTGAGGACTCCGCCGAAGGAGTAAGAGGTACAGGAATCTCTGTACCTCACGGGTACTCTAGAGGGGGATTTGTTGTCCAAGCTTCAGCGCGTGTGGAACAGTATCAGTAAGAGAGGAAAGCCTTTGTTGGGAAAGAGCAACAGTCAAGCCTACCCTCCTTATTCAGCTTGGATCAGAGCCAGAGCCAGCGCTATAGGGATGCCATTTCCTCATGCCAGACCAGAGAGTCCTCCACCAGTCGAAGAGCCTACTACTGTGTCCATCCATCAGCATAACTAGGTACTAGCTGAGCGGGATGAGCTGAAGCGGGCGAACGCAGAACTGGAGAAAGAGTTAGCTCAACTTCGAAGTGAGAGGAACGAAGTCGTGCATGCTTTCAAAAAGCAAACAGAGTCGGTGAACCAACTGGGTGCAGACTTGGCAAAGCAGATTGCTGATTGTGAACGCTTGGGTCAAGACTTCAGGGCTGTTAATGACGTACTAGCTACGAAGAAGCAGCATTTGGACGAGGCATATCGGAGGATATCTAAGTTCGACCAGCATTGGAAGACTTCCCTGGCCACTAGGAAGGAGTGAGAGGACAAGCTGATGCTATAGATCTCTAAGCTGGAAGCCGAGGTAAAGGACAGTGAGCGGAGGTTTGATGAAGAGACTGCCCGCAGGTACGCCGCCGAAGGCCAACTCAACAAAGCCCTTGCCAACCTGAAGGAGTGCAAGCTGAAGTTTGAGTCTAAGAAGCGGAAACTGGAATATTGCTTCGGTGAAGGAGCATGGGAAAGTTCAGTTCAGGGACTTCAACATACCATTGTGCAGAGGGAACTACTCATCGAGGGGTTGCTCACTTTGCCAGATCATCCAGAGACGAAGGAGTTATTAGCAGAGTACCGCGCCCGTGGCCGTACTTGACTAGCTTGTATTCCTTTTGTTTTGATCTTTGCTGTATGCTGACCATCACCAGACTTGTTGGCTGAGGTCACGCTGTTGATTTGTTTTGTACTCGCTAATGCTATGTACTGCCTTGATAGGCTTTCCATATATATATATATGAGATTGATGTTTCCATGATTGGGCTCGGACTTCTTCTTCTTCTTATTATTATTATTATTGTCAGCACGGGCACTAAGGCACTAGGATCAGGGGAAATCTCCCAAGCACACAGACACACGCATGCATCTGCATGAAGCATTTGCATGGCGTACATTTTGTTGTTTTTCCTAACTTTTAGTGTTTCCAGGTTTTTCAGGTTCACAGGTTCCAAGCTGCTTCCGGTCTCCAGGATTGATCAGAGACTCATTCACTGTTACTCAACTCGAGCTAATCAGACAAGGATCATGGATCAGGTGCAGTCAGATGTTCAAGAGCTCCGTGAACGGATGGATCGTTTTATGGAACTGATGCAGGTGGTCGCTAATGGTCAGGACCAGCTCCGGACTTTGGTTCAACCTTTGATCTCCAGGGTTGATAGTAACGGCATACTTCATGGCGGGACTGTGCCCACTCCTCCTCCAGTTGATACTCCGCAGAATGTTGTTCCTGTTGCCGGGGGCAACGACAGTGCTAATGGAAATGTGATGGCCAATATCGGACTCAATGCAACGGGCGTCGGCAATGGTAGTCTGGGAGCTAATGTCAACATCGGGCCGGTCAACGGTAATGCTGGCGTCGGAAATCTGTTGGTGCCTCAACCGTGGCTTGAGGACCATCAGGATGATGTATTTTCTCAAAGAGGTGCGGAAGCAGAGTTGAATGCTGAAGCGCGGCTCAGGTTCAAAGCACTGGAAGACAAAATGAGAGACATTGAGAATCAGAATACATTGGGCGTTGATATGTCCAAGTTGGGGTTAATTGTTGATTTCAAGGTACCTCATAAGTTCAAGGTGCCTGTCTTTGAGAAATATAAGGGTACTACTTGCCCTCGTGTCCACCTTCGATCATACTATAGAAAGATGTCCGCCTATTCCGACGATGAGAAGTTGCTGATGCACTTCTTCCAAGATAGTCTTTCTGGTCCATCCCTCGAGTGGTACATGGGTTTGGAGCCCACTACCGTGCGCACCTGGAAAGATCTCGCTGAAGCATTTGTCCTCCACTATCAGTACAATAGCGACTTGGCCCCCAACCGAGTTCAGCTCCAGAACCTTTCGCAGCGGAATAATGAAGGCTTTAAAGAGTACGCCTAGCGGTGGCGTGAGTTGGCTGCTCGGGTTCAACCGCCGATGGTTGAGCGCGAGCTCGTGCAGATGTTTGTGGCTACCCTTCCTGGGATCTACTATGAAAAGTTAGTCAGCGGCATGTCTGGGACGTTCTTTGCTCTCATCACTATGGGCGAGCACGTCGAGAATGGTATTAAGATCGGAAAAATTCAAGGTGAATCATCTTCAGCTGGAGGAGGTGGAAAGAAACCTTACGCTGGTAAACGTCGAGAAGGGGATGCGAGTGTTGTTACCAACACTCGGAGAAAGGGCAAAGGCACTCAACAGCAGATAGCCAGTATAAATATCCCAGCAGCTCCGCAACCGCAGCAGCAGCAGCCGCATTAACAGAATCAACAGGGATATAGAAAATATCATAATCGGGCTCCTTTGACAAACCGTCACTTCGAAGCACCACTTATGTCGTATGCACAGCTCTTGCAAACTTTGCTTCAGCTTCAGTTAGTTCAAAAGAGGACGATGGCTCCCTTGACAGGGGCACCACCACCGGGGTATGACGCAAATGCCACTTGCGATTTCCATACGGGGGCACCAGGCCATACGATTGAGAACTGCAAAGCCTTTAAGCACAAGGTGCAGGACCTGGTAGATGCCAAGATTATTAACTTCTCCGACAATGTGCCCAATGTCACGAAAAACCCCATGCCTCATCATAGGGGAGGCGGAGTGAACGCCATTATCGAGGAGGAGAGTTCAGATCTGTTGACTGATGTCAAAGACTTAAAGACGCCGCTTAGTTTCGTCAAAGCTAAGTTGTTGAAGAAGGGGTTCTTTCCAGGATGCGGAGAGTTATGCACGGCTTGTGCTACACATCCTGATGGGTGTGAGCAGCTGGTAGAAGGTATCCAAAGTCTGATGTCTGAGGGTATTTTGCAGTTCAGCCGAAGAGTTGAAAGTGTATCAGGAGAGGTTGTGTTGAAGCAGGCAGATGAAGTCGCCACCATCACCATTCCTCGTCAACCTATTACCATTTCTGCGCCCCGACCGCCTACAATCACTATTACCAGAGCCGGGCCGATCCCATTCGAGAGCACTAACGTCGTTCCGTGGCATTATGGCGCCAAAGTCTATTGCAATGGTCAGAAGTTAGAGTTGGAGCCGTATGGGTCGACTGTGCAGAATCTCGCAGGAGTCAGTGGTATTACTCGAAGCGGAAGAGTGTTTACGCCGACAGAGGTTGTGGCAGAGAAAGTGGTCAGAGCTAATGCTGCCGATAAGGGTAAAGGCAGAGCCGTTGAAGAGGTCCCTTGTGGGGCAGAGAAAGATTTGCTTGTCAAAGATGCCGAGGAGTTCATGCGGTTAATCAAAAAGAGCGACTACAAGATTGTAGACCATCTTCATCAGACACCGTCAAAGATTTCTATTCTCAACCTGTTGTTGTGTTCTGAAGCGCACCGCAACGCGTTACTGAAGGTATTGAACGCTGCCTACGTACCGCAAGAGATATCAGTGAATCAGCTAGAAGAGGTGGTAGCCCATGTTAATGCTGGCAATGGGCTAGGTTTCACAGATTTAGAGCTGACTCCTAAAGGGAGAAATCACAACAGCGCCTTGCACATCTCGATAGAGTGCAGAGGCACAATCATGTCGCATGTCCTGGTGGACACGGGTTCGTCACTTAATGTGCTTCCGAAGAAGGCATTAATGAAGTTGGACACTCGTGGATTGCTTTGCATGCCCAGTGATCTGGTGGTGAAAGCATTTGACAGAACTAAGCGCCACGTTTTCGGAGAGTTGACCCTGCCGATTCAAGTTGGTCCGGAGACGTTCGATACGGTTTTTTATATCATGGATATCATGCCCGCCTACAGTTGCCTCTTAGGTCGGCCATGGATCCACGCTGCTGGTGCCGTGACGTCCACGCTGCATCAAAAGCTCAAATATGCTGTCGGGGGAAGCATAGTAACCGTCTGTGGTGAGGAGGACATTATGGTGAGCCACTTGTCATCCTTTAAGTATGTTGAAATGGATGGCGAAATCCATGAAACTCTCTGCCAAGAATTTGAAGCCGTCAAGGTGAAAGAGGTAACTCCTGTCATCACAGAGAAGCAAGAGATGAATCTCTCCTCGTTCAGAGAAGCTCGGGCCGTCGTCGAAGCCGGTTCCACCCCAGGCTGGGGGCATGTTTTGGAGATACCGATCAAGCAGGATAAGTTTGGACTAGGGTATTCTCCTGAAGCTGAAGCTTCAT
This sequence comes from Lathyrus sativus, assembly GCA_963859935.3. Classification (NCBI taxonomy): domain Eukaryota; kingdom Viridiplantae; phylum Streptophyta; class Magnoliopsida; order Fabales; family Fabaceae; genus Lathyrus; species Lathyrus sativus. Next base: position 134,183,837 of record OZ012739.1, read on the forward strand.
CTTCTTCGTCTAGCAGTTCGTCTCGTGGTAAGGGGCCGATCTTATTTACCAGTGGCGGAGTGATCTTCGAAAGCATCAACACGGCGTCGGAGGACAGCGGTGATAGCGATTGTGATCTTGACGCTTGGATTCAGCCAAGCAAGTCGGGTGAGCGCCTCAACAATTGGACCATCAAGGAAATTATCCAGCTGACAAGTGAAGAGTAATGATTTACTTTTTTACAATCTTTGTACAACCCTATGTCCTACCCGGGGCATAGTGGTTTTATTGTCAGGGCCTTGTTGGATTATGTACATGCATTTTGTTAATAAATCAAAGGCGTTTTTCTTCGTACTCAAATATTGCGTTCTCTGTTATTCCTGTTTTATGTTCATTTTGAAAAACAGTAAAATGGCAATGGGGTTTGTGCTAACCTGCATATTCTTGTTTTAAACTTAACCCTTGTTATTGCAGGATCCATATAACAGACGACATCGACTCTGGACCCTCTACGGCTCACTACGACTTCGATTGCCCGATCTATCAAGCCGAGGATGAGATTGATGAAGATGAAGACCTTCCGGAAGAGTTGGCCCGCTTGTTGAGACAAGAGGAAAAGGTTATTCTGCCTCATGAGGAAGATATTGAGATCGTAAATCTGGGTTCTAAAGAGCTCGTCAGAAATGTCAAAGTAGGGGTTGCGCTGCAGAATGATGTCAAGCATAGACTGGTCGAGATGCTTCGAGAGTATAGTGAAGTCTTTGCTTGGTCATATGAAGATATGCCCGGACTTGACACAGACATCGTGGTTCATCGCTTGCCGTTGCGAGAAGATTGCCCTCCAGTCAAGCAGAAGCTTAGGAGGACGAGACCAGATATGGCTGTAAAAATCAAAGAAGAAGTCCAGAAGCAGTTGGACGCAGGATTTCTAGCCGTTACCACTTACCCTCCGTGGGTCGCCAACATAGTGCCTGTACCGAAGAAGGACGGTAAGGTACACATGTGCGTCGATTATCGGGATTTGAATAGGGCGAGCCCTAAGGATGATTTCCTGTTGCCTCATATCGATGTGTTGGTCGACAACACAGCCCAGTTCTCCGTGTTTTTGTTCATGGATGGCTTCTCCGGTTACAATCAGATTAAGATGGCACCGGAGGACATGGAGAAAACGACGTTTATCACCCCCTGGGGAACATTTTGCTATAAGGTAATGCCCTTCGGTCTGAAGAACGCAGGGGCCACTTACCCGTGAGCAATGGTAACTTTGTTTCATGATATGATTCATCATGAGATCGAGGTCTATGTTGATGACATGATTGCAAAGTCCCAAACGGAGGAAGAACATCTGGTCAACTTATTGAAGCTTTTTGAGAGGCTTAGGAAGTTCAGGCTGAGGCTGAATCCTAACAAGTGCACTTTCGGAGTGCGGTCCGGAAAGTTATTGGGGTTTATCGTTAGTGAACGAGGTATCGAAGTTGATCCTGCGAAAATAAAAGCTATTCAAGAAATGCCAGCGCCGAAAACAGAAAAAGAAGTTCGTGGTTTCTTGGGCCGAATAAACTACATTGCAAGGTTTATCTCTCAGCTCATGGCCACTTGTGAACCGATGTTCAAACTTTTAAAGAAAGATCAGGCGATTACTTGGAATGAGGATTGCCAGAAGGCATTTGACAAAATAAAGCAGTATCTTCAAGAACCTCCAATCTTGATACCCCCAGTGGCTGGACGGCCATTAATCATGTACCTGACGGTTCTGGAGAATAGTATGGGGTGTGTTCTCGGTCAGCACGACGAGACGGGCAGAAAAGAGCATGCCATTTATTATTTGAGTAAAAAGTTCACTGAGTGTGAATCTCGATACTCGATGCTGGAGAAGACGTGTTGTGCATTATCTTGGGCTGCCAAACGTCTACGACAGTACATGCTCAATCACACCACTATGCTAATTTCGAAGATGGATCCGATCAAGTACGTCTTCGAGAAGCAGGCTCTTTCGGGCAGGATTGCCAGATGGCAAATGGTGTTAACGGAATATGATATTCAGTACGTCTCCCAGAAGGCCATCAAGGGGAGCGTATTGTCTGATTACCTTGCCGAGCAGCCGATCGAGGATTACCAGCCGATGAAGTTTGAATTCCCGGACGAGGATATTATGTTTCTCAAAGCGAAGGATTGCGATGAGCCATTGCCCGGTGAGGGGCCAGATAGGAAATCTCAGTGGGAGTTGATATTCGACGGAGCGGTTAATTCATATGGAAGTGGTATCGGGGCTATCATCACGACTCCTCACGGATCCCACATCCCGTTTACTGTGAGGCTGACGTTTCCAGTTACCAACAATGAGGCGGAGTATGAAGCATGTATTATGGGTCTAGAAGAGGCAATTGATTTGAGAATCAAGAATCTAGACGTATATGGTGACTCAGCGCTTGTAATCAATCAAATTAAAGGGGAGTGGGAAACTCGTCAAACGAATTTGGTGCCGTACATGAATTATGCCAGGAGGCTGCTTCCGTTCTTCGATCGAGTGGAACTCCATCATGTACCCAGGGCTGAAAATCAGATGGCTGATGCCTTAGCCACGTTGGCTTCAATGTATAAGGTCAATTTTTGGAATGAGGCTCCAAGAATTGTGCTTTCGCGTCTTGATAGACCGACATTTGTCTTTGCAATCGAGGATGCCGCCGACAGCAAGCCATGGTTCCACGACATCCAGACCTTCCTTATGACTAAGGAGTATCCTGCGGGTGCATCAACCCAGGATAAGAAGACTCTGAGGAGGCTGTCTGGAAACTTTTACCTCAATCCTGATGGAGTGTTGTATAAGAGAAACCACGATCTCGTGCTACTTAGATGTGTAGATGAGAAAGAGGCAAGTATGCTCATGGAAGAAGTCCATGAGGGCACATTTGGTACGCACGCCGGCGGGCATGCCATGACGAGAAAGATCCTGAGAGCAGGATATTACTGGCTGACTATGGAGTCAGATTGCTTCAGATTCGCGAAGAAATGTCATAAATGCCAGATTTATGCTGATAAAGTTCATGTGCCGCCGTGCCCATTGAATGTCATGTCCTCCCCTTGGCCGTTCTCCATGTGGGGCATCGACATGATAGGCAAAATCGAGCCCACTGCATCCAATGGTCATCGTTTCATTCTGGTAGCTATCGACTACTTCACCAAATGGGTGGAGGCAGCCTCGTACGCTAATGTGACCAAGCAGGTGGTAGCTAAATTCATAAAGAGGGACATCATCTGTCGTTACGGAGTTCCCGAGCAGATCATTACTGATAATGGTTCGAATTTGAATAACAAGATGATGAAGGAGCTGTGCCAGAGCTTCAAGATTGAACACCACAACTCATCTCCTTACCGGCCGAAGATGAATGGCGCCGTCGAAGCCGCCAACAAGAACATAAAGAAGATTGTTCAGAAGATGGTTGTGACGTACAAAGATTGGCACGAGATACTGTCGTTTGCCTTGCACGGTTATCGTACGACGGTGCGTACGTCGACCGGGGCAACTCCTTTCTCCTTGGTGTACGGTATGGAAGTTGTCCTACCGTTAGAAGTGGAGATCCCTTCTTTGCGAGTGTTGGTTGATGTGAAACTCGACGAGGCAGAATGGATTACGAATCGTTTGAACCAACTCAGCCTGATGGACGAGAAGAGGTTAGCATCGATTGCATTTGGTCGTCTGTACCAAAGCCGAATGAAGAAAGCTTATGATAAGAAGGTGCGTCCTAGAAGCTTTCAGACGGGTGATCTCGTCCTGAAGAAGATTCTTCCGCCACACTCCGATCACCGGGGCAAGTGGACTCCGAATTACGAAGGGCCGTATGTCGTCAGCAAGGTCTTCTCGGGAGGAGCTTTGTTGTTATCCACGATGGATGGTGAAGATTTTGCATCCCCGGTGAACACGGACGCAGTTAAAAAATACTTTGCTTGAAAGAGACCCGCTGGACAAAAAAGAAAGAGTCCAGGCAAAAAAGGGGCATCCCGGCGAACCAAAACCAGAATAAAAGGTTCGGGCAAAAATTAGGGATATATTGAAAAAATGTACACCCGCGAAGTCGAAAACCTACACTGGGCGGCTTCGGCAAAAAAGGGTATCCCGGTGAACTGAAAACCCGTAAAGGGCGGTTCACGCAAAAATTAGGGATTTGAATAAGCAAATGACTGCGTTCCGCGTGTGGACTTTCATTGTTTAGTGGTTTGGAGGGCCTGAGGGCCGTTTATCTGAATCAATCTCTTCCGAAGCTGAAGCGTCGGAGAAGTATCGAAGTCGAGTGGGTCTTAGAGGGATCAACTCATGGTGTTCGTCTACGCCTCGTTGCCGACATTTGTATATACTGATGTATATTTATGTTTTATTTTTGCGCGGCTTCCTCATTCCAGGAGCTTGCCTCTGTTGTAAAAGATTTTTTGCCCATTCAGGGGTTCACCATCAATAAAATGCATGTTATTCAGCAATTCTGTTTACCTATTTAGCATTTATCTGTTTTGTTTGCGAAAGAAAACGCCGATGTTTTTGATAAAATGCGCATACATAAACTTACGGGCCTAGGCCCATTGATTGTTGAAACAATTAATTACCTGAATATTGTCACGAGATAATAACCTTGATAGGCCCCTTTGAGGAGGGTATCTTGTCTGTTTGTTTGTGTTGTTGCAGGTGTAGCACCTTCCAGACGGTGCGCCGTGCGCATCCCCGAAGCAGGGCGAGTCCTCCTTCTCCGGCAGAGTTCAGTAGTCTCTCCTCCGCAGAGTCTGAATGCGAGGCCGTGGGCATTGATATGTCTCCCCAGGCAGAGAGGATTCTCTTCCCCAAGCAAACGCATCCTGAAGGAACGTCATCTTCTCAGCTGAGTCGCGCGCCGAAGATCGTATTCTTCCCCAGCACCGGGTCATAAGTGCAGATTTCGTAGAAATGTTCGGGTGCCGAAGCTCGTGTAAAGTCGCCGAAGCAGGATTCTTTCCCCAGCACCGGGTCACAAGTGCAGGTTTCGTAGGAAACTATTCGTACGCCGAAGTATGCAGCAACTGATAGTGCCAGACTGAAGTCTTCAGCGGAATTGGGATTCCCCACCAGAGGCGTATTCTCTCCCGAAGTCGGATGATTCCCTCTTCCCCAGTAGAGTGTTGGAATAGCTGATGCTGTATTCCCCTGCAGAGTTGTACTCTCCCCCGAAGTCGGATGATGCCTTCTACCCCAGCGGAATTGAAATTCCTCATCAGAGTTGTACTCTCCAGTGAAGTAGAATGATTTCTCTCTCCCCGGCTGAATTCGCAAAACCCCCAAGAGAGCCGAATCCTTGGAAGAAGTTGGGACCATGAGTGGTTTTCCCTAGAAGAGCGTTGAGCAGCTGATGCTGTATTTCCCCCAGAGTCGTACTCTCTCCAGCGAAGCAGAATGGTTTCTCCTTCCTCAGCCGAGTTTGCAGATACCCAAGAGAGCCGAGTCCTTGGAAGTTGATCAGACCATGTGTAGTTGTTTCCCCAGTGGAGTGTTGAGCAGCTGAAGTTGTTTCCCCACAGAGTTGTTATCCCCAGAAAAGTAGCCATGGCGGCCCCGCAGTTTATCCCCGCGACGGATATCGTTTCTCTCAGCAAGTTCAGGTTCTCGTAAAGCTTCATTCCCTGCAGTAATCAACTGAAGTTGTTTCCCCTGCAGCAGTCCACGGAAGATCTTTTCCCCATACGGAGTCCAATTGATGTTGGCGCGACCATGTTCTCCTCAGCAGGATGATTCCTCTATCTGAGTAGTCCTTTCTCCTTGACAGGAGGATTTCCCCCTCGGCATTTATTTTGCTGACGGGATCGCATCAGTGTGCATGATTGCATAGCATTTAGCATAGCATAGCATTTCCACCATGTGGAGCATGGCCGAAGCATATGCATAATAAACATGATCTAGGTTGCTACCGTTCTTGTTTTGCAGGTGTTCCGCCGAAGGATCAGTTGCTCAGGATGATTCCTTAAATTCCCCCCAGCGAAGTCGCTTGCTCAAGATGATTCTTGAAGTCTCCAGTGAAGTCTTAAGTTCAAGATGATTCTCGAATCCCTCAGCATGGCCGTTTGCTTAAGATGATTCTTAAGACCCCAGTACAGTCTCCAGAGTTGGTTGCTCAAGTTGATACCTAGAGTCCCCAGCGAATATCGCCCAGGACGATTCCTGAAACTCCAAGAGAGCCGAATCCTTGGAAGCTGCTCAAGCCGTGATTGGTTTGTCCCCGGCAGGAGTTGTCCAGGATGATTCCTGGAATCCCCAACAGAATGAAGTCTCTAGAATGGTTATCGGTTCAAGATGATTCTTGAAGGTCCCCGACGGAGTTGTTTGTTCAAGATGATTCTTGAAGTCCTCAGCAGAGTTGATTTATCCAGACTGAGTTCTGAACCCCCGGAGCGGAGTTACGTGATAGTTCTCCAAATTCCCCAGCGGCGAAGCGTCATCCCCAGCAGGTTTTCCAACGGCGAAGTTAGAATCTCTCCTGAAGACTCCATGATTGAAGTCTGACCGTGTTAATGAAGCAGTTATCTCAGCTAATGCGGAATGCCCTGATGGCATGGTTAACCTGAGGGTTGAAGTCCGGCTGGTGCCCGACAGTTTCTTTGAATGCCTAATGGCACGATCGACTACGTATTACCAGTTGCCGTGTGACCTATTCCCCAGTGAAGTTTCTCCACGTTGACGGCGAGGTCAGATTATGTTTGTTCCGGCGGCGATGTTGGATGTTTGTTTTGACGACGATGTCATATTATGTTTGTTTCCGGCGGTGATGTTGGATGTTTGTTTTGACGGCGAGGTCAGATTATGTTTGTTTCCGGCGGCGATGTTGGATGTTTGTTTCTGACGGCGATGTCGGATGATTCAGTTTTCCGGCGGCGATGTTGGATATTTTGATGGTTCGACGACGATGTCAGACTCTTTAACTCCCCAACAGAGATTGTGTTTGTTCGACGGCGATGTCGAGTGTCTCTCAGAGTTATGTTTGTTTATGACGGCGATGTCAGATTCTCTATTTCTTCAGCGGCGATGTTGGGTATTTCGGTTGATCGACGGCGATGTCAGGTCCTTTAGTTCTCCAGCGGCGATGTCAGATTTAGTGCTCCAGCGGCGATGTTGGGTGTTTCGACAGAGATTCTTCAGTTTTCCAGCGGCGATGTTGGATCGTCCGACGGCGATGTCAAATTTAGTGCTCCAGCGGCGATGTTGGGTGTTTCGACAGAGATTCTTCAGTTTTCCAGCGGCGATGTTGGGTATGTCAGTTGATTTAGTGTTCCAGCAGCGATGTTGGGCGTTTTGTTTGTGCCTGGCGGCGATGTCAGATTTAGTTCTCCAGCGGCGATGTTGGGTATTCTGGTTGATCGACGGCGATGTCAGATTTAGTTCTCCAGCGGCGATGTTGGGTATTCTGGTTGATCGACGGCGATGTCAGATTTAGTTCTCCAGCGGCGATGTTGGGTGTTTTGATCGACGACGATGTTAGATTTAGTTCTCCAGCGGCGATGTTGGGTATTCTGGTTGATCGACGGCGATGTCAGATTTAGTTCTCCAGCGGCGATGTTAGGTATTTTGGATGTTATGACGGCGATGTCAGAGGATTTAGTCTTCCAGCAGCGACGTTGGGTGTTTTTGTCAGATTATCTTTCAATTTTCCAGCGACGATTTTGGGTATTTGTTTGTTTCCAGCGGCGATGTTGGGTGTTTCAGCGGTCTGACGGCGATGTCAGGTGATTTAGTCTTCCAGCGGCAATGTTGGGCGTTTTGGTTGTCTGATGGCGATGTCAGAAGAATTCAATGTGGATAACTGACGGCAATGTCAGATCAGTATTTCTCCAGCTAGTTGTCGTGCAACTACTGTTCCAGTGTTCGAAAAGTGGTGCAGTTGGCAAATTTCCGGGTTTACCGGTATTCAACCGTCTCGCACCTTGATTGGCTGAGAGTTGTTCGCTTCTCACCCAGTCAGGTTAAAGCCGTTTGAATAGGGGCAGCTGTTGCACCCCAAAATTTTACCAACATTTATTTATCCATCAAGTGTTTGAAGGTTGAGACCTTTATCAGAAAGTTCAAGAGATCCTCAGAGGAATTGGTTGAAACCAAGGTTGTGTGTCTCGTAACTTGAGAGTTGTGGGTTGCTCCTCAGATGATCCTGAGACTTTGAGAATGGACTTGAAGCTTTGAGAAAGCCTATGAGATGTCTTGAAAGCCATCATGAAGCCCAGAGAGGTCATTATGCAAGAATTCAGAAGATTCAACCATGAATGGTAGAATTAGGGTTTGACTGGGTCAACCCTGAGTCAACTGATGTTTTGGAGAATGTTGAGACCTAATCCAAGAGCCATGGGATCATGGAAGGATGTATTGAGATAATATAAGGATGATTCCTAGACCAACTCATCATGATTGAGGAGTTTGAGAAGTTTTAAGCTAGGGTTTCTAAGGATGGACAGTGTAAAATCCCCTAGTTTGATCCCTATCTTCCAGGCATTTTTAGCTCAAGATGTGATTTTTATCTCATCTTCCCCACAACATGAATTTTGTAGAGCTTGATCTTAGATTTAATTTGAGTGGTAGAAGTCCTTGATACGATGTGCAGAGCTCAAGTTATGGTTTTGACAAATTACAGGTCATCTGAGGTATGTGAATCTGGGTCCTTGAAAGTCACCCAACTTGCAGACAACTTTTGCCATAGTAGGATAATTCCTTTGGTCTCTTGGTCAACATGAATGTTGAAGAGCATCTTCTTAGATTTCTAGAGAGTACTAGAAGTCCTTGATAGGATTTGTAGAACTCAACTTATGGCTTTGACAAGCAAAGGGCATTTTGGTCATTTGGAAGTTATAGGTCATTTCAAGCATAAGGCCATGTCTCCTACTTCCAAGCTTCAAATGGAAAAATCTTCAACATCAAACTTGCTTAAAATGATGTTTTAAGGCTAATAGGGTGGTCATGAGATGTTGGAAAGACTCATAGCAAAAAATGATAAAAATGGCCTAAAAATGAGACATAAGTTAATTCAAGTGAAATGGAAAATCACAAAATCCAAGCTATAAACCCTAACCATGGCATATGATAGGTCATTTTGACTCCAAAGGATATTTTAAGAACAATGGTTCAGCCACAATTTTGATTTGGGGCATAAATTTTGGAGTTGCTTTGTAAAAGTCTTACTTGCATAATGTGGTATCTAGCCAAATCAAAGAAAAGCTTAATAAACAAGGTGTTTAAGCATTGTATATTGTCCAAAATACCACTTAAGGAGAAAATGGAGATAATTACTCATGTTATGGGGTTTTTGTCATGATATCTCATGTGGTGAGAATGGAAATGCAAATAATCATTTCATGAAAGTTCAAGTTTCTACTAGAGTGATCTAGATGATTCTAGATCTTTCTAAACATGTCTATATATTGATTGCAAAGCCCATTGGTTCAAGGTTGGTGATAGTGGGTGATAATTGGTGAGGGTTAGTGCAAAAAAGAGAGAATTGACCAAATTTCTTCCATTTGCAATTCAAGATCAAACTTCACATTCCTCTCCATTTTCTTTTCTTTCTTCTACACAAATCCACTCCACTCATCATAATGAACAAATGCATACTGGTTTGAGGAGCCATGGATGAAGGTTTGAAGGTGTGGTGGTGAAATTGCAAAGAAGCAAAACTGGTTTGAATCCATTGGTACAAGCTGGATACACACAATCTTTTGCAAGCAGAGCTCCTACAAGCATACAAAGAGTGATCTTGGAAGAGCACAAGCATTGAAGAGGAGAGAAAATACCTCTGCCATAGCCACCAAAAAGGTTTGCAAAACTGCTCCTACACCCTTATTTATGTGTTCTTAGATAGAATGGTTAGGTTAGCATTGATTAGAGACCATTAGTGAGTAATCCTGCAAAGTTATAGAGCAATTGGTGAAGATTGAAAATTGGACACGATTCTTTAATGGTCAAGAACTCATTGGATAGAGAATATTATTTCGTGTGCTATAGCTTAGGATGATGAGCATAACATGGAGGTCATTTATGTATAAAGAAAGATGGGAAATATTGAAGTCAAAATTTGATGATAATGTTGAGGTTGGGTTGTTTATCCATTCGGTTTGGAGGATAGAGTGTGTTTCAGTGGAATCTAAGATCACCATCATGTTCAGCGTGGAAAATGGGTTAAATCTGGGCTTTGAACGAGCGAAATTGGTTGAGAAACGAGATAGAACGAGAGCTGGAAAGTTGGCGCATGGAGTGTTCTAATGGAGGTTTGCTGCAAACCCTAATGATCTAAGGAGGAAGACGATACAGCAACCGTTGATACGCAGGTGGACCCGTTGACTGGAGCATTGATCCAGCGGCTGGGATTTAAAAGCGCGAATGGAGGGAGAATGAAAGCAGCGAACGCTGCGTTTCATTAAAGCTCCCAGCGTGGGCTTCATGAACGTATTGCTATCCAAACCCCCAGTATGGGCCCAATGCCATATTACACTGTGATTCCATGCTATTCACACCGCAGTTTTCTCTTTTTTTCTTTTGTTTTTTTAAATCGTTTTCTGAATACCATGGGCCACACGCGTATTGCTCTCCCCACCCCCATACCAAGGCCCAGTCATTTTAACTATGAATATCTGCTATCTACACCGCCAGTTTACCTTTTTTCTTTTATTTTTTTTCAGTTTTCTGAATAAGCTGGGCCCAGGCGCGCCATGCTAGGCGCACCCCCCTCCTAGGCCCATTATCATTTTCAACATGATATATTTGTTTCTTGCACCCCATCATCATTTCCATATTAAATACTACTCCAAATTTTATTAATCTTCAAAAATTCATAACAAAATGAAAAATCATTATTTTTTAATGAAACTTTTTTCCCAATTTTCATTTTCTGTCTAGAAAAATATAAAATCATAAAATAGCCATTTTATTTCAGTTTTATATTTTTTGTGCATTTTTACTTTTAATTGTTTTTTTAATTCTTTTAGTTGGTATGCTAATTGGTAGAATTTAATTAGGGTAGTTCCCTTAGGATTTTTTATTCCATCTTTTTAGGATAATTAGATGAATGGTTTAGGGCCCCCCTGAATTAATTTCATAATTTTGTGATAATTTTTAGGATAGTTTTAATTAGGTAGTTCTAGGTAGTATAGAATTTGATTAAAACTTTAGCATAGGATCATAACAATTTTAGATTTAGGTTTTATAGGGAAATTTAGTCTATGGGGAATATATGGGACTTAAGGGTAGTTATTTAGGGTCCCCTAGCATTTATATTAGGAATTAATAGAATAATATACTATTTTTGGTTGATTTTTGAATTGAATGATTGTTTGTGTGGCCTTTAGGGCAAGTTTTGTTAGTTTGCTTTGCTTTGGAGTTTTCCTTTGGTTTGAGGAGCTTGGCATCTCATTGTGGAGCATAATGGAGCATACTAGAAGATTGGAAGAGGCTTGAGGAGCTTGTTCTTCTTTTCTTTTTGTTTTAGGGTTAGGATTAGGGAGAGCTTAGATGTAGATAATTTCTTTCTTAAACATGGATAGTATCCTTCACATCCATTCCTCCCTATGATTCAAAGTCCCGCAGGGTATACACCTCTCTCCTTTGGAGGGATTAGTGCTATACCTAGGAGGTAGAAATTTTGAGGGAACCCTTCATTTGATATTGAACCCTTATAGGTCACCCTTGGTGATCAAATAAGCAGTTCAATATCCCCCAGCTTATCCAGTAGTGATTTTTCTCTGTTTGAGAGCTGTCAGAGCCTGAGCATGAAGATGAAGACTTCAGTGAAGATTATTGAAGAGGATGAATCCTTGAAGACTGCCATTCTAGCTGAAGCTTGAAGAGCATGAAGATCAAGTTGACACTTGAAGATCCCTGAAGATGGTGAAGCCTGAAGGTGGAGCTGATCAAAGAAGCTGAAGCTTAAGGGAGAAGATGAGTTGATACTCATGTTGCAGGGTTGAAACCTGGAAGAGCAAACTGATGTTTGGCAAGAGTGATTGAAGTCTGAAGACTGAGTTGCTGCTGGAGGAGCTGAGGCTTTCTTCTGTTTTTCTTTTCTGTATTATTTGTTTTGCTTGATTTGTCTGTTGCATTAGATTAAGTCCATCTAGAATAAGTTCAGTCTAGGAGCATGATTGCATTAGAGGTCGAGTTGCTCCCTCTGCTTGTATTGTTATTGCCTGGCTTTGCTTGAGGGTATTCGGTAGAGCTCAGCTCCCTTGCCCATGTGGTTTGTTTGCCTGATGGCATTTCATTTCATTTTATCTGTATGATTGCAGTTTACTGTTTATTGCTTGATAGCGTGTTGTTTATTTTTCAGTATGATTACTGTTATTTCATGACTGGCTTGAGGTTGAGACGAGCTTGTGGAGGCTGAAGCCCCACACACATTTCCTCCCTCACTTGCATTGCATGCATTTTACTGTTAAGCTGATGCTTTGTCTGTTTTGGTGTATCATTGACATGATCCCTTAGGACTCTCATTTCCTTTGATAAGGATTTGATGATAGACTTTTAGGTTGAAACCTATGCATGACAACTTCTAGGAGTTCCCTGTTCAAACCTCAACCATAGGATGAATCCATGGCATGATAACAGTAGGACTTGATAGTCTCCCTCCTAGTTGGGCCTGTTCTCTTCTCATCTCAAAACAGTTTAAGATACAGTAATCATGAATGATTTCTTTCGTATGTTACGAGCCTTAAGCTATCTGAGAAAGGATTGTGGGAGAGTTTCTTTTCCATAGTCTGGATGTTTAGTATGGTACCCTTTGGGTGACATGCGACACATTCACTCTCAGGTCATAGTCTCTAGTGCGGTTGAAATCGCAAACACAATAAAAACACTTCTTTCGTAAAAACAGGAAATAAATCGTAGTTTCCCGAACTACGTGAACTCTGATCTCTCATGTCTGTTGAGAGTACGTAGGCACAAGATGGCGAAGTCTTGGAGAGCTACCTTCCCCCATAATCCTTCGTAGGCCGAACTACGTTGACTCTGATTTCTCATTCTCTGATGAGAATACGTAGGCATAAAGTGCGACGCTTTGCCGAGTCATTTTTCTTTTCTTTTTCAGCCAGCCTTGATAGGTAGATAGATTAAAACCAACCCGTCCAAGTAAACAAACAAGCGAGGATCCCGTCGAGTACGACGGACGTGAGGGGTGCTAATACCTTCCCCTTGCGTAACCGACTCCCGAACCCAGACAATGGTTGCGATGACCTTGTCTTACCCTTATTCGTCAGGTTTTTCCGATCGTTTCCTTTCCCACTCTGAGGGATAAATAACGAAAGGTGGCGACTCTTCTGTCATGCTGGCACCTTATTTTTGCGCAAGCGACACAAGGCTTTTACTTTGTTGAATTAATCCCAAGCGTACACTTGTTGAAACCTAAGATTTTCCTATATGATCCACCGACTCACGCAACTCTCTTGTAAGGCACCCCTTGTCCCAAGGCTTTCACTCTATCAGATCCGAATTGCATAATCTTGTCCAAAACTTTCAAATCCCTTAACAATTTTGAAGGAAAACCCCAGCTTAATTTTCTTATTTGAAACCATCAAAGAACTTAACCTAATTTACAGTAAAAACAACCTAAATTGGACGTTATCAACCCTAATCTAGATGGCCACCCAATCAAAAAAATGATTAGGTGTAGTTTGATTGTGTGTATGCATAGAAGAGCGGTTGAAGATGATGAGTATGCTTTGAAATCCTGGTTTCATGTAGGTTTTAATCTAGACCTTTACTAGAAATGATGCATGTATCAAGTGCTTATATGTATCCAAGTATCAAGCAAAGGGAATGCAAAAGGAATAGAAAATAATGCAAAAAATCAAGACTTTTGGTCAATAGGTCGACATATCAAAGTCTTGTGTAGACCTATCAAGGTCATGTGTCAACCTATAGGAGTCAACACATGGATAGAGCCTATAGGCTTTAATACTGTAGCATGTGTGTCGACCTGAAGGATGGATGTGGTGACCTATATTCGTCTGTGTCAACCTATAAGTTGTTTTTCACACCCAAAACTTTGCTTTTGATGCATGAAACTATTTATTAATGCTTCAATATTTTCTAAACCATTTCAAACATGTTGACATGCTTCCTAATGCTACAATGCACAACTAGTCTCAAACGATACCATCCAATGTACATAAACGCTAAATTATCCTAGTTTTGACATCATACAAAATACATTTAATGGAATGTTACACTCACATACTCCCCCTTTTCATGATGATAAAACTTAAGACGATGTGTTTCTTGTCCATGAAGGCTCCCCTTGAATATGTGCTTTATAAATTTATAGCTTCAAATTGTTCTCCCCCTTTGACAACATCAAAAACAGGTAATATAAGCTATTAGCAGTATCACATAGATACACGATTCACATATATAATATACTATACAAAGGCAATTTGGAAAGATAAGAGTGTGCACTCACATATATGCAATATACATTAAAATAAACATGATAAATAATAAGTAGCACAACAACAATATTCATAATTATTATCCAAGTCAAAACACATGGTACAACCATCCAACATATTAGAAATATTGTCAATACATAAGCAGAAGCAAAAACAAACTAATAAAAATGAAATGCATGTAGACTCAAAGCAAGACTAAAGAAATATCATTACAATACTTAAGAGTCAAAGAAAAAACATCACTAAATCACAACCCTTCATCATCTTCTATGACCCCTATGCATTGGTCTTTCTCCCCTATACCATCCTTGTCTCTCATTATGATAGTGAGAGTCCAAGAAATCATATATCTCTCGGTAAAGTTGATCATAATGACCAAAATCCTCTTCTTGGGCAAAAAAATATGTGGTTAATCCTAGCCAGAATAGCAGCATGATTGGCATTCATATCACTCTGTATAGACATAAGACATTCCATCACATACATAACAAAAGTTTCAAAGTTGGAATCCTGAGTAGACATATGTTGTTGCATCAAACAAAATCGCTCTTCTTGAGCAGCTTCAAAGGTATCTCGCCTTCTACAATCCTATGTGTATCTCTCATTTACCCTCAATTGCATACTTTGAAGCATTGTTATTGTAGCACCCCAAAATTTGCCCACTTTTTTTCTAAGTTTGACTGACTTTTGTTTTGCACTCATTTGCATCATTAGGTCACAATTCATAATCATTTGCATTGGTCTCCTAAGACATGGGATCAGGAGTTTTGCTCTGAGTCAAATCATCAAGTATCAAGTTTACATTCTTCAAAGAGTTATCAGGCATCCAGGGCTTAAGGTTTCATCAGCCCCTAGGTTCAATTTGGTTGGCAAGCTTATAGCCAGCTGGCTGAGGATCAGGGTTTATTTCTAATCATGGATAGAAGATCAGGTTATCAGGGATGGTGGCATGGTTTCGAGTCGAGCATGGTTGTTCAGTCACGATCAGTATCAGAGGGAAGTTTGACCTAATCATGGTTAACCCATCAAGAAATTTATTCAGTTTCAATTTATCTGTAACATTGTTTGCTTTCACATTGGTGTGTACCCCAATTTCCATTTGTCATGTGATGGGAGCCGACAAGTTATTAGACAATGATTCGTGAGGAGTTTAATCCAAAAGTCAGGTTCATAGGTTCAGTTATGTTCTGGTTGTGGATTTATTTTCCTGAAGATTCATTCAGACAGATTCAAGGTGATTTGACTCATATGGATGATTGTTATTTCTGTTGTAAGTGGTTCAGTGCCTGTTGTGTGCATTTAATCAGACGCTTTGTGGGAAAAGTAATAATTGTTTGTTGTTCATTCAAGATGTTGGCTTTGGAAGTTTGGTTTATGTTCATTATCTCTTTTTTTTATCCAAATTTGAAATCACCTATCCATACCATTTTCTGTAACATCCATTGATATCTAATTTCCTTTTTACCCATATTTTCTAATTAACCCACATCCAATCCATATTCCATAAATATCCAATATCCATTATAATCATTTTTAATCCATTTTTATTTATTTATTCATTTATGTCCAATTTTAATCCATAGTCCACTTTTATTTTCATAATCTTTTTTCTTAAGATATTTCTCTACATAAATCCATGTTTTTCTTTCAATCCAATTCCTAATCGTGTTTTGTCATAAACATTAGCCCATGAAGCAAACACCAAAAATCTACAAAAAAATTCCTAACAATGAAAGTCCATTTACACATCACAAGCCACAAAAATGATGAACAAATCCATTACATCAAGTATCACAAAATGACCAAAGTCCATTACCCCACAAACTTTCAGTACCACGAGACTACCCCACATGATACTTCCCTCAAGGTCACAAACTTGGCCACTTGCAACATAACCATGATTCACAACCGTACAACCACTACACAACACTTGCTCCAAAACTGCGACCTCACCTTCGTAAATCAGAACCAACAACATTTACCATACATGCAACAACCATTAACGCATAGCCACACAACATGTTAAAAAAAATTACCCTGCTACTGCCACCACAACGCATCCGCGTGCCACAACCAACACACCATACAAGGCCCTGCTCTAAGTCGTACAAAATATGTACAACCATAAAAATGGTGCCAAAAGAGTTAAAAAAACAAGTTGATGTTTCTATTTAACAGGAAGAGGAAGGGAATCAAAAGGGAGAGAGAGGGAGAGCAAGAAAAAAAACTTTCGACAAAACTGAGAAAAAGAAAAACAATAGAAAAACAATAACGCTAAGAAACTTCTCACCTGGAATTGAAGTCATCCATTATCACAGAAACACATCTCCCCTCAAATCACACATATCACCTTCAAATCACGCCTCGAAATCGCCTTTGTTCCATCTTTTTTCTGGCCACCTTATTCAGTCGACGAGAATTATAACACCTTCTCAACACAACCTTGTATTTTCAAGCTTCACCCAATCTCGATCAACAATCGTAAACCAAAAACAAGCTTCTGACTTTACTTCACCGTCGAGATAGAAAACCATAATTTAAGATATCCAAAATAGCCGACCAAGCTAATGCCTCTGCATCCTTTCGACGGCGCCGCTTTGGTTACATGAATAGCCGTCGTGAAACTTCAACGATAGCAACAAAATGGGCTCAAAACATCTTTGAGTTTGATGTTTATCACCCATCACCATGAATCCATGAACACATCCACACAAAAAACCTTTCGACCAAAATTTTCACCTCCGCAACATCAACTTCACATCTTCGAATCAACATTGTGCCGCCATAGAGCAGACAGAGAGAAATGGAGCATAACTGCCACAGAGGAAAGATAGGCAAGACCGCAAGATTGGTGAGTCGTGCAGAGAGAACGAGAGTTTGAGGTGAAATCCTTTTGCGTAAACCTGGTTTCCTCGTGTTGTTTTTTTGTTTCCCTTTTTCTTCTCTGCGTTTGAGGTTTATCACAATAGAAGTTGAAGTAGGTTATCCTACTTGTGGTTGGTGGCTGGGTTGGGTCCGACCCGCCTAATTTGTTTTGGGCTCAATTTTTATTTTATTTTATTGTTTATTATCTTATTTTTCAATTTTGGCTCAACCCAATCATTGTGTATATTTGCAGCCCATCAGTTTTCTTTTATTTTGACACCACCTAGACCCCTTTTGCACCCCCGTTGCTTGTTTTCATTCTATTTTTATTTGTTAATTAATTTAATTTTTGTTTTAATTAAATAATAACTTTAGGATTAGAGATCAGATTTTAATTAATTAGGATGTTAACTAGATTTTAGTTAGTTTACTTTATTTAATATTAGTATTAGACTTAAGTCAAGAACTAGTTTTAATTTAGAATTAAATTAGGATTAAATTAACTTAGGTTAGTATTTTGATTAGGATTCAATTAAGTTAACCTTAGTTTTTTTCTTAACTTAGAATTAAAATTCTTTTAGAATTTATTTAATTTAGGTTTTTTTTTTGTTAGTTTTAGAATTTAATAATTTTAGAATTAGATTAGAATTAATTTATCTTAGGACTAGGATTATATTTTAATTATATTTTAGTTAGCATTAGAAATTAGTTCATCCTAAGATTTAGCTTTAAGTTAGACTTAGAGTAGAAATTAATTTTTGGATTAACATAGGATTATATCTTTGATTTCAATTTTAATTTGATTAACTCTTTCAATTTTGTATTAATTCTTAATTCTCGAGTGCGTTTGTAAGTATGCTTGTATATACTTTCCATAAATTTTAATTTAAGTTTAATATTTGACGTTGTTTGCGATTGCGTCGCTTCGTGTTTACTTGTTGTTTACTTCTTGTATTCGCATGATCCCTTAGGATTCCTAGCTCAACTTAATTTCCGATTAAGTTAGAGGTAGGAGAGACATTAGGCTTTCAATCCAAGCATGACAACATTAGGTAGACTTTCCTCCTAATACTGACCTTAGGGCCAATTGCATGATAACAGTTAGGGTTCAGTTCCCCTTAGGTCTTTGTGTGCGTCTCTATCTTCTCACCTCAAATTTCTTCAAGTCACTTAATAAAGAACAACAAGCGTTGTATGCTACGAGCCTTAAGTACATGGGGAATGATGAGTGGGGGGGTTTCTCCTTGCTTGTCTAGAATGTTTAGCGTATGCCCTTTGGGTAATATGAGACACATTCGCCCTCATGTCATAGTCTTTAGTGCGACGTGAGTCTCAAACTAACTCAATCCAATTCATTAAAACTCACAAACAAAAGTCAAACCTTTTATCCTTCGGGATTTGTTCTTCAAACTCATTTTCAGAAAAGAGTACGTTACTTTTTCGTTCTACCGCAAACAGGCATCGTCCCTAACTGCTGGAATGGGGATTTAACGCCGCTCATAAAAAACACTTAACCAACCAGTGGTCTGGTCTACCCGAACTATGTTTTCTCTGATTTCTCATACCAAATGAGGATACGTAGGCACAAGACACGATGTCTTGGAGAACAACCTTCCCCCCATCACCTGTAGTTTCTCGAAATACGTTGACTCTGACTTTCCCATTGCACGAGGGAATACGTAGGCATAGGGCAACGATGTCCTATTGAGTCTGTTATTTCTCTTCACCCTCATTTAGAAGTAGCTTTTAGATAACTTTCACCCATAGATTAGACAACAAGCATGGATCCCGTTGAGTACAACCGACGTGAGGGGTGCTCATGTCTTCCTCTAGCGTAACCGACTCCCGAATCTAAGATTTGGTTGCGATGACCTTGTCTTTCCCATTTTTTAGGATTTCTTCGATCGTTTCCTTTCCCTCTCTTTGGGATAAATAACATTCGGTGGCGACTCTTCTGTTTGTTTCCGCCGGTCCTTTTTCCCAGTTGCGACAGCTAGCGACTCTGCTGGGGAATGTTGTTTCCCTATACGAGTCAATCCTAGCGCTTGTTTGCTTTATATTTGTGGGTGTGTATATTTGTGTGTATGTATGTTGTATTTTGTATATTATTGCATTTACATTTTATTTTCCGCACTTTATCATTATTTCCATATTGCTGCTGTGCTGTCGGGTGGGGTGTTCCATTGAGAGATAAGCCCAATACCCAGGCTTGAGTACACACCTATCATTAGTGTGGAGAGTAGTGCGGGCTTGCATGTGTGGCATGCAATAGCCCTCATGAAATTTGCGTTTAGACGAGGGTTTCTTTGAAGACATCCTATCCTGTGCGTTTTGGACAGTTGAGGGGGTGTTGGATCTGAAAACTAACGACTCTGGAGACCGTTCATTGGGGAGTCAGTTGAGACCTCCTCGGTTTACTATGATGCCAAACCAGAAATGGTGAATATATCATCGTTTCTCGACCTGAGAGTCCGTGATACTGACGACCTGCATAGGATGCCGTACCTTTTTAGAGATTAGGTCTTCCCTGTGAGCGGGGAGGGTTTTTGCAGGAAACTTTAACCTTCAACAAACCCGGTTTTTGGTTTTCTCGTTAGTGCAGACTTTTGATCTTGGATATTCTGGGTTTTTCTATCATCTCAGTGCTTTGGTATTTTGGTAATTTGGTATTTCCTTCAGACTTCTGGATTAACTCAGTCAATAGTACAACAGTTTTTCAGAATTTGTGGAACCTTTGATCCCATTTGAAAATTCTGGCAAGCACACAATGGATGTTATTCCCAAGGTTATAACATCCATTGTGACATCTTCTACTTAACAGTTAATAATCAGGGATAATTAAAAGCAGTAAATAACACATCAATTGTTTACCCAGTTTAGTGTCAACAACACTTACATCTGGGGTCTACCAAGCCAGGGAGGAACTTCACTATTAGCATAAATAATCCAGAGTCAAACAACACAGTTTTCACTCCTCACTTAAAACCTACCCAATGACAAATCAGCCTAGAGGAACTCTAGACCTGAGTATACCCACTCACTCCCCCTCAATCACACAACAGCGATATCAAACAATTACAGAAGACAATATAAAGAGACACTTCATACACACTTTGATCTTGCTTCACAGCTTTGATCAAAGAACTCACACACTCTTGCCTCACAGCTTTGAGTGAGACACAACCTAGAATCTACCTATCCAATGCAAATTATCCACCAGACAATTGCTTGGAGTACAAGTATTCCTAGACAGAATTCACACGTGAAAACTAGCCTTCTTCACTTGCAAGGACTCTGCAATCTGCACTCTATATTCTTCTGATGCCAAGAGCTGCTCTTCAGGATTGTATCTTCTGATCTTTATAGCAGTTGTCAGTCCTTTTGGGCCTTGGTGCATAAAATAGGTTTTATTCATAACAAACCTATTTTCAATGTTCTGCACACTTGCCACTTAATTCAGGGATCTTTTAGTTCGCCTAGGGCTTCTAGAAAATCTCCTGATATCCAGCTTGAGCTCCTATTCTGTTTCCTGGTTTATAGATACCAGAAAAACAAACTTGCCCGCTGGATGTCATACGTTCAGTGTTATGACATTCTGTATGACATTCAGCTTAACTAAGTTAACTTATAGTTAACTTACCCTACACAGACATCATTAAGTATGTCCTAACATTCAGTATGACATACATGCACACTCTAAAGTTTTGCCACAAAATGCAGCCAATCAAGAGCACTTACAAAGTCCCCCTTTGGCAAATTTTTGGCTAAAACACCCTATTACCATACCAGAGTTTACACACAGCAAAAGACTTATGATGTATCATGTCATGCAATATAGTTGCTAGATCAAGCCTCTCTGAGTCCCAGTTAGCTCTTACTATTAGCTCACTTTGTTAACTATCTGTAGAATACCACTACAGATGTCATATCACTCTTTGTTGAGTGAGTAACACACAGAGTTACTCCCCCTCAACTGATGCACTTTATCAGTTGAATATTTCACCTGCTCATACAGCAGTCACTCATACTAACATCCATCCTGTGGATTTTCAGACCTTCAGAATGACATTCTGAAGTCACACACAAGGTATTACTCCCCCTGAAGAGTTGCACAAGACCCTCTGCTACTATCATGCAGTCATGCAGACACACACTCCTAAATACCTTCTAGGATTACCCATCGTACCCATTGTTAGCAACATACATAATCAACCAAACAGTCTAACAATCATTCCTATATACCATAGGAATTCACACACATGCTAGCACATATGCTATTCACATGCTAGCACATATGCTCTTCAAGCTATCCACATGTTCTTCACTGTTCTGCATATCACCTGCACCTGTTCTTGGACTATCTGTTGTACCTGTTGTTTTCTATTATACACACTCTCTCTCCCCCTTTTTAGCCATAAATTAAGATCTAACTAAGGACTTAGTATAAATTATACATTGTAACATAACTGTAGTTAGGGATACTATAAACAGACTGTTCATAAGGAGCATCACAGATATAAAGTCATAAAATTCTTTACAAAAGATCTTAAGATAAAATCAGACCAGCAGCACACAACCTCATCAGCTCAGCAGAACAACAGTTTGAGCCAGACATCACCAACAGTTACCTTTCCTCCTCTTCAGCAGAGCTGGACCTCTCTTCTGAAGTGTCTTCTATACTGGTTTCCTCAGACCTGTCCTTACCTGTTTCCTCATCTTCACCACTAGCTTTCTCATAACTATCATCAGCTGCTTCCTGGTCATTATCATCTGAACCATTACCATCTCTCTCTTCATCAGTGAATTCAGACCCCTCATCTTGCTCAAGGTTTCTGATTAATTCTTCAAGATTTTTCTTTCTAGTATCCAGTTCCTTGCAAGTTTCTTTCAACATTGAAATTACATCAGCTTTTCGTGTTTTTGATGATCCCTTTGATGTCTCAGTTGATGTCATAACAATATCAGGATCATGAGTCCCCTGAAACATCTTATGATGAAATGACAATGCGGTTTCTCTCTTGCTTGCAACATCATTCTTCTTTAGGATGTTGGGATGTTGATCACAGATGATTCCACAGATGAGAGAGGGAAAGGCAATAGGACCCTTAATATTGTAACTACCAGCATGCTTCATGGTTTGTTCATGAATGTATGTTCCATAATTGAGCTTCGCCTTAGTTTCTACAGCATATATGAACCTTCCAAGAATGGTTGCCACTGTTGTCTTATGATTGGTGGGCACCCAATTTGCAGCACCAATTTTGTGAAGCATAACATATTTAACACTTAGTTTGCTTGCTATAAGCTTCCCTTTGGAAGGCCACTTCTTGACCTGTTTAGCAGTTATTTCCTGACATACTTGATGGTTTGAGACTCTTAATTCAGTCAGGCCTTCATTAGGTCTCCCCAAGTACTTGTTGATGATAGTTGCTGTAAAGTTGATACATTCACCTCTTACAAATACTTTGCCAAACTCACTGGATTTACTATCAGCACATGCACCTGATAGATTGACTATGAATTCTTTCACCAATGTTTCATAGCATTGGGAGAACTGAGTCAAAATTTTCACCAAGCCAGCATCTCTGATGAGGGCCATGATTTCTTTGTTTTCAAGAGCATTCTGAGCAAGCTCTCTCTCTAGGGCCAACCTCTTATGGTACACGTATTTCCATCTGATAACACTTGATGGATAGTGAAAAGAAATGTTATCAATTGGTAATTCATAAATGCTTTCATCCAGTTTGCTTGTGGAAGGCTTTTTCTTGCTTTGGATGTCAGTGACAGCAGCATCTGAGTCTATTTTTGATTTAGAACTAGATTCAGCCCTCTTCTTCTTTGTGACAACTTTGCTCCAGCCTTTAGGGGGTCCAACCTGAGCCCTCTTGGTTCCAGCCCTCTTTGTGGAAGTTTCTTGCTCAGTACTCTTCTCACCATCTTTCTTCTCGGGGGATATTTGATCAGCTACCTTTTTCCCTTTGCATGTCATCAGCCGTTTGGCTATGCCTGGATTGAGTTTGACTAAGAGATCACTGTCAGAATAGTTGTCTAGGTCAACCACTTCAGTATCTGTGGTGCCTTGCATACTTTCACCCATTTGTTTAGCCTCTTCACCCTTGTTACTCCCTTTTGGTGCAGGGTCCTTCGATGTTGTAACATTGGGTGAGACATTCGTTTGATCATGCAGTTTAGGATCAGAACCCTTCAAGCTAGAAGACGTGGGTATGTTGAGAGTGTTGGCTACTATTTTCGCAATGGCAAAATGGGTTCGTCTAACTTCTGCGTTGTTGAGATCATCAGATGCAGTAGAAGAAAGAGCTTGACCTGTGACACGGTCATTTGGCCTTCTTGCAGGGGGTTTGCTAGGTTTATTCATCAATAGTCCGTCCGGTGTCACCATGCGCAATGGAGCTACTTCTAGAGCCTCATTAGGGTTTGACTCCTTGAATTTGCTGGACATGCATTTGGATGAGGATGGTTTTGATTGTTGTGACATTGTTGGAGATGTTGATTGAGAACGGATGAGTATTCTTTCATTCGAGACTGTAGGGAAGATGAACAGTTTGATCGTGAACCAAGTGGTGTGGGAGTTTGATGTGTTAAGGCTCAATAGGTGATATGGCAAATGAGGAGGGAACTTAATGTTTTGACCAATCAGTAAATGATTGAATTTTAAATTATAATTCCCTATTCCCATTAGTTGCTATAACTCACCATTACTTAAGGGCCTCAACTTTTGTAAATCACTTTTATGGTCCTTGATACTCCTTGCACCAATGTCAGTCCTATTTATGTCATACTCATCAGGTTTTGCACAAATCCCTTGCCATTTACACGAGTGACCCCTGAGCATGCCTCCTTTGAACTCACCAGGACTTGGTTGAATGGTGCGCTGGATGTCACAAAACAAGGTCATGACATCCGGAGTAACATTGCTTCCTTTAGAAAGGGTAGCATCCATGGACTCCATCAGGTTCTAATATAGCCTATCTAGCTTTCCCTGATAACTAATATTTGGGTATCCCTTCTTGTCTTGCTTCCCTACATGACTTTTCTTTCATCCCGTCCTTCTCTCTGAAGCATACTTTGAAGATCTTCTTGCTAATGGGTTGGACCTTTTATTTTGTCTGTCTTTCACCAGCCATAACTTGTCCTTAGTTTCCTTTTTCTCCAGGTTATTGAGGATACTTCTGGGCTCCCACAGGTAGCAATTATTCATTGCTCTGGATCCCCTCATTTCTTCCTCACCTTCTTCATTGACAACCACACACTTATCCTTTGAAAAGTGGACTTTTAAACCTTGATCACATAACTGACTTATGCTTATTAGGTTAACAGTCATTCTTTTAACCAGCAAGACATCCTTTAATTTTGGGGCTTTAAGACTGTCAAGTTGTCCAACACCTGTGATTTTTCCTCTAGCTCTATCACCAAAGGTTACATGACTGGATGTATGAGGGTTGAGTTTTGTCAAGAGATCCTCAATTCCAATCATATGTCTGGAACAACCACTGTCAAAGTACCAATCCTCTTGGGTTGGCTTTCTTAGAGCAGTGTGAGCTGCTAATGCCATATTCTTGGTAACCCAATGTCTTTGCCTATTAGGAGCACCTTTCTTAGCTCTTGCTTGATGTTGTCTTTTGACATGAGCTCTTTGTTCTTGATGAGGATGACTAGGAAATCCATGCAGCCAGTAACACACAGATTTGATATGACCAAGTTTTCCACAATGGTAACATCTATACCCTTGGAATCTACCTTTGACTTGATTCCAGTTTCTGTTAGTAGGATGTTGTGACATTGGTCGTGACATCCTCTTTGGCTTCTGGACATCAGGTTGTAGTCTTTTGAGTTTTAGCATAGCATTTTGTTGATCAACAAATCCTAGTCCAGACCTATCTCCTGAGGTTTGTCCACTCTGAAGGATTTCTTCCAGGGTGTCAGTCCCAGAATTGAGCATCCTTATGGATTTTGCCATTTGATCCTTCTTACTTTTCAACTCTTTCACTTCACTTCTGAGTGTGTCTATTGTGGCTAGATGCTCTCTCTTTTCAGCTTCTAACTCCTTGATGATTTTCTTTTTGTTGCTCTCCTTGCTGAACCAGTTTTGTACTTCTGATGTGAAGCTTTTTGTATGAGGCTGCAAGCTCCTCAAAGGACAATTCTTCATCACTTGAATCATCATCAGAGATGAAGCACACACTGTTAAGAGCAGTGGCATGTTTAGATGATTCCTCTTCTGATCCACTATTAGAATCTTCATTAGACCAAGTGACTGTTAAGCCTTTTCCCTTCTTTTTGAGGTATGTGGGACATTCCTTTCTGATATGACCATATCCCTCACACACATGACATTGTACTCCTCTGCTTTTGCTGACTTTATCTTCAAAATTCTCTTTATCTGAAGGCATGCTTTTGGTATAAGGTTTAGACCTAGCATCTATCCTTTTGACCAGTCTGTTGAACTGTCTTCCAAGCAAGGCAAGTGCTTCAGACAAATTCTCTTCCTTTTCACCATCTGTATCAGTTGTGTTTGAGACAAAAGCTATGCTTTTGTTCTTTATCTCCACAGCCTGATCACCCATTCCCATTTCAAAGGTTTGAAGCGAACTAATGAGTTCATCCACTTTCATGTGGCATATGTCTTGGGCTTCTTCAATGGCTGTTACTTTCATGGAAAACCTTTTAGGCAGTGACCTTAGAATCTTTCTTACAAGCTTCTCTTCAGTCATCTTTTCTCCCAGAGCTCCTGAGGTGTTTGCAAGTTCAAGAACATTCATGTAAAACTCATGAATGGTCTCATCTTCCTTCATTCTTAGACCTTCAAATTTGGTGTTCAGCATTTGAAGTCTTGACATTTTGACCTTGGAAGTTCCGTCATGAGTAGTTCTGAGAGTGTCCCAAACATCTTTTGCTAGTTCACAGTGGTGTACCAACCTGAAGATGTTTTTATCTATGCTATTGAACAAAGCATTCAATGCTTTCGAGTTCCTAAGAGCTAAGGCCTCTTGTTCTTTGTTCCATTCCTCTTCAGGAATCAACACGTCTACTCCATCCTTGTCAGTCTTCACAGGATGTTTCCATCCAGAGTTCACAGCTCTCCAAGCCTTGTAGTCTATAGATTTCAAGAATGCAATCATCCTTGGTTTCCAATAATCATAATTAGATCCATACAAAATTGGAGGTCTATTAGTGAAACCTATATCTTTATCCATAGTACCAGAATTTGGTTTCCTTATATCTCACCCAAATTTAAACAGGCAGGGTGCCTGCTCTAATGCCAATTGAAAATTCTAGCAAGCACACGATGAATGTTATTCCCAAGGTTATAACATCCACTGTGACATCTGCTACTTAATAGTTAATAATCAGGGATAATTAAAAGCAGTAAATAACACATCAATTGTTTACCCAGTTCAGTGTCAACAACACTTACATCTGGGGGCTACCAAGCCAGGGAGGAAATTCACTATTAGCAGAATTAATTCAGAGTCAAACAACACAGTTTGCACTCCTCACTTAAAACCTACCCAATGACAATTCAGCCTAGAGACACTCTAGACCTGAGTATACCCACACACTCCCCCTCAACCATACAACAGCGATATCAAACAATTACAGAAGAAAATATAAAGAGACACTTCATACACACCTTGATCTTGCTTCACAGCTTTGATCAAGGAACTCACACACTCTTGCTTCACAGCTTCGAGTGAGACACAACCTAGAATCTACCTATCCAATGCAAATCATCCACCAGACAATTGTTTGGAGTACAAGTATTCCTAGACAGAATTCACACGTGAATATTAGCCTTTTTCACTTGCAAGGACTCTGCAATCCGCACTCTATATTCTTCTGATGTCAAGAGCTGCTCTTCAGGATTGCATCTTCTGATCTTTATAGCAGCTGTCAGTCCTTTTGGGCCTTGGTGCATAAAATAGGTTTTATTCATAACAAACCTATTTTCAATGTTCTGCACACTTGCTACTTAATTCAGGGATCTTTTAGTTCGCCTAGGGCTTCTAGAAAATCTCTTGATATCCAGCTTGAACTCATATTCTGTTTCTTGGTTTATAGATACCTGAAAAACAAACTTACCCGCTGGATGTCATACGTTCAGTATTATGACATTCTGTATGACATTCAGCTTAACTAAGTTAACTTACCCTACATACACATCATTAAGTATGTCCTAACATTCAGTATGACATACATGCACACTCTAAAGTTTTGCCACAAAATGTAGCCAATCAAGAGCACTTACATCATTGTCTTTTTCATTGCATATTGTTGCACCCCAAATTTTGACCCCTTACATCCTCATCATCATTTTAGGATCATGTTAATTTGATTAACCAACCTTAACCCATTTCAAGTTTATCTTTGTTAAGATGCAGATGAATTAGGGTTCCGTACCGTGAAAATCGAGATTTCGGTGGTCTGATCAGTCAATGTTTTGGATTGATTCAACTTCAAATAAGTCTCCACATAATCAAGAATACAACATTGGATCAAGTATGGATTCAATTTGAAGTGGTCACCCAGAAATTGAGAACAGTGCAGTTCAAGACGCCCGATTAGGGTTTTCCGATTAGGAAAAGTCAACTGTAGTTTGACCTTTGGTTTAAAGAGTATTTCAATGATGGGATTTTGATCCATTAAGCTCTTATGGCTTATTAAAGTCTATTCAAAGAGTTTCAAGTCCCCAGGATGTCCGGATCATCGACAGTCGACTCGGTAGTCACCGATTGATCGAACATTTGACCGAAAAGTTAACTCTTTAACAATAAGGAATTTGACTTCAAGGTGTGAATAAAAAATGTTCCTTATATCATATTACACCTCCCCATAAAATTTCATGACCATTGGATCAAGGATTAAGAAGTAATTGCAAAAATCGAGAATTAGGGTTTTGAAAGAGGCAAGACCATAACTCCTCAACCACACATCCAAATGAAGTGGTTCAAAGCTCATTGAAAATCTCTTGACAAATCCTACAAAAGCCTCAAAGTGGTCCATGATCAAAAACTGCATAGAATTGGAGTTATGACAAGATTCATTTTAGGAAGGTAAATAACTTAGAAAAATTCTAAGTAATTTAGCCTTTTTAAGTGGTTTTTTCAGCAACTTGGAGGGGTTTTTCAACCTAGTTCCATCAAGAATTTAGAAATTCCCAAAACATGAAAGTTATATAGCTATTTAAGGGCTTTCCAAATTGTGGTAGAACTCCTCAATAGCATGTGTGAGCAGGGAGTTATGCACTATGGAAGTTATGGCTGTCAACACTTGAAACCACACTCCAACACTTCCCAAAAATCAGTTTTTCACAACTTGAGATCTCCTCAGCCCTTGGATCATGATTCAATACAATACTCAGATGTGTAGAGGAAAGGAAATGCAGAAAATGTAAGGTTTGGAGAGAGAGAGAGGTAGGTTGCAACTTGGCATTATTTTAATCAAATGTGTAAGAAGGAGAGAGAAACTTTTCATGCCAAGAATGTGCAGCTGGCTTACCATACCTTCATAGATCATCTCAGTCACTTCTTATCCATCTCCGCTTGAGTTTTCTGATCTCCTTTGAACTATGAAGCTGATAGGAGAAGATTTTGCAAGATTCACTTGAAAAATCTCATGAAAATCCCTCCAAAAGGGGTAAAAGACCAAGGCTGCCCTCACTCTTGTTTTGGCTATAAATAGAGGCCACTTCCATGAGTTTACACACCAAAGCAATCTCCAAAATCCAGAGAAACAATAGCTCTCATTTCCTTCTCATTTCCTTAAGAATCTCAAATTTCAAAACCTCAGTTTTTCACCAAAAAGCTGTCTTGAGCAAAACTCTGCTCAAGATTAGTTCTACCATCTCCAAGACCCTCAAAACCATCTACACAATCTCTAAACATTGTGTAGAAGTTGTCCATACATTCAAACCACTCAAAAATCTCTTTTTCACAAAAGTCAACCTTCACACCTTAATAGTTTGACTTTCTTCCACTTTGAAAGCCAAATCCTCACTCAAAGCTTTTCCTACCATTCTAACACTTCTAACACCTCCTATACATCATATCTCAAGTGTCCAAGCCTTAAAAAACCAGCTGGAAATCACACAACTCCAACTGTCTTGAAAAGTGGATTGTTGCTTCAAGAGGAAGCAAGCATTATCTCTTTGCAAATGAAGGAGGATCTCTGGGTTTCTAAGCTTTTTAGCTTGCTCAAGACTTGTCTACAAGAGGTATGTGACATTCAAACTCGTCATTAATCATACATTATCATGTTTTGTCATTTTGAGTTGATTTTGGTAAAAATGTAGTCTTGCTGCCCCACTTTAGTTCTTTGTCAAGAACTATAGTTTCATGGTCATGTTACTTGCTTTCATTAATGTGTTCTCATTTGTAAATGATATGTGGATAATGTGTTACAAGATTGTGATTTGATATCATGTATAGCCTACTTGTGAAGATTTTGGTCTATGTGGTAGTTTTAGGATTCCAACATTGAAATGTGTTGTATAACCCTAGAACTGTCAAACCTAGTTCATTAGTGAAATGTGGATAACTTGTAAGTTACTCATAGGATCCCCCTGCCTTTGATCATGTTTGGATCAATATGGCTCTTGTTTTGGCTCTTATGTTATTTTGGTGTCATATTGCTTATCACTACTATGAGTTGTGTATTGGTTTGCTTGTGCTTGCTATTTTTGTATCTCAAATCATTGGTCAATGTTTATGAAAGCTTACCTGCCTATTTGAATTGGTTGAGTGTGAGAACTTGAGGTTTGCCATTAGGTCCTGTCATGAAATCTTGTGTTTTTGCTGTCAAATGTGGTTTTACATACCATTTCTGGTTGGATCAGTTTGTTGCTTGATTTTAAAATTGTGGATTCATTTGTTTACCTATTTTGAGGGTGTGTGTGGTGCCTATGTGCTCAAAAACTTCTTAAATGTTCAAACCTACTTGTCATTGATTCACCTACATTTCAAACCTCAATGATGCCAAACATGTACCACATTCTGTTTCAATTGAGCTCTACATGATTTATGTGCATGGAATCATTGTCCTATCTATTTGAAACTTGTGTTTGCTAGAAAAACTTCCAAACTGTCATTGAATGTACCTGCTGCATATTTAAGTTGTTGTTTCCATATGTCATGAGCTTCAAATGTGACATTTTGTTTGGTGTTGTTTTAATCTACTTCTTGAGCACAGTATCATTCCTTATCATATTTATAATGTGCGTGTGATATTTGTTTCCACTTAAACCTCACAATTTGAAAGACACCACCTGCTGCTACATCAATTCACCAAAATTGTTTCACATTTCAACAATATACCAAAATTTTGTTCCAACTGTTATGAGCTTGATTTCAATGCATGACCACTTTCCTTATCATATTTATGATGTGTGCATATTGGTTAGTTGAGCTGTTCTGGCCTGTTTTCACAATTGCCCTTCCAATTGCACTTATACACTAAATCTGCCACAACATACTGTTGCACCCCAAAATTTGCCAAACATTTCTTCACCTAGCTTGTGTTTCATTTCATTCATATTAGCATTATCATTTGCGTTTCATTGACATGTATGCAGGAGATCAAGAGGTATGATTACCAATCAAGAGCTATATAAGACTATGAAGCCAGCTAAGAAGGTTATTCAAGTGTTCAAGGGTTGATTTCTTTGTCAGAGAAGTTAAAAGATCCTCAGAAAGAGTGGTTGAAACCAAGAAGGTGTTTCTCCTAACTTAAGAGTTGTGGGAAGCCATCAGATGATTCTGAGGTCATGGAGATGGACTTGAGGTCTTGAGGGAGCTCATGAGAAGTTTTGAAGATCACTTGTAGGCCTAGACAGGTCATTGTGTAAGATTAAGAAGACTCAGCCATGAGTGGTGCAATTAGGGTTTGACTGGGTCAACCCTAAGTCAACTGATGATTTGAAGGAAGTTGAGACTTAATTCAAGAGCCATGTGATCATGGATTGATACATTAAGATGTTATAAGGATGATTCCAAGGTCAACTCATCATGATTGAAGAGTTTGAGAAGTTTCAGGCTAGGGTTTCCAAGACTTGACAGTGTAAAATCCCCTAGTTTGACCCCTGACTTCAAGGCTATTTAACTCAAGATATGATTGTCATCTCATCTTGACCCCAAAATGATTGTTGTAGGGCATGATCTTAGATTTAATTTGAGTACTAGAAGTCCTTGATAGGGTTTGTAGAACTCAAGTTATGAGCCAGACAAGTTACAAGTCATCTGAGGCATGTGAATTTGGAGCTTGAAAGTTACCCAACTTGCAGGACACGTTTTCCCTAGAAGGATGATTCCTATGAACTTTTCGTAAATATGAATGTTGTTCCTTATCCTCTTAGCTTTCCATAGAGTGCTAGAAGTCCTTGATAAGATTTGTAGAACTCAAGTTATGGCTTTGACAAGTCAAGGCTTTTTTGGGAAGTTGTGATTATGGGTCATTTTTGGTTATGGGTCATTTTCACCAACTTAGACATCTCAAATGAAATTTTGTGCAACTTGAAAGTTGCTCAAAATGGGGTTTTAACCTTGACAATGTATCAATTAGGCATTGCAATGGCTCAAGGAGAGACTTGATTCAAGACATTGTGAAAAAAGAAGAATTAAAGAGAATTAAAGACCAAAAATTCAAAATAAATGTTATGTGAGCAAATGAGGCAAAATAATAGCATTTTTTGAATGGAAAATAAATTTTGGAAACAATGACATTATTAGAAATTAGTTTGGAGTTCATTTTCATGGCATTTTGCCTTGTTACTTCAAAGAGAAGTTACATCTCAAATCCAAGCCATGGGATGCAAACAAGGGATGAATCCCCACCATTCAAGATCAGTGGTTCACAAGGAGTGTGTTGAAGGTTTCCTGAAGGACAAATGGATGAGATATCGCGCCTGCCTGAAAGAGATTTTAAGGAGAAATTGAAAATTGAAAATCTCATTCTGAACCTTTGAGAAGGTTCTAGATCATTCAATTACATCCTATATAAGCATATGAATGCATTCAATTCATTTTTTGGTGAAGATCGAAGCCTGAAGCAGAGAGTGGAGTTGTAATTTCAGAGGTGCAAGTGAGAATCGATTTCTGAGTTCAAGGCCAAATCAAGATCAATTGAAGGTTTCATTGTGTTCATCAAGTGATTTGGAGTGTATCTACACTTTCTTGAAGGTTGAAGAGTGCAAGAACCACCTCTGTTACAAGCTTGAACACAGGTTGGTACATTTCGTTTTTGTGCTTGATTTAGGCAAAAATAGCTAGCATTCTATAGGTGGTTAGGATCCTGGTGACATGTAGTTGGATTTAGGATCAGAAATTGGTGAATTAGAGACAAAATAAGTGTGTGATCAATTTCCGTTGAGCCTTGGATAAGGTGATTCTTGGACTGTTAATCAAGATTGGATAGTGTAGAATGATCACCATGAGATGAGGATTACATCTGTGCATTTAATTAAAGTTCTGATGAGATTCAAGATTGATGCATATTTTGAAAATGCTATCGGGTTTGAAAATCCATAGGGAATTAGATGATTCTAAGGATATATTCGTGATCAGCATTGAATTCTGGAGAGAATGATGTATGGTTTGTGAATTTTTGTTGACCTGTGTGAATGCCTTCGCCGGAGAAGACGGTGGCGCCACCTTCTGGGCCACCGTCTGGTTTTCCCACCAAACTGAAGTTCAAATGAGGAAGAAACACAGGAGCCATTGGATCTTGCTGAAGACTTGACCTAGCAACCATCATCTACGACCACGATTGAGTTTTGAATGCTGACTATTGACTGAAGAAAAACGCACCGTTTTCATTAATGTGCTGGCAACATGAGGACGTTTGGATTCATTGACTAGTCTTACCATCGTGTGCTCAGAAGCTTGACACATCACCCTGCCTCAAAACGCCCCGTTTTGGATTAAGCAAGTGATTCAGAGAAAGGGATGGGTTCGAATCCTGGCCAATGCATTTTTTCCTTCATTTTAATTGCTGAAGAGAACCATGGAGAATTCAGAGCGTTGGGCCTAATGTTGAATTGATATTCACACCCCCCTTTTGGTCCAACCCAGGATATGAACTGAAGTTCATTGCTATTCACCACGCGTGTTATATTAATTTCTTTTCTTTTTCTATTTTTGGCTTGTTTGATTTTAATCCATTAAAAATAGAAAAATTGATCAATAAATCTTGAGATTTTTTCCCCTGATTCATAAATGAATTTAGAAATTTTAGGAACAAAAAGATTAGGATTAGCATTTATTTTCATTTTATTTGATTTTTTCCCATTTTATTTGATAATAAAATTGTATTAATTGATTCATCTGTTTGGTGAATTTTGTTTGAGCATTTGGCATTGAGTTTGTGCTTGATTTTTGGCTTGTGTTGAGGCTAGATATGTATGCTCCCCTCAGATATTTCTCACATTTTTGTGATGAATTTAGGTGTTGTTTTAGGACTAGAACATTAGGAGCTCCCTTTTAGGGTTTAGGTATGATACCTTGAGGTTTAGAATTTTATTTGGAGGACTTAGGGAATGATTTAGGCTCTGATTTTTTAACTATAGGTTATTAGTGAATGCATGTTCCCCTAGAAAAATAACCAGATTTTTAGAACGTGTTTTAGTATTTTTGATAGAATATTCTACTTGTGTGTTCATTTGGTGCTTCAACGTTGATAATTGATGTGGAATGGGATCAAAATTGGACTTCCTTGCATAATGGTCTTCTGGATCTCATTGGAGGACATCAAGAACTTGATGAAGCTTGTGTGAAGTGGCCAGTGGAGCTTGGATTGAAGTTTTCCCTTTCTTTTTGTTAGCTTTGAGTAGCTTAGGAAATTAGGGCTTTAGGAGAGAGCTTTAGAAATAGATATTTCTTCAAGTAATGGTTGGTTTTGTTCCCATTCCATTCTCATCCTATGATTCAAAGTCCTCATGTTTAAGTCTCATCTCTCCTTTGGAGGGATGTGTGACATTTACCATGAGTATAACTTTTGAGGATGCCTTTCTCTGATGACTGGTTGAGTGTCAGACAGGATTCCTTTGGTTTACTGCCTGCTTCCCATTATCAACCAATTTTCCTGATGATTATTATCTTCATTCTTGGTGGAGCCTGTCGAAGATTGAAGCTTGAAGATGGAGTACCTTTCATTCCCTGAAGATGAAGGACTTGAAGAATAGTTACAGACTGAGGACTGAACTGCTGTCTGGAGACTGCTTTGCTGTGAAGTTGTGGAAGCTGTTGATTTGCTTTCTTGACTGTCTGTTTTCTTCCCGTGCAACTATATTGATGTGACTTGTTTGATTTGCTTGATGCATTAGAATAAGTTCATGTTTAGATTGTTTTAAGCTAGGAGCATGATTGCATTAGAGGATGAGTTGCTCCCTCTGCTTGTATTTTTACTGTATGGCTTTGCTTGCTGGTATTCGGTAGAGCTCTGCTCCCTTGCCTATGTGTTTGTGATTTGCTTGATGGAATTTTATTTTCCTTTATGATTGCAGTTATTCATACTTGGCTTGAGGTCGAGACGAGCTTGTGGAGGCTGATGCCCCACACACATTTCCTCCCTCACTTGCATTGCATGCATTTTACAGTCGTTTACTGTTTACTGTTTAAGCTGATGCTTTATTTGTTTATGTATATCATTGACATGATCCCCTAGGAATCTCACTTCCTTTGATAAGGAAGTGATGATTAGAACTTTAGGTTGAAACCTATGCATGATAACTTCTAGGAGTTCCCTATTTCAAACCTCAACCATAGGATGAATCCTTGGCATGACAACATTAGGACTTAATAGTTTCCCCTTTAGTTGAGCCTGTTCTCTCTTCTCATCTTGAACAACAGTAAAAAAACGTAATAAAGGCAAGTTAGTACAAGCGTGTTACGAGCCTTAAGCTACTTGGGTAATGACAATTGGGCGGTCTCCTCTCAATCGTCTAGAATGTTTAGTATACGTCCTTTGGAAGATAAGTGACGCATTCGTTCCCAGGTCATAGTCTCTAGTGTTGTACGAACTACAGACAACTAAAAAACAGTTCTTCCTTAAAAGACAGAAAACACACTTCAAACCCTTTTGCCCCGTGGGCCCGTAATTCAAAGGAAGCATTTCTGAAGAAAAGAGTATCGTTAACCCCCAGTTCTACCGCAAACGGTAACGCCTAAGTCTCCAAGGGTCGAGCTGCGTACACCAAACTACTGGAACTGTTTGTTAACCCTACTCGATAAAACAGATGAATCTGAACCTCCCGCAATCCGTATTATCCCGAACTACGTAAGCTCTGATCTCTCATATCTGTTGAGAGTACGTAGGCACAATACTGATGTATTGGCGAGCCACCTTCCCCGTAACTTGTAGTTAGTCGAACTACGTTGACTCTGATTTCTCATTCTCTGATGAGAATATGTAGGCATAAAGTGCGACGCTTTGCTGAGTCATTTTCTTTTTTCAGACCAGCCTTGATAGGTAGATAGATAAAACCAACCCATCAGATAAACAAAACAAGCATGGATCCCATCGAGTACGATGGACGTGATGGGTGCTAATACCTTCCCCTTGTGTAACCGACTTCCGAATCCAGACAATGGTTGCGATGACCTTGTCTTATACCTTTTCGTCAGGTTTTTCCGATCGTTTCCTTTCCCGTTCTGAGGGATAAATAACGAAAGGTGGCGACTCTTCTGTTTTGCCGGCACCTTATTTTCGCGGAAGCGACAGCTGGCGACTCTGCTGGGGACTTGATAGTTTCCTGGGATCCATGTCCCTTATGCGAGTCAATCTGGGGATCCAACGTCCCCTGCGAGAGTCAATCCTAGCGCTTGTATGTTAACTTGTTGGGTTGTGTTTATTTATCGCATTTTATTTCCCGCACTTTATTTTCAGTATGATATGATTATCTGTACTGTTGTGGGAGGGGCATTCTGATGAGTGGGAAGCCAGACCCAGGGTTGAGAGCTACATAGTATTAGAGTGGGTTAGTGGAGGACGTGCTTGCTTTGCTTGCATCAGTTCCCATGTAATCCACACTCAGACGAGGTTCTCTTTGATGGCTTCAGCTAAGTGAGGGTTAGTGGAGGACGTGCTTGCTTTGCTTGCATCAGTTCCCATGTAATCCACACTCAGACGAGGTTCTCTTTGATGGCTTCCTATCGGTCCTTTGGACTCGAGGGGTTGTCGAATCTGAGGATTGTCGACTCTGGGAACCGATCATTTGGAATTCAGCTAAGTGAGGCCGCTTCAAGAGATGATGACGCCACACCTCCTGGGTATCGTATCATCGTTTCTTGAAAGTCTGTGATGCTGATGACCGCATAGGATGCCGAACCATTTCCGTGATTAGGCCCATACCTGTGAGCAGGGTCGGGTGTGATGCAGGAAACCTTAACCCCCAGACTTCCTAGTTTTCTTGACAGTGAATCAGTTTTGTTGGTACCAGAGGTTCTCATCATCAGATATGTGTTTGTTCTTGACAGAGCAGATTTATGGTTTGGTATCAGGGGTTTCTTCTCATCAGAGATATGTTTTTTCTTGACAGAGAAGTGTTATGGTTTTGTTGATACAGAGCCTTCATCTCCTCAACAGCACAGTCATCTTGATCTCCTGCTGCATGATTGCATTTTGCATTATTTGCATCCTCATTTGCATGTCATTAACGTTTGTCTGTGTTGCAGGTGCATATTTCTCCCCTGGTTCTAGTGATCTTGATCCTCATGGTAGATATGGCATCTCTGAAGAAGACAGTGGCTTACAAGCTACCAACACCTGACATCCGAGAGTCACGAGCTTTGATTTCCTTGGCTGATAAGACAGTGATGGAGAGTTTCAGAAAGAGTTATGGGAGACTTCTGAGTATTGTGTATAAGCTTCCTACGTACGAGTTGAATGGCCTCTATGCTCTGCTATAGTTTTACGACCCACAACTCAGATGCTTTGTGTTTCCAGACTATGTCCTAGCTCCGACCCTGGAGGAGTACTCTGACCTGATGGGGGTGCCTTTGTTGAATCAAATGCCCTATTATCGTGTTGAGGGTGAGCCCAAATTGAGTAAGCTGACTGACGCTCTGCATGTAGATGAGTCTGAGTTGGAAGGGATGGTATCCAGAAAGATTGGAGTTCATGGTTTCCCTTTGCCTTTCCTGATGGAAAAAGCCCGAAAGTTTGCCGAGAAGGGTCGTTGGGATGTATTCAGTGCCTTCTTAGCCCTTTGTATCTATGGGATCGTGCTATTCCTAAGTCATCCAGACTTCATAAGCATGGACGCTTGCCATATATTTACCTCTGGGAACCCAGTACCCACTCTCCTCGGAGACGTCTACCATTCAATTCACAGCAAGAATGAAAACAGAAAGGGGAAGAACGTGGCATGTTGTGCTCCTTTACTGTATAAGTGGTTTGCTAGCCATCTTCCTAAGTCGGGGCCGTTCATTGATTCTGCTGAGTCTTCACCCTGGTCTGCGCGTTTGATGGGTTTGACTGCTGACAATATTATCTGGTTTGATAGAGATCTACTGGGCAAAGATATTGTACATAGCTGTTGTGGCTTTCCTAACGTCCCCTTGGTCGGAAGGAATGGATGTATCAACTACAATCCATCTCTGCTGGTACGACAATTTGGGTATGCACTACGAGGTCCTCCTGAAGGAGAAGAGATACGGGAATCTCTGTATCTCACGGGGTTGCTTGAAGGTGACACTTTGGTCAAGGTACAGAATGTTTGGAGCAAAATTCACCGAAAGGGGAAAGTCTTGCTAGGAAAAAGCAACAACAAGGCCTTTGATCCGTATGTGACTTGGGTTCGAGAAAGAGCCGACAAGTTTCTAATGTTGTTTCCTGCCGTGGAACCGTTGTATCCTCCTGTGTACAAAGAGCCTACCACAGTTGATATCCAGAGATTCAAACAGGTACTCCAAGAGAAGGAAGAGCTATGAAAAGCCAACGAAGAATTGGAGAAAGAGATCACTCAACTTCGGAAAGAGAAAAGTGAAGCCGTTTATACCTGCAAGAAGCAGACTGAGATGATAAACCGGCTGGGCTCCAACCTGACCAAAGAAACTGATGCTAGGGAACGTCTGGGGTTGGACCTGAAGTCAGTACATGGCGTGTTGACAACCAAGAAACAGGATTTGGACAGAGTGTACCAGAAGTTAACCCAATACGAGAGAGTCTGGAGCAGAACCCTAGCCAAGTACAAAGAGCGGGAAAAAAAGCTGAAGCAGCAAGTAGCTGAGCTAGAAGCTCAGATTATGGTGAAAGACAAGAAGATAGAGGCTGAAGCCTCACTGCAACGAGACGTCCAGTATAGATTGGCTGAGGCCGAGGTGAGTTTACAAGATTTTCAACTCCGGGCTGATGCTAAGAGGATTAGAGTCGAGAACCCTTCTGAAGAAGGTGTTTCTAGGAGCGTTACCGAGAACCTCCCAGAGTCCATCAGGCAGAGGAACCTGTTGGCCCAGGGTTTGCTTACTCAGTCAGATCATCCCGCTACAAAGAATTTGTTAGAAGATCTTTGTGCCCGTGGCCGCACCTGATCTTTTTGTATTTTCTTTGTACATTTTATGCATTGATATGTTGATCACCGCCAGGTCTGTTGGTTGGGGTCATGCCTTGTTGCTTCAGTTGTATGTGATTACAGTTGTACGCTACCCGAGCGGGCTTTCCAGATGAATATATGAGGATTTCTTTTCCATGATTGGATGATAGACTTTATTTTTCTCGGAAACTAGGATCGGGGGGGGGGGGGTGGATCTCCCCAAGGCACAAACACACGTTTGCATTTGCATGAGGAGCACCTTGTCGTTTTTCTAACCCTTTATGTATGCAGGTTGTTCCAAGATTGACCGAAGACCGATCCACCACTATCCGACAAGAGCGAATCAAGCTAGAGCAATGGAACAAGTGCAAACTGACGTCCAGGAACTCCGAGAGAGGATGGACCGCTTCATGGAGCTCATGCAAGTGGTTGCCAACGGCCAAGACCAGCCCAGAACATTGGTCCAGCCTCTGATCTCAAGGGTTGACAACAACGGTGTGCTGCATGGAGGGGGCGTTCCAGTCCCTCCTCCTGTTGAAACTCCCCAGGGTGGCATCCCCGTGACCGGGGGGAATGGAAGTGGTAACGGCAATATGATCACTAACATCGGGCTCAATGGCAATACGAATGGCGTTGGTAATGGAAACTTTGAAGCTAATGGCAACACTGGACTAGGCAATGGCAACACAGGTGCTGGAAATCAATATGGGCCTCAGCCATGGCTAGAAGATCGTCAAGAAGATTTGTTCTCACAGAGGAGTGCTGAAGGAGAACTTACTGCTGAAGCACGTCTGAGGTTTAAGGCACTCAAGGACAAAATGAAGAATTTCGAGAACCAGAACACTATGGGTGTCGACATGACTAAGCTAGGATTGATTTCTGATTTCAAGGTGCCTCCTAAATTTAAGGTACCCGACTTTGAAAAATACAAGGGCACCACTTGCCCTCGTGTCCATTTAAGGTCATACTACCGGAAGATGTCCGTTCACTCTGAAGATGAGAAGCTGCTGATGCACTTCTTTCAGGATAGCTTGTCCGGGCCATCCTTGGAATGGTACATGGGTTTGGAACCCACCAGTGTGCGCACATGGAAGGAACTGGTTGAGGCCTTTGTACACCATTATCAGTATAACAGTGACTTGGCTCCGAACCGGGTTCAACTGCAGAACTTGTCACAAAGGAACAACGAGGGGTTCAAAGAATACGCCCAGCGATGGCGTGAATTAGCAGCTAGAGTTCAGCCGCCGATGGTTGAACGAGAGCTTGTTGAGATGTTTGTAGCCACTCTCCCGGGGGTCTATTACGAGAAATTGGTCAGCGGCATGTCAGGGAGTTTCTCAGATCTCATCATTACTGGCAAGCACGTTGAAAATGGGATCAAATTGGGAAAAATTCAAGGTGGTGATCTATCCTCAGCTGGAGGAGGAAAGAAACCGTACAGTAACAAAAGGCGTGAAGGAGAGACGAGCGCCGTGTCCAACGCTCGGAGGAAGGGTAAGGGCCAGCGCCAGCAGGTGGCTAGCATAACCATCCCTGCTGTCCAACAATCCCAGCCGCAGCAGCAGCCGCAGCCAAATTAGCAATGGTACATAAGGTATCAGAACAGGGCATCTCTGTCAAGTCGTCACCTTGAGACACCGCCCATGTCTTATGCTCAGCTATTACAAACTCTGCTTCAGTTACAGTTAGTCCAGAAAAGAACCCTAGCTCCCTTGACAGGGGCACCTCCGCAGGGTTATGATGCAAATGCAACATGTGATTTTCACTCAGGGGAACCCGGCCACACGATAGAAAACTGCAAAGCCTTCAAGCACAAGGGGAAAGATATGGTGGATGCTAAGGTCATCAATTTCTCAGACAATGTGTCGAATGTCACAAAGAACCCTATGCCAAACCATAGGGGAGGTGGGGTGAATGCCATTATTGAAGAAGAGAACATAGATTTGTTGACTGATGTCAAGGATCTGAAGACACCGCTTAGCTTCGTTAAAGCCAAGCTGGTGAAGAGAGTCTTCTTTCCGGGCTGTGGAAAATTGTGTATGGGATGTGCGACTCGTCCTGATGGATGTGAACAGTTGATAGTGGGGATTCAGAGTCTGATGACCGAAGGAATCTTGCAGTTTAGCCGAAGGGCCGAAGGTGGATCTGGAGAGGTAATGCTGAAGCAGGATGATGAGGTTACCACCATCACCATCCCTCGCCAGACGATAACCATTTCTGCATCCAGGCCGCCCATAATTACCATCACAAAGGCTGGGTCGATACCTTTTGAAAGCACCAATGTTGTCCCGTGGCATTATGGGGCAGACGTCTACTGTAACGGACAGAAGTTTGAACTGGAACCATCTGGGCAGTCTGTGGATAATTTAGTGGGAACTGGCGGAATCACACGTAGCGGAAGAGTGTTTGCTCCACCTGAGATTGTGGTAGATAAAGCGGACAAAGTTGAGAAAACTGATAAGGGAAAGAGTAAAGTTGTTGAGGAAACCCCTCGTGGGGTAGAGAAGGACTTACTTGTAAAGGACGCTGAAGAGTTCATGAGGTTGATCAAGAAGAGTGATTACAAGATCGTTGATCACCTCCATCAAACACCTTCGAAAATCTCCATTCTGAATTTGTAGCTGTGTTCGGAGTCACATCGCAACGTGCTGCTAAAGGTTTTGAATGCCACATATGTACCACAAGAAATCTCAGTCAACCAGTTGGAAGGGGTAGTAGCCCACGTGAATGCTGGAAACGGGTTAGGGTTCACTGACCTGGAGCTGACGCCGAAGGGAAGAAACCACAACAGCGCCCTGCACATCTCAATAGAGTGTAGGGGAACAGTTATGGCTCATGTGTTGGTGGACACTGGGTCATCGCTCAATGTTCTTCTGAAGAAGGCATTGATGAAGCTGGACACGAGAGGATTGATTTGCACACCCAGTGATCTGGTTGTGAAGGCTTTCGATAGAACCAAGTGTCATGTCTTTGGAGAGGTAACTCTGCCAATCCAAGTTGGGCCGAAAACTTTTGACGCAGTCTTCTACATCATGGACATCATGCCAGCCTAGAGCTGTCTCTTAGGCCGGCCATGGATCCATTTTGCTGGTGTCGTGACCTCCATGTTGCACCAGAAGCTCAAGTATGCTGTCGGAGGCAGCGTTGTAACTGTCTGTGGCGAGTAAGATATAATGGTGAGCCATTTGTCGTCCTTCAAGTATGTTGAGATGGATGGGGAAATCCACGAAACCTTATGTCAGGCATTCGAAGCTGTTAAGGTCAAATACGTGACTCCTGTAATGATTGAGAAATCAGAGATGACTCTCTCTTCCTTCAAGGAAGCCCGGGTCGTTGTGCAAGCCGGATCTACCCCAGGCTGGGGGCAAGTTCTAGAAATACCTAACAAACAGGACAAGTTTGGGTTAGGATACTCTCCTACGGCTGAAGCCTCCACTTCTCACAGTACGTCGTGAGGTAAAGGGCCGATCCAGTTTACCAGTGGCGGGGTGATATTTGAAAGTGTCAACGCAGTGTCTGAAGACGGCGAAGACAGCGATTGCGACTTGGATTCCTGGATACAGCCAAGCAAACCAGGCCAGAGCCTCAACAATTAGTCCATCAGGGATACCATCCAAGTGACAGGCAAAGAGTAATGATTTACTTTCTCCAATTATTGTACAACCCTATGTCCTACCCGGGGCATAGTGGTTTTATTGTCAGGGCCT
The DNA here is from genome assembly GCA_963859935.3 of Lathyrus sativus. Classification (NCBI taxonomy): domain Eukaryota; kingdom Viridiplantae; phylum Streptophyta; class Magnoliopsida; order Fabales; family Fabaceae; genus Lathyrus; species Lathyrus sativus. The sequence goes on from OZ012739.1 coordinate 134,226,356, forward strand.
TGTTTGATTATGTACATGCATTTTACCAATAAATCAAAAGGTGTTTCTCTTTGCATTCAAAATGTTGTTATCTCTGTTATTCCTGTTTTATATTTGTTTTGAAAACCAATAAAATGGCAATAGGGTTTGTGCTAACCTGCATATCCTTTTTTTAAGCTTAACCCTTGTTATTGCAGGATCCACATTACAGATGACATCGACTCTGGACCTTCTATGACTCACTTCGACTTTGATTGCCCGATCTATCAAGTTGAAGAAGAGATTGATGAAGACAAAGACCTTCCCAAAGAGTTGGCCCGCTTGTTGAAACAAGAAGAGAAAGTTATTCTGCCTCACGAGGAAGAGATTGAGATTGTGAATCTGGGTTCTGAGGAACTGGTCAGGAACGTCAGGATAGGGGCTGCATTGCAGAGTGATGTCAAGCAGAGATTGGTCGAGATGCTGAGAGAGTATAGTGACATCTTTGCTTGGTCATACGAAGATATGCCCGGACTTGATACTGACATCGTGGTCCATCACTTGCCGCTGCGAGAAGATTGTCCTCCCGTTAAGCAGAAGCTTAGAAGGACACGACCAAATATGGCCGTTAAGATCAAAGAAGAAGTGAAAAAGCAACTTGATACTGGCTTCTTAGCGGTCACTACTTACCCTCCGTGGGTCGCCAACATAGTGCCTGTACCGAAGAAGGACGGTAAGGTGTGAATGTGCGTCGATTATCGGGATTTGAATAGGGCGAGCCCTAAAGATGATTTCCCGCTCCCTCATATTGATGTGTTGGTCGACAATACAGCTCAGTTCTCCGTATTTTCGTTCATGGATGGCTTCTCCGGCTACAATCAGATCAAGATGGTGCCGGAGGACATGGAGAAAACTACGTTTATTACACTTGGGGAACATTTTGCTACAAGGTAATGCCTTTCGGTCTGAAGAACGCAGGGGCCACTTACCGACGAGCAATGGTTACTTTGTTTCATGACATGATTCATCATAAGATTGAAGTCTTTGTTGATGACATGATTGCGAAGGCCCAAACGGAGGAGGGACATCTGGTCAATTTGCTGAAGCTTTTTGAGAGGCTTAGGAAGTTCAGGTTAAGGCTGAATCCTAACAAGTGTACTTTCGGAGTATGATCTGGAAAACTACTGGGGTTTATCGTGAGTGAAAGAGGCATCGAGGTTGATCCTGCGAAGATAAAAGCAATACAAGAAATGCCAGCGCCAAAAACTAAAAGAGAAGTTCATTAGAATAAACTACATTGCAAGGTTTATCTCTCAGCTCACGGTCACGTGTGAACCGATGTTCAAACTACTGAAAAAAGATCAGGAAATTGTCTGGAACGAGGATTGCCAGAAGGCATTTGATAAGATAAAACAGTATCTACAGGATCCTCCGATCTTGATACCCCCAGTGGACGAAAGACCCTTAATCCTGTACTTGACAGTTCTTGAGAATAGTATGGGGTGTGTCCTCGGTCAGCACGACGAGACGGGCAGAAAGGAGCATGCCATCTATTATTTGAGTAAAAAGTTCACGGACTGTGAATCCCGTTACTCGATGTTGGAGAAGACGTGTTGTGCACTCGCCTGGGCTGCCAAACGTTTACGACAGTACATGCTCAATCACATAACCATGCTAATTTCGAAGATGGATCCGATCAAGTACATCTTCGAGAAACAAGCGCTTTCGGGCAGGATTTCCAGATGGCAAATGGTGTTGATAGAATATGACATTTAGTACTTTTCCAAGAAGGCCATCAAGGGAAGCGTATTGTCTGAATACCTTGCCGAATAGCCAATCGAAGATTATCAGCCGATGAAGTTCGAATTCCCTGATGAGGATATCATGTTTCTCAAAACGAAGGATTCTGAGGAACCGTTGCCCGGCGAGGGGCCAGATAGGAAATCCCAGTGGAAATTGATATTTGACGGGGCAGTTAATTCTTACGGAAGTGGCATTGGGGCAATCATCACGACTCCCCATGGATCCCACATCCCGTTCACTGCTAGACTGACGTTTCCGGTCACCAATAATGAAGCAGAGTACGAAGCATGCATCATGGGTCTAGAAGAAGCGATTGATTTGAGAATCAGAACCTAGATGTATATGGTGACTCGACACTTGTGATTAACCAGATTAAAGGGGAGTGGGAGACTCGTCAAACAAATTTGGTGCCTTACATGAATTATGCCAGAAGGTTTCTTCCGTTCTTTGATTGAGTGGAACTCCATCATGTGCCTAGAGCTGAAAATCAGATGGCTGATGACCTAGCCACGCTGGCTTCGATGTATAAAGTCAATTTTTGGAATGAAGCTCCAAGAATTGTCCTTTCTCGTCTTGATAGACCTGCATTCGTCTTTGCGATCGAGGAAGCCTCCGATGGCAAGCCATGGTTCCACGACATCCAGACTTTCCTTATGACTAAGGAGTATCCTGCGGGAGCGTCAACCTAGGATAAGAAGACTCTGAGGAGGCTGTCTGGAAATTTCTATCTCAATCCTGACGGAGTTCTGTATAAAAGAAACCATGATCTCGTGCTACTCAGATGTGTAGATGAGAAAGAAGCGAGTATGCTCATGGAAGAAGTCCATGAGGGCACATTTGGTACGCACGGCGGCGGGCATGCTATGACAAGAAAGATCCTGAGAGCAGGATATTACTGGCTGACGATGGAGTCGGATTGCTTTAAATTCGCGAAGAAATGTCATAAATGCCAGATTTATGCTGATAAAATTCATGTGCCGCCGTGCCCGTTGAATGTCATGTCCTCCCCGTGGCCGTTCTCCATGTGGGGCATCGACATGATAGGCAAGATCGAGCCCACTGCATCTAATGGTCATCGCTTCATTTTAGTAGCCATCGACTACTTCACCAAGTGGGTGGAGGCAGCCTCGTATGCTAACGTGACCAAGCAGGTGGTGGCTAAATTCATAAAGAGGGACATCATATGTCGATACGGAATTCCTGAGCGGATTATTACTGATAATGGTTTGAATCTGAATAACAAGATGATGAAGAAGCTATGCCAAAGTTTCAAGATTGAACACCACAACTCATCTCCTTACCGGCCGAAGATGAATGGCGCTGTTGAAGCGGCCAATAAAAACATTAAGAAGATTGTACAGAAGATGGTTGTGACCTATAAGGATTGGCACGAGATGTTGCCATTTGCATTGCACGGTTATCGTACGACAGTACATACATCAACCGGGGCAACTCCTTTCTCACTGGTGTACGGTATGGAAGCTGTCCTAACGTTAGAAGTTGAGATTCCTTCTTTACGAGTTTTGGTTGACGTAAAACTCGATGAGGCAGAATGGATTAAGAACCGACTAAACCAACTCAGCCTGATGGACGAGAAGAGGTTAGCATCGATTGCATATGGTCGTCTGTACCAAAGCCAAATGAAGAAAGCTTATGATAAGAAGGTACGTCCTAGAAGCTTTCAGACGGGTGATCTCGTCCTGAAGAAGATTCTTCCTCCACACTCCGATCACTGGGGCAAGTGGACTCCCAATTATGAAGGTCCGTACATCGTCAGCAAGGTCTTCTCGGGAGGAGCCTTGTTGTTATCCACGATGGATGGTGAAGATTTTGCATCCCCGGTGAACACGGACGCAGTTAAAAAATACTTTGCTTAAAAAATGACCCGCTGGAAAGAAAAAGAATATCCAGGCAAAAATGGGGTATCCCGACGGACCATAAAAAAAGGGAAAAGGTTCGGGCAAAAGTTAGGGATATAAATGAAAAGAATGTACACCCGCAAAGTCGAAAACCTGGAAGGGCGACTTTGGCAAAAAAGGGTATCCCGGTGAATCGAAAACCCGAAAGGGCGATTCAGGAAAAAGTTAGGGATTTGAAAAAGCAAATGACTGCGTTCCGCGTATGGACTTTCATTGTTTAGTGGTTTGGAAGACCTGAGGGCCATTTATCTGAATCAATCTCTTCTGAAGCTGAAGCGTCAGAGAAGTATCAAAGTCGAGTGGGTCATAGAGGGATCAACTCATGGTGTGCGTCTACGTCACATTGCCGACATTTGTGTATATATTGATGTATATTTATGTTTGTATGCTTGCGCAGCTACCTCATTCCAGGAGCTTGCATACGTTGTAAAACATTTTTACCCATTCAGAGGTTCGTTATCAATAAAATATATACTATTCAGCAATTCTGTTTGCTTGTTTAGCATTTATCTGTTTTGTTTGCGAAAAAGAACGCCGATGTTTTTTATAAAATGCGCATACATAAACTTACTAGCCTAGGCCGCTGATTGTTGAAACAATGAATCACTTGAACATTGTCACAGGATGATAACCTTGATAGGTCCTTTTGAGAAGGGTATCTTGTCTGTTTGTTTGTGTTGTTGCAGGTGTGGCATATTCTAGGCAGTACGCCGTATGTTGCCTAAGCAGGATGATTCCTTCTTCCCCAGCGAGTTCAGCAGCATCTCCCCACGGAGCCTGAACATTGGGTGGTGAGCGTTGATATGTCTCCCCAAGCAGAGAAGATTCTCCCCAATTAGATGTATCCTGAAGGATCGTCATTTCCCCAGCTGAGTCATGCGTTGAGGTGTATGTTCACCCCCATCACCGAGTCAATGTGCAGATTCTCATAGAAGATTGTTCGCAAGTGTGCAACTCTCGATAGCTTAGACTGAAGTCTCCAGCGGAATTAAAATTCCCCACAGAGTTGTACTCTCCTTGGCAAGCAGGACGATTCCTTCTTCCCCAGCCGAGTTGGCAAATCCCCAAGAGAGCCGAGTCCTTGGAAGCCGCGCGGGCCATGATTGGTTTCCCTCAGTAGAGTGTTAAATAGCTGATGCTGTATTTCCCCACTGGATTCGTTATCTCCAGGAAAGTTTTGTTGTGAATGTCGTGCAGTTTATTTCTGCGATTGATATTGTTTCCTTGACAGTTTGTGGTTTGTATACCTAGCCGAGCAGGTCCCAGTTCTCGTAAAACTTTGTCCCCCTACAGCAGTCGACTGAAGTTCAGTTCCCCAGGTGGAATCCAATTGAGATTGGTGTGACTTCTTCTCCTCGGCAGGATGATTCCTTCCTCCCTACCAGAGTGGTTCTTTCTCCTTGACAGGAGGATTCTCCCTTCAACATTTATTTTGCTGATGAGGTCATAGCATTTTTGCATGATTGCATAGCATTTACCCTAAACGCGTAGCATTTCCACTGTGTGGAGCATTACGCCATTGTCTAACATATGCATATGAAACGTGAGCTAGGTTGTTACCGATCTTGTTTTGCAGGTGTTCCTCCGCAGAATGGTTTGCTCAAGATGATTCTTGAATTCCCCAGCGAAGTTGATTGCTTAAGATGATTCTTAAAATCCCTAGTGAGGTCGCCAGAGTTGGTTGCTCAAGTTGATGCTTAGAGTCCCCGACAGAGTGTTTGCGCATGATGATTCCTGAAATCTCCGGCAAAGTATTGGTTCAGGATGATTCTTGAAGTCCCCGACGAAGTTATTTGTCCAAGATGATTCTTGAAGTCCTCAGCAGAGTTGATTCACCCGGAACGATTTCTGGATCCCCGAAGTAGAGTTACTTGATAGTTCTCAGAATCCCCAGCAGAGATGTGTCATCCCCCAGCAGGTCTTAAACAACAAAGTTGAAATTTCCTTGAAGACTTAATGATTGAAGTCTGGCAGCGGTGCCAAAACCCCTAACTTACTGATGAAGTCCAACTGCAATGTCGAAGCAGTTATCTCAGCTGACGCAGAGTGCCTGACGGCAAAAGATTGCATGTCCTTATTGGTCCGTGATTGATTAAGGATTCCATTTGGAGACTTACTGACGGAGTCCAACTACGAGGTCGAAGTAGTTCTCCTAGCTGATGCGGAGTGCCTGACGGCAGAAGAATGTATATCCCTATTGGGTTCATGATTGACCAAGAATTCTATTCCCGACTTACTGATGGAGTCCGGCTGACGCTCGAAAATTTCTTTGAATGCCCGACGGCATAATTAACTTGATCGTTAAAAAGTTCCTAATGACCTGATGAGTCCCGAGGAATCCTTCTGCCGCAGTGTCGCAAAATGCTTGACAATAATATCAGCTACGTATCGCCGGTTACCGAATGACCCGTGATCCCTTGATGACTTGAGGAAGAAGCTGCAGCGAAATCTGATAATCATCCCGACGGAGATTTGAGAGTAGCCCATCACCAGTTACCGAGTAACCGATGATCCCTTATTGACTTACTGATGAAGTCCGACAAAGATATTGTCGACGTGCCTAGTGACGCGAGAAGTCCATAGGCGACGATTAGGAATTCTTCTGCTATGACGCAGAATGCCTGACGGCATGATCAACCATCCATTGCCAATTACTGTGTAACTGGTGATCCCTTGATGACTTGAGGACGAAGATCTACGGCAAAATCAGATGATCATCCTGACGGAGATTTGAGATTAGACCCTTCACCGATTCCCGTGTGACCAGTTCCCCAGTAGAGTTGTTGTGTAACTGTCATGCTCAGTTTTGAAGATGTTCCTACCAATCAGAGTATCATTTACCTGTGCAGTTGGCAAATCACCAGTTACCGTGTAACCGGTGATCCCTCGATGATTTGAGGACGCAATGATATCAGATAAATCATAGAATCATCTGGACGGAGGTTCAAATCAGTATTTCTCCAGCTAGTTACCGTGCAGCTATTATTTCAGTTTCCGAAGATTTGTCCCCATCAGAGTACCGTGTACTTGTGCAGTTGGCAAATTTCCGGGCTTGTTGGTATTCAACCGTCTCGTACCTTGATTGTTTGAGAGTCGTTCGCTTCTCACCCAGTCAGGTCCAAGCCGTTTGAATAGGGGCAGCTGCTGCACCCCAAAATTTGCCAAACATTTCTTCACCTAGCTTGTGTTTCATTTCATTCATATTAGCATTATCATTTACATTTCATTGACATGTATGCAGGAGATCAAGAGGTATGATTACCAATCAAGAGCTATATAAGACTATGAAGCCAGCTAAGAAGGTTATTCAAGTGTTCAAGGGTTGATATCTCTGTCAGAGAAGTTAAAAGATCCTCAGAAAGAATGGTTGAAACCAAGAAGGTGTGTCTCCTAACTTAAGAGTTGTGGGAAGCCATCAGATGATTTTGAGGTCATGGAGATGGACTTGAGGTCTTGAGGGTGCTCATGAGAAGTGTTGAAGATCACTCTGAGGCCTAGACAGGTCATTGTGTAAGATTAAGAAGACTCAGCCATGAGTGGTGCAATCAGGGTTTGACTGGGTCAACCCTAAGTCAACTGATGATTTGAAGGAAGTTGAGACTTAATTCAACAGCCATGTGATCATGGATTGATACATTGAGATGTTATAAGTATGATTCCAAGGTCAACTCATCATGATTGAAGAGTTTGAGAAGTTTCAGGCTAGGGTTTCTAAGACTTGACAGTGTAAAATCCCCTAGTTTGACCCCTGACTTCAAGGCAATTTAACTCAAGATATGATTGTCATCTCATCTTGACCCCAACATGATTGTTGTAGGGCATGATCTTAGCTTTAATTTGAGTACTAGAAGTCCTTGATAGGGTTTGTAGAACTCAAGTTATGAGCCAGACAAGTTACAAGTCATCTGAGCCATGTGAATTTGGAGCTTGAAAGTTACCCAACTTGCAGGACACTTTTTCCCTAGAAGGATGATTCCTATTGTCGCTACTGCGAAAATCGGCGCCGGCTATGACAGAAGAGTCGACCGTGCATTATTTATCCTAACGGAGGAAAAGGAAACGCTCAGAGTAAGCCTAACGCAAAACGGGAAAGGAATCGTCATCGCAACCAAATTCTGGGATTCGGGAGTCGGTTAAACAAGGGGAAGGTATTAACACCCCTCACGTCCTTCGTAGTCGACGGGATCCACGCTTGTTTTCTTGTACGGATTGTTACTCTATCTACACTAAAGGGTCAAGGGACAAAAGGAAAGAAAAGAGAAAAAAGACTCGATAGAGCTTCGCCGCTCTATGCCTACGTATTCCCTCGTGCAATGGGAAAGTCAGAGTCTACGTAGTTTGGCTAACTACAGATGAAGGTGGGAAGGTTGCTCGCTAGGATACGGCATCCTATGCCTACGTACTTTCATACAGCATGAAAGATCAGAGCAAACGTAGTTCGGGCTACAAAAGACACAAGCTTGTCTGACTGTTTTTTTTATTACCTTATGAAAGGGTTTTTCTTGATTAAGAGTCCAAGCGGACAAAAATGACACTTTGATGTTTGTTTTGAATCTTTTACGAAAGAAGTGTTTTTTAGTTTGTTTGTAATCTCTAACGCACTAGAGACTATGATTTGAGAGTGACTACGTCGCGTGTCACCCAAAGGGTGCCACACTAAGCAGCCACACTACTGGAAAGAAGCTCTCCAGCAACCCTTTCTCAAATAGCTTAAGGCTCGTAACGTACGACATCGATTAACCTTATTACTGTATTTTTGAGTTGTTTTGAGATAAGAAGAGAAAGAATCTCTAAAAAACCTAGGGTTGAAAAGGGAATAAAAACTATCCTAATGTTGTCATGCATGGATAAGAATCCTAATGTCTGTCATAATTCCCTCCTGCACAGAGGAAATCAGAGATCCTAGGGGATAAACAGAAAAGAAAGCAAGCAAATACAGCAAAATGCATGCAATGCAGCAATACACACGAGGCAAGGGAGTCCTGCTCAACCTCGACCCTGGGAAAACAACAGGCAAAGTGAATCAACATTCACTTCAAACCTTAAGGGGGCAAGCTGTACAAGCCAACAAACAATACAGAAAAACCAAAATAAAACAGAGGAGGCAGCCCAAGCAGCAGCATCAAACTATTACAGCAAACAGCACAAGCAGCAACTCTGACAGCAACAATTGATTAAACAGCAAAAAGTTGACAGCAACAACCTTCATCTTCATGAATAGCTTCAACAAACAAACTTCAACAAGCTTCTATCTTCACACTCAACATACTTCAACAAGCTTTAACAGACACCTAGCTTCAACCAGCAAACTTCAACCAGTAAACAACTTCAACAAGCTCCTAACTTCATCTTCAACAAGCAGCAAAACCCTAACTTCAACAAGCAACCAGCTTTAACAAGCACAAACTTCATCTTCAACAAGCTTCAACAAGCAACCTCCAAGGGAGAGTCAATTAACAAGATCAGATTGGAATGTTAAGTAACTTAATGACAACCAAAGAAAGCCACTAAGAACTTAACATTATAAGAGAATGGCATCCTCAAAGTTCTACTCCTAAAGCATGCCACTCATCCCTCCAAAGGAGAGATGTGACTTCTTTAAGAGGATTCTATGCCATTGGATTGAATGGAGATGAACAATATACTCCATGTTTGAAGAAACAAGCAAAACTAATCTAATGCTCTTCCTAAAACCCTGGTTTCCCTAAGCTCCTGACAAGCATCCACAAGATGAGAAAATCTTCATGTCCATGCTCTTTCAAGCTCTCCAAAGCATCTTCAATTGGTCTTCATGTCCACCCAAAAGCAAGAGCAACACCACTTAAGTCTAAGGGGAACTATTGGGTTAAACTAGTCAAGTTAGTTCATTAGAAATACCTAGAAGTTAGTCCTAAAACTAATTCTAATTAAAATACAAAAAATGATTATAAAATCCTATAAAAAAATTCTAAGGGTTCCTAAACCTCTTAAGAATATCTCCATACAAAAACCAGGGGGTTAACCATTCATTAAGACCTAAAACTATGCCCTAAACCTAAGGGTACTATCTTAAAACCCTAAATCTACACCACTTAAAGTTCAATATTCAAAACAACCTAAAATTCTCTCACAAAAATGTGAGAAAATTGCTAGAGGTACATGCATATCTAAGCTAACTATACCAAAAGGGATCACCTAAAAAATATACACCAAACACCCATACTAAAATCAGCAAGAACAAGCATCCAACAAAATGAATTTAAAACCAATTAAAATGCAAAAATGTAATTAAAATAATAAAATGCATGAATTAATGAAATTTTAATCCTAGAAAATTCTACACTCTTTAAAGAGTCCAGGGGAAAAAGTCTCACCTAAAGAAGATTAATTTTCTAATTATTATGATTAAAATCCTAAACTATATGAAAATGATAAAATAAAAGAAAAAACAATGAAAATAGAAAGAGCTGCGTGTTGTTTAGCAATTATTCTATGTGTATTCTCCAGGCTGGGCCCAAATGGAGGTGTTATTAGCAATTCTGATGCTAAGACCAAGCGAAACAAAAGAAAATAATGGAAAAACAAAGGAAATTGGAAAATATGCGTGATGAATAGCAAGCAATCCTAGTTCAATTCCTCAATGGGCCCAAACGCAGGGTGTGGTTAGCAAGAGTAACTTAAGCCCAGAACAAATACATTAATGAAACGGTGAGTTTCATCAACTCACTTCTCTTCATAAGATGAAACAAGATTGTGGCCGTGGATTGCTCGGTTGGGTCAACGGTCAAACCAGATCCTATGGCTAATACATCATCTTCTCCAAAATTCAAAAATGGGAGGGAGACCTTGGGACAGTGGCCTGAGCTGCAGCACCACCGTCGTCTCCGACGAGGGCATCCCAAAACTTCATCAAACTTAACACTCTAATAGTCATTTCCACTCAAAATTCTCTCCTGATTCCAAATATGATCTCCAATTTTCTTGATTCTCACTCTAACTCCAAACCCGAGCGAATGTTCAAAAATGTCACAATCTTCAAATATCTCAATTCTTGCAACTAATGGTCCTGATCTCATCTACACCTCTCACTGATCAAAACTTGCTATTTAAACACCATTAATACCTCAAGAATCAAGAGTTACATGCTTCAACAGAAATCTACCTCACACCTGAAGTGTCTCTAATTGCTCAATTCTTGTGCTAGAATCCAACTAGGCATCATCAATAACCTAACCGCATATCAAATTCTAATCAATTCCCTATAATCTAAGCCACAAGTTGAAAAGTGCATACCTGGTATAATGTGATGAACAAAGGAGGTTTTGACTCGAATCAAGCTACAATCTTCCCCAGAATCACTCAATAGCACTTTCTCGAGCTTCTGAAACAATCAATTGGCCTTGAAATCAACTCAATCTCCAAAACCGATTCTTGATGCAGCTATGCAATTTCAACTTGCTTGCTCTGGTTCCTCTTCAACTCTTGCCCAAAAAATGGCCTGAACCAGTTGCAATGGTTATATAGAGAGTGTTAGAACACTCTAGAACTTTCTGGAATTGATCAAATGAGAAATTGAATTTATCTTGCTCCCTGAAACTCTCATATGCACAGTTGCGATTTTCCATGCTACAGCTCTCAATTTCACTTGAATTTCTCATCTCAGGGTATTTAGAATTGAATGGGATGTGTAGCTCCTTGTTTCTGATCCAAAGGCAATGAATTGGTTATGTTACTTCCACCTTAAGTCACACAATGGAACCATGTGTTATTGACCCCAAATGCCAAAAGTAATAGTGCCATCCTTCTTAGAATGTGGTTTCTGATGAAAATGACCTATAATATTGTGTAATTTGGACACAACAATTTTTCCCAAATTTTGGCCTTTTAATGTGTATTTTTTCCTTCTTTCAAAGCCATTTCAAGTGAATTTGTGTTACAAGCCAAACCAAACTCTCATGGCCACTTGGTTGCACTCAAAACATCATTTTGAACAAGTTCCATGTTGGACAATTTTCCATTTGAAGATTGCAAGTTGGAGTTATGGACCTATAATCCAAAGTGACATATAATCTCACTTTCCCAAAATACCCCTGGCTTGCAAAGATCATAACCTGAGTTCTATAAATCCTATCAAGGACTTATATTACTCTATGGAAATCTGAGAGAATAAGGAACAACATTGATGTTGACCAAAAGTCCATTTGAAAACTCCTTGAAGGGAAACAGTTGCTTGGAAGTCAAGTGACTTTCACAGATAAATTTCATAGTCATCTGATGACCTGTAACTTGTCTGGACCATAACTTGAGTTCTATAAATCCTCTTGAGGACTTATAGTACTCAAATTAAAGGTATTGAGATGCTATACAAGTTTCATGTTGGCCAAAGATCCATTTGAAACTTGTATCTTAACTTATGTGGCCTTGAAGTTAGGCACTAAACAGGGGATTTTACACTGAAACCCTAATTTAGCAACTTCCCACATTCTTGATTCTTCTTTGCTTGATCTTGGAACAACACCACACATGTATCAACATACCAATCCATGAACCCCATGACCTCAAAGTAGGCCTTGATGCTCTCCAATTTGCACAATTGACCTAGGGTTGACCCAGATGAAACCCTAATTGGCTGCACTTCAAATGTGGCTCTCATACTTGAATCAATGACCTGTCTCAGCTTCAATATGGCCCTCTAGGCATTCCATGAGATCCATACACACCTCAAATTCACATCCCATGTTTCACATCCCACTGATGATTCTCAATATTCCTCAAGATAGGAGCAAAACCCACATGTAGGCACTCAAACTTCTCAAGACTTCAAATCACTTCTTGATGGCCTGGATGACTTCTCATACTTGGATAAGACCTCTTGCTAGGCTCTTTTGATAAGAATCACACTTGGTCCCCTGTTGGATGCATGCTATGCTATGATATGCCAATGATTGAACTATGTACATGATGTAACTATGCAAATTAAATGCAATGAAACATAAACTAGGCAAGAAAAGGTTGAGCAAATTTTGGGGTGCAACAGCTGCCCCTATTCAAACGGCTTGGACCCGACTGGGGGAAGAGCGAACGGCCTTCAAACAATCGAGGTACGAGACGGTTGAATACCAGGAAACCCGGAAATTTGCCAACCGCAGAAATAAACTGCACTGCTTGGGGAGCAACATCCCCCATCTGAATCCGGTTGTTACGGCAACAACTGATCCAACGTCTGATAATAATTCTGATTTCAACTACAACCACCTATGTAACGCCACAGGTACTGAACAATTTTTGCAAAAACACCTCTGTCCAGAACTGGACTAACCTTGTCAACACAAGAAGAGAAACAAATTCGTCAACACGAATAGAGATTCTGTCGTCACAGGAGTAACCTTGTCCACATCTGGACCCAAATTTCGTCAAATCACGAATGAATACAAATTTGTCCACGTCAGGACTCACATTTCGTCAACCCGATGAAATCTCAACAACACAGGAATAGAACTTTGTCCACTTTAGGACGCTTGTTTCGTCAACACGAAGAAATCCCCTCAACAAGAGCAAAACTTTGTCCGCATTAGGACGTACACTTCGTCAACACGAAGAAATCCCATCATAAACTTGTCTACGTTAGGACTCAAATTTCATCAACCCGAAGAAATCCTATCGTCATAGGAATAAAACTTGTCCTCATCAGGACTCCATATTCCGTCAACACGGAGAAATCCCGGCGACTTCGCTGGGGATGAGTTGTCCGCATCTCGTCAACACGAGGAGATCCTATCAACAAGGCAATAAAATCTTATTTGCGTCTCGTCAACACAAGGAACTTCTATCAATATAGGAATAAATTGTCCACGTCAGGACTCACATCTCGTCAACACGAGGAAATAAACCCGTCACCATGAAGAGAAATAAATTTGTCCACATCAGGATTCCATCTCGTCAACACGAAGAACGGTAAACTTGGCCACGTCAGGACTCGCATCTTGTCAACACGAGGGAAAGTAACTTGATTTGTCCACGTCAGGACTCACATCTCGTCAACACGAGGAAATCCTATCAACATAGGAGTAAATTGTCCACATCAGGACACCGTTTCGTCAACACAAAGAAAGATAAATTTGTCCACGTCAGGACTCGCGCATCTCGTCAACACGAGGAACTATAAACTTGTCCACATCAGGACACACATTTCGCCAATATGAAGAAAGATATCTGCTGGGGATAAATGGTCCACGTCAAGACACCATTTCGTCAACACGAAGAGTAATCAATTTGTCCACGTCAGGACTTCACATTCCGTCCACACGGAGAAATCAAATCTGCCCACGTTAGGACTAGCACATCTCGTCAACACGAGGAAATAAATTTGTCCACGTCAGGACGCACACTTCGCCAACACGAAGAAATCCCGTTAATACAGGAATAAATTATCCACGTCAGGACTCATATCTCGTCAACATGAGGAACTCATATCAACATAGGCAATAAAATTTTGGCGACTTCCGGGGAAATACTTCTGTCAACCCGTAGGAAAATACATTCGTTTATCCATACGGGAAAATACTCTGAATACAGTTTCTCTGCTTATCTCTGCAGTAGCTAACTCCATTGGTCCCAACCCACAAACCTTTTAGCGCTGACATGACAGCGACTTTGAGGAGGACCCTACTGGGGATATTTGGAAACCAAACTGTCGGACGCCTGTTTCGATAACCGGAGGCAGCTTCTGAAATTTTGATTCATGAAACCCTTTGACGCTGACGTAACAGCAGATTTGAAGAAAATAATCCGCTGGCCGGATAAGAGAAACTTCAACAAGCAACTATGTGGGGAAAATAGTAAGATGAACCGTATCATCACACGTCTCACGGCGAGACCTCGAATACCTGGTAATAGATCAGAGCTAGAACTCCATACTCCTGCTGAGAAAACACACCTGAAAGCAAAAGGTTAACCAACCTGATTTATGTTTCAAAATGCATATGTTTGAAAATGGCGTAATGCTCCGTACGGCACGGAAATGCTACGCGTTTGAGTAGATGCAAATATGACGATATATGCAAATGCAAATGCAGGCTCAAGCTGCCGGGGTCACTCTGATAATGATGTCTCAACAACATGAATGCTAAGGATAAAGCCAACTCCGCTGGGGAGAATAAGTATCATAAGGTATTCCGGTAAAATAAATGTCGGAAACACAGTCAACTTTTCCGAGGAGAGATTAAACATCAATTTTCACTGGGAGGAAAGAACAAATACCCTGCTGGTGAACAAACTTAACTGGGGAAGAAGCGACCCTTCTGGGCAAAGCACACTGTCTGGGCACAGTTTACACATTCAGAGTTACCACTCCGCCGGGGACAATCATCCCGACGGAGGCAAGACGACCTGTGGGGAGCAAGAAAACCATCCTTCGCGGATATAAACCTTTCGAACCAACAACTTGGTTAACTATTGAGGGAATCTCCCATGCTGGAGATTGAACATGCACATTTTTGATTCGCTGAGGAGCGCAACCTCTGCAGGGGACATTGATTTTGAATTGCTGGGGTTAATCCTATGGAAGGCTTTCCATGAGGACACTCTCCTGGGGAAAATATTCCCTCCTTCGGGAAGGGATAAATGTCATTTCAACTCTCTGGGGATAAGCTGCGACTAGCTGAGGAATGACATCAACTGGAGTCAGGTCTTACGTCAAGCGACCTTGGTTGGGGAATACAATTCCTGACCGTTTGCTCCAAAAGTAAGAACCCTGCAAAACACAAACGAGACAAAACAGGCCTATACAACAGAGTCTATCCGGGTTAGCATCTGTGACATTACTTCAGTCAATTCGAAGTTTTAGCAATTATTGGCAAGGGCCAGCAAGATTATGTAAGTGCAAGTTTATCAAAAACATCGGCGTCTTTCACAAACAAAACAGTAAAGAACAAGCATCAAGTACTGAATAACATGTGTTTATTGATAACGGGCCTCTGAATAGGCAAGGTTTTTTACACTGGATGCAACTCCTGAAAAGAGGAAGTTACGCACAAACACACATAAATATATGCACAAGAAGCATAAAGAAAATACAAAACAATATTTGTATACATGTCGGCAACGTGGCACAGACAAACACCAGGAGCTGATCCTCCTATGACTCGCCTGACTCTGCGCTTTCTCGGTACTCAATTTTCGGAAGAGATTGTTTTTGGATAGACGGCCCCCAGGTACTTCCAAACCACTAAGCAATGCCGTATCAAATCTGGACTGCAGCCATTTGCTTTTTCAGTCCTTAACTTTTGCGTGAACCGCCCTTTGCGGGTTTTTAATTCATCGGGATACCCTTTTTTGCCGAAGTCGCCCTTTTCAGGTTTTCGACTTCGCGGGTGTACATCTTTTCAATTTTATCCCTAACTTTTGCCCGAACCTTTTATTCATTTTTTATGGTTCGCCGGGATGCCCCATTTTTGCCTGGACTCTCTTTTTACTGTCCAACAGGTCACTTTCAAGCAAAGTATTTTTTAACTACGTCCGAATTCACAAGAGACGTAAAGTCCTCACCATCCATGGTGGATAGTGACAAGGCTCCTCCAGAGAAGACTTTTCTGACAATGTAGGGACCTTTGTAATTGGGAGTCCACTTGCCCCTGTGATCTGATTGTGGTGGGAGAATCTTTTTCAAAACAAGATCGCCCGTCTGAAAGCTTCGAGGGCACACCTTCTTGTCGTAAGCTTTCTTCATCCGGCTCTGATACAACCGATCATATGCTCGAAGCCAGTCTCTTCTCATCCATTAAGCTGAGCTGATTCAGTCTATCTTTAATCCATTCTGCCTCGTCGAGTTGGACATCACGTAAAACCCTCAGGGAAGGAATCTCGACCTCCAACAGTAACACCGCCTCCATCCCGTATACCAATGAGAAAGGGGTTTCCCCGGTTGATGTGCGTACCGTCGTACGATAACCGTGCAAAGCGAAAGGTAACATCTCGTGCCAGTCCTTATACGTCACAACCATCCTCAGAACAATCTTCTTTATGTTCTTATTGGCCGCTTCGACAGCGCCATTCATCTTGGGCCGGTAAGGAGAAGAGTTGTGATGCTCAATCTTAAAATTCTGACACAGCTCTTTCATCATTTTATTATTCAAATTTGAACCGTTGTCGATGATAATCCGCTCAGGGATTCCATATCTGCAGATAATATCTCGTTTGATAAATCTGGCTACCACTTGTTTGGTCACATTGGCGTATGATGCTGCTTCCACCCATTTGGTGAAGTAATCGATTGCCACCAAAATGAACCGGTGTCCGTTTGATGCCGTAGGCTCAATCTTGCCAATCATGTCAATTCCCCACATGGAGAAAGGCCACGGTGATGATATCACATTCAGAGGGCTCGGAGGCACATGGATTTTGTCCGCATAAATCTGGCATTTATGACACCTCTTTGCAAACTTGAAACAATCTGTTTCCATGGTTAGCCAATAATAACCTGCCCGCAACAACTTTCTCGTCATAGCATGCCCACCAGCATGTGTACCAAATGTACCCTCATGTATCTCTTCCATGAGCAACTTCGCCTCTTTCTCATATACACAGCGTAGCAACACCAAGTCGTGGTTTCTTTTGTACAGGACATCGTCCGAATTCAGATAGAAATTACCAGCCAATTTCCTGAGAGTCTTCTGATCTCGACTGGATGCCCCAGTCGGATACTCCTTGTTCTTCAGGAAATTCTGGATGTCAAAGTACCATGGTTTACCATCGGGAGCCTCGTCAATGGGAAATATGAAGGCAGACCTATCAAGCCGAGAGATAACAATCTGGGGAGCCTCGTTCCAGAAGTTAACTTTATACATTGAAGACAATGTCGCAAGGGCGTCAGCCATTTGATTTTCTGCTCGCGGTACGTGATGCAATTCCACCTTGTCAAAGAAAGGCAACAATCTCCTTGCATAGTTCATATAGGGTATCAAATTGGGTTGACGTGTCTCCCATTCTCCTTTAATCTGATTCACCACTAGAGTTGAGTCAAATTGGGTATCAAATTGGGCTGACGTGTCTCCCATTCTTCAAATTGGGCTGACGTGTCTCCCATTCTCCTTTAATCTGATTCACCATATAGAGTTTACCCGATCTCACCCCAAAGGTGCACTTGTTAGGGTTCAGTCTCAACCTGAACTTCCTAAGTCTTTTGAACAGTTTCAGCAGATTAACCAAATGCTCCTCCTCTGTCTGAGATTTGGCAATCAGATCATCAACATAAACCTCGATCTCTTTGTGCATCATGTCATGAAAGAGAGTCGTCATAGCACGTTGATATGTTGCCCCAGCGTTCTTCAGTCCGAAGGGCATCACTTTGTAACAAAATGTTCCCCAGGGAGTAATGAAGGTAGTCTTCTCCATGTCTTCTGGTGCCATTTTGATCTGATTATAGCCTGAGAAGTCGTCCATGAAGGAGAATACGGAGAACTGAGCAGTGTTATCAACCAGCACATCAATGTGAGGAAGTGGAAAGTCGTCTTTTGGGCTCTCCCTATTTAAATCACGGTAGTCTACACACATTCGCACTTTACCGTCTTTCTTCGGCACTGGTACTATATTAGTGACCCATGACAGATAAGTTGTAACGGCTAGGAAACCAACATCCCACTCTTTTTGAACTTCCTCTTTGATTTTCACAGCCATCTCTAGTCTGGTTCTTCTGAGTTTCTGCTTAACAGGCGGACATTCCTCTCGCAACGGCAGACGATGCACAACCATGTCCGTATCCAACCCAGGCATATCCTCGTACGACCAAGCAAATATATCACTATACTCTCGCAGTATCTCAATCAGCCTTTGCTTGATGTCGCTCTGCAGCGCAGCCCTTATACAGATATTTCTCACAACTTCTTCCGACCCCAAGTTGATAATCTCAATTTCCTCCTGATGAGGCAGAATGATTCTCTCTTCCTGTTTCAACAAACGAGTCAGCTCCTCTGGCAAGTCTCTATCCTCAACAATCTCTTCCTCTGCTTGGAATACCGGGTGCTCGAAGTCGAAACGAGTCATAGGCGGTTCGTAGAAGATGTCATCTGAAATATTAGTCCTGCAAAGGAAATGGTTAAATGCTTCAAAACGCAAACAAAGCAAATAACCACGTTGCCATTTATTGTTAAAGTAAAAACAAGAAAAACAGGGATCACAATATTTGTATATGAAAAACGCCTTTATTTCATGATTAAGACAGTGCAATACACATAATCAAGTAGCCCTAAGGTAAAATCACTATGCCCCGGGTAGGACATAGGATTATTCAACAATTGACTATACAAATCATTACTGTTTAAGAGTCATTGGGACAGTTTCCCGGATGGACCAGTTGCAGAGACTTTGCCCTGGCACGCTTGGCTTGATCCACGCGTCCATATCGCAGTCACTATCTCTGTCTTCAACATCGGAAATAGCGTTGATTGTCTCAAAACACACCCTGCTTGGCGTAATCGTTATCGGTCCCTTGAACCTGGGCACTCCTGAAGATGACGCTGACGATGTCGGTCGATACCCTAGCCCAAACTTATCATTCTTCACGGGCATCTCCAGTACCTGCCCCCAACCTTTAGTCTCACCAGTCTGCACTAAAGCTTGAGCTTCCTTGTAGGATGACACTGCCACCTCTGGCATTTTGCTGGGACCCTGAGCTTTGTCTTTAATCCGCAACCCTTCGAAGACTTGACAAGGTGTCTCGTGTATTTCTCCGTCGACTTCAACATATCTGAACGATGACAGGTGACTGACCAAAATGTCCTCCTCCCCGCAAACGGTAACAACACTATCACCCACCATGTACTTCAACTTCTGATGCAATGTGGATGTTACGTCCCCTGCAGCGTGGATCCATGGGCGCCCAAGAAGGCAGCTATAAGCTGGATGGATATCCATGATGTAGAATTCGGTATCAAAAATTTTTGGCCCCACCTGAAGCGGTAATGTTATTGACCCAAACACTGATCTTTTCGTCCCGTCAAACGCCCTCACAACCAAATCGCTGGGCGTGCAAATAATTCCCCGTATGTCCAATTTCATTATGGCTTTCTTTGGAAATACATTCAACGATGATCCAGTATCCACCAATACACGCGACATTACGGTGCCCCGGCATTCCACCGATATATGCAAAGCCATGTTGTGCTCTCGACCCTTGGGTGTTAGATCAAAATCTGTGAAACCCAGGCTATGTCCAGCATTGACATGTGCCATTATCCCCTCTAACTGATTTACAGAAACTTCTTGAGGCACAAATGACGTATCCAGAATCTTTAGCAAGGCGTTCCGGTGGGCCTAGGAACATAACAACAACGACAAGATAGAAATCCTCGACGGCGTCTGCTGTAGGTGTTCAAAAATTTTGTAGTCGCTTTTGCGAATCAGTCTCATGAACTCCTCTACGTCCTTGAGTGACGTATCCTTTTCTTTCAACTGAGTAGGCCCGCTTTCATTTACTTTGGCTTTGCCTTTGGCCAATCTCTCTGCTTCTATTTCAGGTGAGGTAAAGATCCTTCCGCTACGGGTCATGCCCCCCGTTCCAACGACATTATCAACAGCCCCAGCTGGCTGGCTATTCACCACAATCTTTTCACCATTGCAATATGCTTCTAATCCGTATGTCCACGGGAAAGCTTTCGTACTCTCAAAGGGAACAGGCCCTGCTTTGGTAATCGTAATAGTTGGCCGCTGGGCGGGCGCCGTTATCGTTATAGTCTTCCTCGGGATCGTCACCGTTGCAATATCATTCTATTTATCACATAATGCCTCCACAGGCTTCTCAACCGCAGTTCGATCAAATTGCAAGGTCCCTTCGTCGATCATGGCCTGAATGCCCTTCTTCAAATCAGTACAACCCTCAGGCTGGGTCCAACACTCTAAACAGTATTCATCACAACCAGGGAATACTCCCCCTCTGAGCAACCTGCTTTTCACCTCACTCAATGGTGTCTTCAGTTCGATAACATCCATCACCAAGTTCAAAGTTTCTTCTGTCAAGATGGCATTTGCCCTATGATTAGGCATAGGCTGTTGTACAATATTGGGCCCCACCTGGCCAAAGTTGATGGCTTTACTGTCCAACAAGTCTTGAACTTTATGCTTGAAAGCATGACAAGATTCTACATCATGTCCGGGCGCCCCGGAATGGAATTCGCAATGCTTATTAGCGTCATACCTATAAGGAAGTACCGGTCCTATAGGCGGTTCCAATGTTCTTTTCTCGACCAAATTTAACCCCAGCAGTGTCTGAAGAAGCTCTGCATATGTCGACAGAGGCTTATCAAATACCCTCTTCGGCTTTACATTCTGAAACATTCTCTGACCCTGATTCTGCCTTTGATGCTGCTGTGGTTGTTGTTGTTGTTGTTGTGGTTGGATTGGAATAGTAACACTGGCTATTTGTTGAGGTTAAATGTACTAATTTATGCCTCTGCCCCGGCCTCTGCCACCAAATACAGCGCTTGTATCACCCTGTCGTCTTCCGCCGAACGCTTTTCTCGCACCCCCAGCTGAAGTAGATTCACCTACCTGAATCTTTCCAATTTTAATTCCATTTTCGATCCTTTCTCCCATAAGGATCATATCGGAGAAGCTACCCATCGAAACATTGAGTAACTTGTCATAGTACATTCCTGTAAATGTCCCCACAAACATGTCATTCATCTCCCTTTCAACCAAAGGAGGGTGCACCCGAGCTGCCATATCGCGCCACCGCTGCGCGTACTCTTTGAAACTTTCCCCACTTTTCTGCGACAGACTCTGCAACTGAACTTTGTTTGGCGCCAAATCACTGTTATATTTGTAATGCATAACAAAAGCATCAGCTAACTGCTTCCAGCTTCTAATCAGAGTGGGCTCCAGTCCCATGTACCATTCCAATGATGGTCCCGATAAGCTATCCTGAAAGAAATGCATGAGCATCCTTTCATCATTGGAATATGCAGACATCCTTCTATAATAAGAACGTACATGGACCTTTGGGCAGGTATCCCCTTTGTATTTGTCGAATGTTGGAGCCTTGAATTTTAATGGCACCCTCAGCCCTGGTACCAACCCCATAGTAGTCATATCTAACCCAACGGAGTTCTGATTAACCACACCTTTCATTTGCTCTTCTAGCATTCTAATCCTCTGAACAGGATCAATGGGGCCCTCAGACCCCATACCTCTTCCCGAAAAAGCGTCGTCCTGGTGATCCACATTCCAGTCATTGCCATACCCATCGTAACCCATGTTACGGCCAAATCCTTGCTGATTGAACATAGGACTCTGTCCTCGGTTGCCGAACCCTTGATCGACCCCAGCAGGTCCGAAACCATTGTTGAAAGGAAATGCTCCAGCGCCGTTGTTATTCACATTACCGAATCCACCATTACCGTGGCCATGCCCCTGATTGTTGTCGTAACCGTCATTACCAAAGCCTTGATTGTTGAACCCGAAGTTCCCGTCCTGATTGACATTGCCATACCCATTGTTTCCAAAGCCAGCATTGTCACCAAATTCTTGATTGGCATCCCCAGTGTTGCCATTGTTGTTAACAACATGCCCATCACCACCATTTCCAATATTGCCATTACCAGCGCCAGCACCTGCACCAGTACTAGTGTTTTCGTTGACAGTCGCAACAGGTGGAGTAACTACCGGTATCTCATCCTCCCGGCGAGGAGTTCCAACAGAATTGTAGTCAGTATTGCCATTTCTGTTTGTCCGTGTCAGCAGCGGCTGCACCAAGGTCTGAAGGCTCTCCTGGCCCTTGGCCATGCTCTCCATAGCTTGCATGAACAGAGTCAGCTTCTCACGGATTTCCTGCATCTCGACTTGAACTTGATCCATTGCTTTCTTACAGTTGTTTCTGGTTGAGTAACGGTGGATTCTTTGGTCTTCAATCCTGAAAAACCTGTGAGATGCAGGAAATAAGATACATATTCAACAAGTAACTGGCAATGCAAAAATGAATATGCAGATGCAATATGTGTCTGTGCGTTAGGGAGATCAACCTCTGATTCTAGTGCTAAAGTGCCAGTGAAGTGATGGTGCTAAGAAGCTTGGATTCATCCACAAAGAAAACATCTCATATATTGCTGAAAAGCCCATCAAGGCAGAAATACAATATCTCTGAGTGTACACAATAACAAGAAGGCATGACCTCAACCAACAAGCCTGGTGATGGTCAGCACAATGCAAATAAAGCATATACAACAGTCAAGTGTTACAATGAGCACGATACTCTTCTAACAACTTCTTGGTATCTGGATGATCTGGCTGAGTGAGCAACCCTTCGACGAGCAACTCTAACTGTCGTATAGTGAACTGGAGGCCTTCGTTGGAGTTTTCCCAAGCTCCCTTGCCAAAATAGTCTTCTAAATTCCTCTTCTTGGCTTCAAAGTTCTGTCTGTGCTCCTTTAGGTTTTTGACAGCTTTGTTCAACGAGGCTTGAATGGAAAAACTACGCACAGCTTCTTCCTCAAACTTCCTCTGGCTAGCTTTCAACTGATCCTCTAACTTGGAGATTTGCAACTTCAGCTTATCTTCTCTCTCCTTATTGTTGGTCAATGTAGCATTCTAAGTTTTGTTGAACGTAGAGATCTCCAAGTAAGCTATATCAAGTGCTTTCTTCTTAGACTCCAGCATGTCATGAGAGCTCTTGAAATCTATCCCCAAACGCTCACGCTTCTTTCGTTGTTCATTCAGTTCTGTACCTAACTGGTTCACCAGCTTTGCTTGCTGCCCGAAGGAATATACGGCTTCGTTTCTTTCGCTTATGAGCTGAACTAGCTCTTCTTCCAACTTCTCGTTGGCTTTCATAAAAGCTTCCTTCTCCTTCACAACCTATTCATATCTCTCAATAGACACAGTAGTTGGCTCCTCAACCACAAGGGGAGCAGGAGGTAATACTGCAGGAAACAGCATCAGCGCCTGTTTTGCCCTATCTTGGATCCAGACTTGGTACGGAGGATAGGCTTGACTATCATTCTTACCCAACAACGACTTCCCTTTCTTGCAGATGTTATTCCAAGCATGCTGAAGCTTGGATAACAATTCTCCACTCAGATCACCTGTGAAGTACAGAGATTCCTGCACTTCCTCCTCTTTTGGCGGGCTTCTCAAAGCATAACCGAATTGCCTGATCAACAATGACGGATTGTATTTAATGCACCCTTTCCTCCCAATCAGAGGAACGTTAGGATATCCTATGCAGCTGTGGATAATCTCAGATCCCAGTAAATCCCTATAAAACCAGACAACATCTTCCGAAGAAAGCCCCATCAGACGCTTAGACCATTCCACCGTAGCTGCAGACTCAGCAAAGATACCTTTCTTGGGCAGGTGACTATCAAACCACATATGCAACAAAGGCACACAACAAGAGATGTTCTTGCCCCTCCTATTCTCGTTCTTATAATGCAGAGAATGATAGAAGTCTCCAATCAGTGTAGGCACAGGATTGCCTGAAGCAAATATATGGAATGCATCCAAATCAACAAAGTCAGGCATATTAGGGAACAGTACAATGCCATAAATACACAAAGCCAGGATAGCATTAAACACAATCCAACAGCCACTCTTGGTATACTCTTGTGCTTTCCCAACCAAGAACTTGAGAGAAAAACCAGAAACTCCATTCCACGAGGTCAATAACAACTCTGAGGAGTCTAAATGCAAAGCAACAACCAAATCCTCCAGCTTGGGCTCAGCATCCATATGAATGAAGGGTACCCTGTTCTGAATGGTTAACTCCAAGATCTCAGCATATTCCTCCATGGTCGGAGCCAGAATGAAGTCAGGGAAAGTAAAACACCTCAGCGGGGGATCATAGAACTGCATCAGCGCGTACAATCCGTTCAGCTCATACGTGGATGGTTTACAAACCAACCTAAGCAGTTTCCCATAACTCTTCCTGAAGCTTCTCTTCACATCATCATCAGCTAAAGACATCAAACCAAGCAAAGAAGTAACATCTGGAGTAGGCAACTTGTATGCCACAGTCTTCTTCAAAGTATCCATGATAGCAGCCAGAAATCCGGGCAACTAGAATCAAAAGGTATGAAATGCACCTGCAGCATAGACACACGTTAATGATATGCAAAATGAGTATGCAACAATGCAATATGCAAACATGCAACAGGGATCAAGTGATATATTGCTGAAGATATCTATCCACGTCTGTCTCAACAGACCCGTAATACTGCTCAAACCTGGTCTCAACAGACCCATAACAATGCTCCAACCTGGTCTCAACAGACCTATAACACTGCTCCAACCTGGTCTCAACAGACCTATAACACTGTCCTGATGAAGAACCCCAAGTAACCACACGTACTGATCCAATATTAAGAAAACCGGGTAGTCTGGAGGTCAAGTTTCCTACATGTCCCAATCCCTCTCACAGGTAGGTGTCCTATCAACTGACACAAGGTACGGCATCCTATGCGGTCGTCGGCATCACAGACCTTCAAGACTGATGATATGATACCCAGAAGGTGTGGCATCATCATATCCTGAAGAGGCCTCACTTAGCCAACTTCCAATTGATCGGTCCCCAGAGCCGACAATCCAACTAACCAACAACCCCCTCAACCCAAAGGGTTGAAAAATAATTCAACCAGAAGAACCTCGTCCGAGCGTGAATTTTGCGGGACACTAGTACATGCAAAGCATGCACGCGCCCACTACTTTCCACAACTAATTCTAGGTGCACTCAAGCCCAGGTCCGGCTTATCTCTCAATCTGACCCCCTACCCAGCATAACAATAATAATATAATGCTGAAAGTAAATACAGAAAGGTAAATCCATACAAAACCCACGACGGGAAAACAAGCACTAGGATTGACTCGCGTAGGGAACCGTTGGACTCCCCAGCAGAGTTGCCAGCTGTCGCTACTGCGAAAATCGGCGCCGGCTATGACAGAAGAGTCGCCACCGTGCGTTATTTATCCTAAAGGAGGGAAAGGAAACGCTCAGAGTAAACCTAACGCAAAACGGGAAAGGAATGGTCATCGTAACCAAATTCCTGGATTCGGGAGTCGGTTACGCAAGGGGAAGGTATTAGCACCCCTCACGTCCGTCGTACTCGACGGGATCCACGCTTGATTTCTTGTACGGATTGTTACTCTATCTACACTAAAGGGTCAAGGGACAAAAGGAAAGAAACGATAAAAGAGACTCGATAGAGCTTCCCCGCTCTATGCCTACGTATTCCCTCGTGCAATGGGAAAGTCAGAGTCTACATATTTCGGCTAACTACGGATGAAGGTGGGAAGGTTGCTCGCTAGGATACGACATCCTATGCCTACGTACTTTCATACAGCATGAAAGATCAGAGCAAACGTAGTTCGGGCTACGGAAGACACAAGCTTGTCTGACTGTTTTTTTTTTATTACCTTATGAAAGGGTTTTTCTTGATTAAGAGTCCAAGCGGACAAAAATGACACTTTGATGTTTGTTTTGAATCTTTTACGAAAGAAGTGTTTTTTAGTTTGTTTGCAATCTCTGACGCACTAGAGACTATGATTTGAGAGTGACTACGTCGCGTGTCACCCAAAGGGTTCCACACTAAGCAGCCAGACTACTGGAAAGAAGCTCTCCAGCAACCCTTTCTCAAATTGCTTAAGGCTCGTAACGTACGACATCGATTAACCTTATTACTTTATTTTTGAGTTGTTTTGATATAAGAAGAGAAAGAAGCTCTAAAAAGCCTAGGGTTGAAAAGGGAATAAAAACTATCCTAATGTTGTCATGCATGGATAAGAATCCTAATGTCTGTCATAATTCCCTCCTGCACAGAGGAAATCAGAGATCCTAGGGGATAAACAGAAAAGAAAGCAAGCAAATACAGTAAAATGCATGCAATGCAGCAATACAAACGAGGCAAGGGAGTCCTGCTCAACCTCAAACCTGGGAAAACAACAGGCAAAGTGAATCAACATTCACTTCAAACCTTAAGGGGGCAAGCTGTACAAGCCAACAAACAATACAGAAAAACCAAAATAAAACAGAGGAGGCAGCCCAAGCAGCAGCATCAAACTACTACAACAAACAGCAAAAGCAGCAGCTCTGACAGCAACAATTGATTAAACAGCAAAAAGTTGATAGCAACAACCTTCATCTTCATGAATAGCTTCAACAAAAAAACTTCAACAAGCTTCTATCTTCACACTCAACATACTTCAACAAGCTTTAACAGACACCTAGCTTCATCCAGCAAACTTCAACTAGTAAACAGCTTCAACAAGCTCCTAACTTCATCTTCAACAAGCACCAAAACCCTAGCTTCACAAGCAACCAACTTCAACAAGCACAAACTTCATCTTCAACAAGCTTCAACAAGCAACCTCCAAGGGAGAGTCAATTAACAAGATCAGGTTGGAATGTTAAGTAACTTAATGACAACCAAAGGAAGCCACTAAGAACTTAACATTATAAGAGAATGGCATCCTCAAAGTTCTACTCTTAAAGCATGCCACTCATCCCTCCAAAGGAGATATGTGACTTCTTTAAGAGGACTCTATGTCATTGGATTGAATAGAGATGAACAATATACTCCATGTTTGAAGAAACAAGCAAAACTAATCTAATGCTCTTCCTAAAACCCTGGTTTCCCTAAGCTCCTGACAAGCATCCACAAGATGAGAAAATCTTCATGTCCATGCTCTTTCAAGCTCTCCAAAGCATCTTCAATTGGTCGTCATGTCCACCCAAAGGCAAGAGCAACACCACTTAAGTCTAAGGGGAACTATTGGGTTAAACTAGTCAAGTTAGTTCATTAGAAACACCTAGAAGTTAGTCCTAAAACTAATTCTAATTAAAATACCAAAAATGATTGTAAAATCCTATAAAAAAATTCTAAGGGTTCCTAAACCTCTTAAGAATATCTCCATACAAAAACCAGGGGGTTAACCATTCATTAAGACCTAAAACTATGCCCTAAACCTAAGGGTACTATCTTAAAACCCTAAATCTACACCACTTAAAGTTCAATATTCAAAACAACCTAAAATTCTCTCAAAAAAATGTGAGAAAATTGCTAGAGGTACATGCATATCTAAGCTAACTATACCAAAAAGGATCACCTAAAAAATATACACCAAACACCCATACTAAAATCAGCAAGAACAAGCATCCAACAAAATGAATTTAAAACCAATTAAAATGCAAAAATGCAATTAAAATAATAAAATGCATGAATTAATGAAATTTTAATCCTAGAAAATTCTACACTCTTTAAAGAGTCCAGGGGAATAGGTCTCACCTAAAAAAGATTAATTTTCTAATTATTATGATTAAAATCCTAAACTATATGAAAATGATAAAATAAAAGAAAAAACAATGAAAATAGAAAGAGCTGCGTGTTGTTTAGCAATTATTCTATGTGTAATCTCCAGGTTGGGCCCAAATGGAGGTGTTATTAGCAATTCTGATGCTAAGCCCAAGCGAAACAAAAGAAAATAATGGAAAAACAAAGGAAATTAGAAAATATGCGTGATGAATAGCAAGCAATCCTAGTTCAATTCCTCAATGGGACCAAACGCAGGGTGTGGTTAGCAAGAGTTACTTAAGCCCAGAACAAATACATTAATGAAACGGTGAGTTTCATCAACTCACTTCTGTTCAGAAGATGAAACAAGATCGTGGCCGTGGATTGCTCGGTTGGGTCAAAGGTCAAACCTGATCCTATGGCTAATACATCATCTTCTCCAAAATTAAAAAATGGGAGGGAGACCTTGGGACGGTGGCCTGAGCTGCAGCGCCACCGTCGTCTCCGGCGAGGGCATATCAAAACTTCATCAAACTTAACACTCTAATAGTCATTTCCACTCAAAATTCTCTCCTGATTCCAAATATGATCTCCAATTTTCTTGATTCTCACTCTAACTCCAAACCCGAGCGAATGTTCAGAAATGTCACAATCTTCAAATGTCTCAATTCTTGCAACTAATGGTCCTGATCTCATCTACACCTCTCACTGATCAAAACTTGCTATTTAAACACCATTAATACCTCAAGAATCAAGAGTTACATGCTTCAACAGAAATCTACCTCACACCTAAAGTGTCTCTAATTGCTCAATTCTTGTGCTAGAATCCAACTAGGCATCATCAATAACCTAACCGCATATCAAATTCTAATCAATTCCCTATAATCTAAGCCACAAGTTGAAAAGTGCATACCTGGTATAATGTGATGAACAAAGGAGGTTTTGACTCGAATCAAGCTTCAATCTTCTCCAGAATCACTCAATAGCACCTTCTCGAGCTTTTGAAACAATCAATTGGCCTTGAAATCAACTCAATCTCCAAAACCGATTCTTGATGCAGCTATGCAATTTCAACTTGCTTTCTCTGGTTCCTCTTCAACTCTTGCCCAAAAAATGGCCTGAACCAGTTGCAATGGTTATATAGAGAGTGTTAGAACACTCTAGAACTTTCTGGAATTGATCAAATGAGAAATTGAATTTCTCTTGCTCCTTGAAACTCTCATATGCACAGTTGCGATTTGCCCTGCTACAGCTCTCAATTTCACTTGAATTTCTCATCTCAGGGTATTTAGAATTGAATGGGATGTGTAGCTCCTTGTTTCTGATCCAAAGGCAATGAATTGGTTATGTTACTTCCACCTTAAGTCACACAATGGAACCATGTGTTATTGACCCCAAATTCCAAAAGTAATAGTGCCATCCTTCTTAGAATGTGGTTTCTGATGAAAATGACCTATAATATTGTGTAATTTGGACACAACAATTTTTCCCAAATTTTGGCCTTTTAATGTGTATTTTTTCCTTCTTTCAAAGCCATTTCAAGTGAATTTGTGTTACAAGCCAAACCAAACTCTCATGGCCACTTGGTTGCACTCAAAACATCATTTTGAACAAGTTCCATGTTGGACAATTTTCCATTTGAAGCTTGCAAGTTGGAGTTTTGGACCTATAATCCAAAGTGACCTATAATCTCACTTTCCCAAAATACCCCTGGCTTGCAAAGATCATAACCTGAGTTCTACAAATCCTATCAAGGACTTATAGTACTCTATGGAAATCTGAGAGAATAAGGAACAACATTCATGTTGACCAAAAGTCCATTTGAAAACTCCTTGAAGGGAAACAGTTGCTTGGAAGTCAAGTGACTTTCACAGATAAATTTCATAGTCATCTGATGACCTGTAACTTGTATGGACTATAACTTGAGTTCTATAAATCATCTTGAGGACTTCTAGTACTCAAATTAAAGGTATTGAGACTCTATACAAGTTTCATGTTGGCCAAAGATCCATTTGAAACTTGTATCTTGACTTATGTGGCCTTGAAGTTAGGCACTAAATAGGGGATTTTACACTGAAACCCTAATTTAGCAACTTCCCACATTCTTGATTCTTCTTTGCTTGATCTTGGAACAACACCACACATGTATAAACATACCAATCCATGAACCCCATGACCTCAAAGTAGGCCTTGATGCTCTCCAATTTGCACAATTGACCTAGGGTTGACCCAGATGAAACCCTAATTGGCTGCACTTCAAATGTGGCTCTCATACTTGAATCAATGACTTGTCTCAGCTTCAATATGGCCCTCTAGGCATTCCATGGGATCCATACACACCTCAAATTCACATTCCATGTTTCACATCCCACTGATGATTCTCAATATTCCTCAAGATAGGAGCAAAACCCACATGTAGGCACTCAAACTTCTCAAGACTTCAAATCACTTCTTGATGGCCTGGATGACTTCTCATACTTGGATAAGACCTCTTGCTAGGCTCTTTTGATAAGAATCACACTTGATCCCCTGTTGGATGCATGCTATGCTATGATATGCCAATGATTGAACTATGTACATGATGTAACTATGCAAATGAAATGCAATGAAACATAAATCAGGCAAGAAAAGGATGAGCAAATTTTGGGGTGCAACACCTATGAACTTTTGGTCAACATGAATGTTGTTCCTTATCCTCTTAGCTTTCCATAGAGTGCTAGAAGTCCTTGATAGGATTTGTAGAACTCAAGTTATGGCTTTGACAAGTCAAGGGTATTTTGGGAAGTTGTGATTATGGGTCATTTTTGGCTATGGGTCATTTTCACCAACTTACACATCTCAAATGAAATTTTGTGCAACTTGAAAGTTGCTCAAAATGGGGTTTTAACCTTGACCATGTATCAAGTAGGCATTGAAATGGCTCAAGGAGAGACTTGATTCAAGAAATTGTGAAAAAAGAAGAATTAAAGAGAATTAAAGACCAAAAATTCAAAATAAATGTTATGTGAGCAAATGAGGCAAAATAATAGCATTTTTTGAATGGAAAATACATTTTGGAAACAATGACATTATTAGAAATTAGGTTTGAGTTCATTTTCATGGCCTTTTGCCTTGTTACTTCAAAGAGAAGTTACATCTCAAATCAAAGCCATGGGATGCAAACAAGGGATGAATCCCCACCATTCAAGATCAGTGGTTCACAAGAAGTGTGTTGAAGGTTTCCTGAAAGAGAAATGGATGAGATATCGCGCCTTCCATGACAGAGATTTTAAGGAGAAATTGAAAATTGAAAATCTCATTCTGAACCTTTGAGAAGGTTCTAGATCATTCAATTACATCCTATATAAGCATATGAATGCATTCAGTTCATTTTTTGTGAAGATCGAAGCCTGAAGCAGAGAGTGGAGTTGGAATTTCAGAGGTGCAAGTGAGAATAAATTTCTGAGTTCAAGGCCAAATCAAGATCAATTGAAGGTTTCATTGTGTTCATCAAGTGATTTGGAGTGTATCTGCACTTTCTTGAAGGTTGAAGAGTGCAAGAACCACCTCTGTTACAAGCTTGAACACATGTTGGTACATTTCGTTTTTGTGCTTGATTTAGGCAGAAATAGCTAGCATTCTATAGGTGGTTAGGATCCTGGTGACATGTAGTTGGATTTAGGATCAGAAATTGGTGAATTAGAGACAAAATAAGTGTGTGATCAATTTTTGTTGAGCCTTGGATAAGGTGATTCTTAGAATTTTAATCAAGATTGGATAGTGTAGAATGATCACCATGAGATGAGGATTACATCTGTGCATTTAATTGAAGTTCTGATGAGATTCAAGATTGATGCATATTTTGAAAATGCTATCGGGTTTGAAAATCCATAGGGAATTAGATGATTCTAAGGATATATTCGTGATCAGCATTGAATTCTGGAGAGAATGATGTATGGTTTGTGAATTTTGGTTGACCTGTGTGAATGTCTTCACCGGAGAAGACGGTGGCGCCACCGTCTGGGCCACCGTCTGGTTTTCCCCCCAAACTGAAGTTCAAATGAGGAAGAAACGCAGGAGCCATTGGATCTTGCTGAAGACTTGACCAAGTAACCATCATCCACGGCCACGATTGAGTTTTGAATGCTGACTATTGACTGAAGCAAAACGCATCGTTTTCATTAATGTGCTGGCAACATGAGGACGTTTGGATTCATTGACTAGTCTTACCATCGTGTGCTCAGAAGCTTGACACATCACCCTGCCTCAAAACGCCCCGTTTTGGATTAAGCAAGTGATTCAGAGAAAGGGATGGGTTCGAATCCTGGCCAATGCATTTGTTTTCCTTCATTTTAATTGCTGAAGAGAACCATGGAGAATTCAGAGCGCTGGGCCTAATGTTGAATTGATATTCACACCCCCCCTTTTGGCCCAACCCAGGATATGAACTGAAGTTCATTGTTATTCACCACGCGTGTTTTATTAATTTCTTTTCTTTTTCTATTTTTGGCTTGTTTGATTTTAATCCATTAAAAATAGAAAAATTGATCAATAAATCTTGAGATTTTTCCCCTGATTCATGAATGAATTTAGAAATTTTAGGAACAAAAAGATTAGGATTAGCATTTATTTTCATTTTATTTGATTTTTTCCCATTTTATTTGACAATAAAATTGTATTTATTTATTCATATATTTGGTGAATTTTGTTTGAGCATTTGGCATTGAGTTTGTGCTTGATCTTTGACTTGTGATTAGGCGAGATATGTATGCTCCCCTCAGATTTTTCTCACATTTTTGTGATGAATTTAGGTGTTGTTTTAGGACTAGAACATTAGGAGCTCCCTTTTAGGGTTTAGGTATGATACCTTGAGGTTTAGAATTTTATTTGGAGGACTTAGGGAATGATTTAGGCTCTGATTTTTTAACTATAGGTTATTAGTGAATGCATGTTCCCCTAGAAAAATAACCAGATTTTTAGAATGTGTTTTAGTATTTTTGATAGAATATTCTACTTGTGTGTTCATTTGGTGCTTCAATGTTGATGATTGATGTGGAATGGGCTCAAAATTGGACTTCCTTGCATAGTGGGCTTCTGGATATTATTGGAGGACATCAAGGACTTAATGAAGCTTGTGTGAAGTGGCCAGTGGAGCTTGGATTGAATTTTTCCCTTTCTTTTTGTTAGCTTTGAGTAGCTTAGGAAATTAGGGCTTTAGGAGAGAGCTTTAGAAATAGATATTTCTTCAAGTAATGGTTGGTTTTGTTCCCATTCCATTTTCATCCTATGATTCAAAGTCCTCATGTTTAAGTCTCATGTCTCCTTTGGAGGGATGTGTGACATTTACCATGAGTAGAACTTTTGAGGATGCCTTTCTCTGATGACTAGTTGAGTGTCAGACAGGATTCCTTTGGTTTACTGTCTGCTTCCCATTATCAACCAATTTTCCTGATGATTATTCTCTTCATTCTTGGTGGAACCTGTTGAAGATTGAAGCTTGAAGATGGAGTACCTTTCATTCCCTGAAGATGAAGGACTTGAAGAACAGTTACAGGCTGAGGATTGAACTGCTGTCTGGAGACTTCTTTGCTGTGAAGTTGTGGAAGCTGTTGATTTGCTTTCTTGACTGTCTGTTTTCTTTCTGTGCAACTGTATTGATGTGACTTGTTTGATTTTCTTGATGCATTAGAATAAGTTCATGTTTAGATTGTTTTAAGCTAGGAGCATGATTGCATTAGAGGATTAGTTGCTCCCTCTTCTTGTATTTTTACTGTATGGCTTTGCTTGCTGGTATTCGGTAGAGCTCTGCTCCCTTACCTGTGTGTTTGTGATTTGCTTGATGACATTTTATTTTCCTTTATGATTGCAGTTATTCATACTTGACTTGAGGTCGAGACGAGCTTTTGGAGGCTGATGCCCCACACACATTTCCTCCCTCACTTGCATTGCATGCATTTTACAGTCGTTTACTGTTTACTGTTTAAGCTGATGCTTTATTTGTTTCTGTATATCATTGACATGATCCCCTAGGAATCTCACTTCCTTTGATAAGGAAGTGATGATTAGAACTTTAGGTTGAAACCTATGCATGATAACTTCTAGGAGTTCCCTGTTTCAAACCTCAACCATAGGATGAATCCTTGGCATGACAACATTAGGACTTGATAGTCTCCCCTTTAGTTGAGCCTGTTCTCTCTTCTCATCTTGAAACAACAGTAAAAAACGTAATAAAGGTAAGTTAGTACAAGCGCGTTACGAGCCTTAAGCTACTTGGGTAATGACAATTGGGCGGTCTCCTCTCAATCGTCTAGAATGTTTAGTATACGTCCTTTGGACGATATGCGACGCATTTGTTCCCAGGTCATATTCTCTAGTGTTGTACGAACTACAGACAACTAAAAAACAGTTCTTACGTAAAAGACAGAAAACACACTTCAAACCCTTTTGCCCCGTGGGCCCATAATTCAAAGGAAGCTTTTTTAAAGAAAAGAGTATCGTTAACCCCCAGTTCTACCGCAAACGGTAACGCCTAAGTCTCCAAGGGTTGAGCTGCGTACACCAAACTGCTGGAATTGTTTGTTAACCCTACTCGATAAAACAGATGAATCTGAACCTCCCGCAATCCGTATTATCCCGAACTACGTAAGCTCTGATCTCTCATATCTGTTGAGAGTACATAGGCACAATACTGATGTATCGGCGAGCCACCTTCCCCGTAACTCGTAGTTAGTCGAACTACGTTGACTCTGATTTCTCATTCTCTGATGAGAATACGTAGGCATAAAGTGTGACGCTTTGCTGAGTCATTTTCTTTTTTCAGACCAGCCTTGATAGGTAGATAGATAAAACCAACCCGTCAGATAAACACAACAAGCATGGATCCCATCAAGTACGATGGACGTGAGGGGTGCTAATACCTTCCCCTTGTGTAACCGACTCCCAAATCCAGACAATGGTTGCGATGACCTTGTCTTATACCTTTTCGTCATGTTTTTCCGATCGTTTCCTTTCCCGTTCTGAGGGATAAATAACGAAAGGTGGCGACTCTTCTGTTTTGCCGGCACCTTATTTTCGCGGAAGCGACACATACCAAAGTTGCTTTTCTGTTTGTATATGCATGATCTTTGAGTTGTAACTCATCCATATGTTTGATCCTAATGTGTGTAGATGATTGGTTTGATCCATGATTGCCTGCATTTGCATTTCACCCTCAAACTGCACTTTTAAGCTAGAATTTACCATGAATATGCCAATTTCTTGTTTACTTGCAATATGCCTAGTTGCTGAATTGTAACTCATTCCTTGATGCATTTATGATGTGTGTGTCTAATGTTTGTCAACATGAGGCCATTGATTCATAATTGGGCCAATTTGTGCCATTTTGCTACCAACTGTTTTGAAAACTACTGCACACACTTCACTTTTTTTCTGGCTTGATTGGTTTTGGGCCAGTCCATATAACATTGGACCTCTAATAGAATTTGGAACTTGTATGTGCATGAATTAACCATTTTTGTATGCCTCATTTCTCTGTCATAACAGCCCTGCCTCATTATGTTTGATTTAAATGCAACTTGGTATCTATATTCTTGTTGTCTGCATTTCATAACAACCTTAAGTGCTAGACTCATTTGTTATCATATTTAAGAATTGTATGTGGCATCCCTTGCATCTCAATCTACTCCAATTCAGTTTTGGCTTCAAATATTGCATTTATGAGTGTTTTAGAAGTTGATGGTTGAATTTCATTTCCATAATGTTTGTGAACATTTTTGAAGCATAGACACATTTCATATGATGTTTTGAAGGTGTAGATAAGGTCTGCTCATCTCATTTATGCTTGTTACTTGATTTAGTCTCAACTTGCATCTTTCCCCATTTTTCACTTGGCATAGCTAAACAGTTGTTTTTTGTGTTGATATCTAACATTGTGATGTTCATATGTGTGTTACTCATTGCATTTCCTATATGTTGGTTGAGACCTCATGGTATTCATGTTCAATCTTCCCATTCTGTCTTGACAGTGGCAGCTTTTCTTGGATTCCTTTTGCAATTCATGTGCCAATTACATGTTTGTTGATTTTTGCTTGAACGTTAAGTATTCTACACTTCTTTTATGATGTATGTGTTGTGTATGTAGTGCCATTTGCTTGAATTTGAGCCCACAACTGTTTGTAGTTTTCATAATGCATCTCAATTGCCAAATTTGCAAGTTGCATCGTGTTTTTATTTCAAGTCATTGTTTCAAAATTCCAATTGCACCATCTTATTCCTTGTTTAAAAACTGTCAGGTTTGACTATAATTTCATCAAAAATGATTGAGAATTGATAGAGTTTGATCCTTCACGTATTGCCTTTGTTCTTGGTTTTATACTTGCCCAGAATTTCCATGAAAGCTTGCCTTATATGTTTTTAGGGGTGTCTAAATCAACGGATGTATAGCCACCCCAGTGGTAGAAACCTTGCTTGTTCACACACATTTCACTTGCCAAACTAGGGTTCGATCGTTGGATCAACCCTTTTGTTGTTTTTATTTTTTCCATTATGAATGAATGTCATTTTCTTTTCTTCTTCCATTTCCTGGTCAGCGCGCGCATGTGTAGCCTAGTGGTTGGTGCCTTGTGTTTGTGAACTGAGGGGCGTGGGTTCAACTCCCAGCATGACTCTTTCTCCTTTTTTATTTTGCTTGTATTTGTTTTATTGTCATAAATCACTTCAACTTCGAAAAATCATATCTTTGTCATTTTTCATCATTTTGAACTCATTCTTTTTACAACATGCTTGTTTTAATGTCTATTTTCATATGATGTAAAAATATTGCAACTTGTTCTCAATTATAATGTCTTTTGTCTATGTGAACTTTAGTGCTTTGTTAAGATCGCTATCCTACATACTGTTGAATTCTCTTTGAACATGCTTGAATTTTCCTGTGAGATCTTTGCTTCCCTTGTTAGTTAATATGCTAGGGTTTACTCTCCTTTGGTTGTCACCATAATCCCATGATTTTTCCTCCTAAATTATGAGGTTAAACTAATTTACTTGTGTTTGATTGTCATCAATACATATTGTTGTTACACTTGATATATCTTTGAATTTATAACATGTTTACTTTCAAATTGTGATTTGTTTACTTGGTTGTTACCTTCATCTTTCCCAATCTTTGTTAAGATATTGCTTTCGTTTTTGAGATCTCCTTCCATCTTTGTTAAGATGTTTCCCCATCTTTGTTAAGATTTGTTCCCGGTGGTGACCATTTGTCTTGATTGAAATCATTAATATTGTAATACTTGCTTTGGTCGTAACCATTTATCGTGATTGAAATTATTGCTTAATATTGTAATATCTTAAATGTTTGTTTTTGGTTGTAACCATTCATCCTGATTGAAATCCTTGCTTATTGTAATGTGCTTGTTTATTCTTGGTTGTAACCATATCTCTTTATATTCATCATGCTTGAATGTTTATGCTTTGTTAAGTTTATTTCCCCAAAGTAATGAAACTCTTTAGTTCTCATCCAAGTTGCCTCATATATTCCCTTCCAAAGGAAAGTCTCTCTATTGACCCTTGGGTCATAAATAGCTCAACATACTCATAGGTCTGGATAGAACCTTTCCCCCCTTTTGGTCTAGATAGAACCAGTAGGATTTAAATCATAGGTCTAGATAGAACCTTCCTCCCCCGTTGGTCTGGATAGAACCAATAGGATTCAAACTCATAGGTCTGGATAGAACCTTCCCCCCCCCCCTTTTGGTCTGGATAGAACCAATAGGATTTAAATCATAGGTCTGGATAGAACCTTCCTCCCCTGTTGGTCTGGATAGAACCAATAGGATTCAAACTCATAGGTATGGATAGAACCTTCTCCCCCTTTTAGGTCTGGATAGAACCATAGGATTTAAACTCATAGGTCTGGATAGAACCTCCCCCCTCTTTTGGTCTGGAAAGAACTAATAAATCCTTATTCTGTAGTTCGTGCCCGAACTACGACCGCTTTGATTTCTCATTGGACAATGAGAATACGTAGGCACAAGATGCGATATCTTGACGAGCAACCTTCCCCATTTCTCCCACCTTTTGGTCTGGATAGAACCAATTGGTCTTACAACGTAGAACTTTAGGATAGAGTTTTGTTAACTCTATGTAAGAATCATGGATATGATTACTTACTCCCCTTTCTTGAGTGTTCAACATAGATCTAGAGAGTTTTGTGAAACTCTATACAAGCATGGATATGTTTGTTCCCCTTTGAACCTTGATGATAATCAAGTGTTCTTCAACCTTAGTGAGGTGAACTACGATTGCTCTGATTCTATCCTAGTTAGGATACGTAGGCAGAGGACGTGTTGTCTTTGCGAGCAAACTTAGAAACTATCTTTAGGTTTTAACCTACACCTTTACCCAATCCCAATCCATAGCAAACATTTACCAACTTAGCATGCAAACAAACAAAAGGTTCCTGTAGAGTACTACAGATGTTTAGGATGCGAAATACCTACCCTATGCATAACCAACCCCCGATCCCCGAATCTCTTAGCGTTGTTGTTACATCATGCAAAAGGTTCTTTCTTTCTTTAGACCTTTCCTTTGGATAAATTAAAGACCGGTTGTGAATTTAAGAATTTAAGATTCAAGTTAATCAATAGCTCGGTATCACGATTCTCACCGCAACAGAAATGGCGACTTCACTGGGGATAAGGATGTTTACTTATTTTGAGGGTTTAGCCTATTTTGTTTAATTGCATGCCATATTTGTAAATATTTGCTTAACATGTATATTTGTCAATATATTTGTATGTTGTATATTGGGTGCTTTGAGTGGTGAGATGGTCCTATACCCGGACTCGAGTGCACTTATGATAGGATGGTGGTATATTCAAGAAAGCTTATAGGGAGTTGATTCCCGACCAAGCTAACTTGAGAAACCACCGCTCAGTGTAGGCCCTCTTGAAAAGTTTAGTATTGTTGATCGAGTATTCGTGGAAACAATGCTACTTTCGACGAAGGAGCCCATGACACTGTGGACTTTTAGAATACACTTTACCCCACTTTGGCCTTACTAGGACGTAGTGCGATGACCATAAGGAAGTATTTCCAAAATAGTTGATACGCGATACTACACTCAGACGAGATTCTCTTGAGAATATTATCGATTACCAAGTGATTTGGGAAATTGATAATATCCGAAAGATGGGTTGATGACTCTGGGAACTTTGTAGAACCCGTTCGGTAGGTACAAATCAATCTATAGTACAAATCCTTGAGGATGGGTAGACCTTTGACTCCTTGCTTTGATCTTGAGCCTAGGATATCTTTGTATATGCTTTGTCTTTGTGAATACTTGTCTTTGTGTTATGTGTGCATCATCACATCATATCACCATAAGCATATCATGTCGCAACTAGTTTTGTAAAACTCAGTCGATCTCTAGTATTTTTAAAAGTTGTAACTTTTTCAACGATCAATGGAATGAGGGTTTTAACCTAATCAAAAACTTCTGAGTTTTGTAAAACCAGTTGCGTTTTTGCACTTGCATCAGCATTTTGCATATCATACTTCGTTGTGTTGGTCTTCTGGTTCATTATGTGTTTCGTTGACAACAGAGAGATAAAGAGGGTATACCTAGCACATATGCGAGACAAATGGAAACAATGGAGGGACTTTTGAAAGCCTAGGAAATGCTGAAAGAGGACATCAAAATTCTCAAATGTCAGATGAATTGGGTTCTAGAGACATTGCAGAACATGATGAAAAAGGAAGGTCACCTTGACCATGTGACGTCCAGAGAAACTAGGGATGCATTACCTCCGATGATTCCTCCAACTCAAGGACATTCTCGGTATCAACCACCAGATAACCGTCAATCACGTCACCACGCCCAACAAAGACCAAGGAAACCAGGGAGTTCGTTTCCAATGTCATACAGTCAGATATTGCCGGACTTAATCCAAGACGGATTGATAATACCAAATGAGATGAAACCAATGATTCCTCCTCATCCTATGGACGTCAATAATAATGCCAAATGCGACAATCATACAAGGGCACTAGGGCATTCGACTAAAGACTCTCAGCACTCAGTATTTCTTCCTCCTCAAGCTTCTCAAAGCCAGAGATCAAACAAGAAGAATAATGTCAGGAAAAATAAGACTTGCGGTAGACCAACTCCAGTACCGTTAAGCAAACTTTACCCGTTACTGATTCAGAACTCACTAGTGACTCCACGATTATCCAATCCTGTGCCAGGACCATGGCATAATGCGAACCTGAACTGTGAATTTCACAAAGGAGTTGAAGGACACAACTTAGATACATGTATAGCATTGGGTTATCTTGTACAAGAGCTAATCATTGACAAACACTTGGTCCTTGAGGAAGACCACCCAAAAGTAGAATGTGGATATCATACTGGGACAACAGGGCACCTAGTTGAAGAGTGTGAAGGTTTTAAACTGAGACTGCAAGAGTTGCTCAAACCTCAGGAGGATAAATCAAATGACAGTGTTGCGCTTCATAAATCCAAGGGCAAAGGACCCGTGAGACCCCTCATATTTCTATATCACAAGGAGAAAGTGGTGGTTGAAGGTGTTTCCCCATATGGGCCTAAAATTTGAAATTTGTTTTGTCAATTTTAATTCCCTAAGGCTGGCAGCTGTAGACTGTTTCAACATTTTGTTGAGTTTCTTTGCATTTGAATTGCTTGTAAGCTGTTGTTCATTTTGAATTTGCAATATTAATGAAATGTTTATGCATCTTTTGATTAAGTCCATTCATTTCACTCTTTCTTTTTCCTTTCATTATTATGAGATGACGAAAAATGCAAAAATTTCTTTTCTTTACTAAATTGTTGTTTAAAGCAAAGATTGGGGAGGATGATGAAGATTATATCCATAACTGCTGTTGATATGCTTTCAATTTAACTTTGCCAATGATGTAAGTGTTAGAACACAGATTGGTTCTTAATAATATCTCTATGTTTTGATGATAACTATTATGAAATTTTGTAATTAAGAATTATATACTCTAAAATTTGCTTGAGAGTTTTTACTGCAGATAGTAAAGGAATTAACACTCCAGAAGCAAATTAGAATTGAACATAAGAAATTTGCTAGACTCTGAAGCGCCAGATGCATCCATTAGAAGATTCTGATTGCTGCCAACAGAAGATCCTGAGTAGCCTCCAGAAGATTCTGAAGCAGAAGCTCCAGAAGGATCTGAAGCAGAAGCTCCAGAAGAATCTGAAGCAAGTCAGAAGCATCTGAACCAAAGAAGAATTCTGTATGAAGAGTTTTCAAAGCATAGTTACTACAGAAGATTCTGAAAGTACTAAAGCAGCCAGTACTGAGGATCTGACTCAAATATGCTATGATCTTAAACACGCTAAAAGCACACCTGCTGCAGACGACTCTGATTCAGCAAAACTCTGATCAACATCAGAAGGCTCTGATCAAATTAGAGTCTGATGAAATTTGCTGAAAATTGAAGAAGATTTATTCAAAGATTATATTCGTTGGAATGATCCAAACGACTCTTTCCTTATTTATGCTAGACACAAGAACACAGACAAAAAAGATTTTTCTGTGCTTTCTTCTTCTAGGAAAGGTCACTTGATGTGAAGACAAAAAGGCTCAGACCTTTTGGACACTCTTCTCAACGTGAAGCTCACCTTGGATCAGCTGCCTATAAAAGCAAGTCTTCACCCATCTTCTTCACTTGACGTTTTATCCAAAAAGAAATCAATATTCAAAGCTCTCATACTATTCATATTCTTTCAAGAATTAATTTCTTTGTTCTTAATAGTTAAGTGAAAAATCACAGTTGTGATAAAGCTTTCTAGAAGCAATTTAAACACTTGTACTTGTATTACATTTGATTTTAAACCTTAAGAAGATCCAGTTAGGATCAGTAGTTCTTGAGAAGACTTTGAACAATTGTTCTTAGTGCTTATTATTGTAATCAGTTGATTAAATAGTGGATTAAGTCCTTGATTGAGAAAGGCAAATCACTCTAGGAAGGATGGACTGGAGTAGTTGAGTTCAACGAACCAGGATAAAAATACTTGAGTTTTTGTTTCTAAGTTTTAATCGTCATACTTATTCAACCCCCCCCCCCCCTTCTAAGTATTTTCTCACCTTCAGTTGGCATCAGAGCTCCGGTTCTGTGTGTGCTACCACTTAACAGTGACAGTAAAGATCCAGTGAGAAATACTTTGATATATATTTGGTTGTTACTATGGCTGATAATACAATGTCTAACATTAACAACAAATATGAAGAAAGGGACAGAATCAGCACCAAACCCCCTATGTTTGATGGGGAGAAATTTGATTATTGGAAAGACAGGATTGAAAGTTTTTTCCTTGGATATGATGCTGATTTATGGGATCTGGTCATAGATGGATATGTTCATCCCACTGATGGGAATGGCAAGAAAATAGACAGAAAATCTATGACAGATGCTCAGAAGAAAGAATTTAGAAATCACCACAAGGCCAGAACAATATTGTTAAATGCAATATCTCACACTGAGTATGAAAAAATTACAAACAGGGAAACTGCATTTGACATGTTTGAATCCTTAAAGATGACTCATGAGGGAAACTCTCAAGTCAAGGAAACAAAGGCTCTGGCTCTGATCCCGAAGTATGAAGCCTTCAAGATGGAAGACTCTGAACCTGTTGAAGCTATGTTCTCCAGATTTCAAATACTTACAGCTGGACTAAAGGTTCTGGACAAAGGATACTCTACTGCTGATCATGTGAAAAAGATCATCAGAAGCTTACCTACCAGATGGAGACCTATGGTGACAGTGCTGAAAATGGCTAAAGATCTGAACAAGATCTCCTTGGAGGAACTGAAAAGTTCACTAAGAAGTCATGGAATTAAACTTGAGGAAGATGAACCTCAAAAGAAAGGTAAATCTATTGTTTTAAAATCTAATAAATCTGCTAAAGCATTGCAGGTTATAGAGGAAAGCTCTGAAGAATCCTCATCTGAAGATGAAGATGAACTATCCATGCTGTCCAGAAGAATAAACAAACTCTGGAAGCATAAAGGAAAGAAGTTCAGAAACTTCAGGAAGCCTGACCAAAGAAAAGAATCTTCTGGACACAGAAGATCTGGCAAAAAGGAGGTTGTCTGTTATGAATGTAAAGAACTTGGACATTACAAAAATGAATGTCCAAAGGTGATAAAAGAAAAGCCTAAAAGAAAATTTGATAAGAAGAAAAAGGTTTTGATGGCCACCTGGGATGATTCAGATACATCTGAATCTAAATCTGAGTCAGAAGAAGAATGTGTCAATGTAGCTTTGATGGCAGACATAGAAGATCAGGAGGAAGGAACTTCAGGATCTGAATCTGACTCTGAATCTGACTCTGATGCTGAAGAGGTAATGGCTAAACTCACTAAAGAAGAACTTATCAAAGTGTTATCAGAAGTTCTGAAAAGCTATAACAATATTAAGCTCAAATACAAGAAGCGTCAAAGCAATCTTGTATCTGAGAATAATATTCTCAAATCAGAAGTAGCTGAGCTAAATGAAAAGAACTTAAAATTGAAAAATGATTCTGAATTAGCTCAACAAAACTCTGATTCTGAAACTGAATCTGAATGCAAAAATATTTTGGAAAAATAAGATTATAGCTTTTAGAAGTTTCTTGCTAAAAGCATAGACAGAAGCAAAATGGCTTCTATGATCTATGGAGTTAGCAGAAATAACAGAAAAGGAATTGGATATGAATCCTCCTCTGGAAAGGATTTAAATCCAAAACCTGTTGATAAAATTATCATCAAGAAAACTCCTTTATATTCACACTTTAAATTTGGTCACTTGAATGATATTGAACAAACACGCTCTGAAAAGAATATTCATGTGTTTAAATCTAAGGCTAGTCAGAATAAACCTTATGTTGAAAAACAGAAGTTTAGACAAACCTTCAGAACAACTAACCCTAAAGGACCCAAGAAGGTCTGGGTACCTAAAAGTAAGCTAATTCCTGTTGCAGATGTTCTTAGCAGCAAGGTCAGGACGCCAATCATGGTACCTGGACTCTGGATGCTCACGATACATGACAGGAGAAAGGTCTATGTTCCAAAGCCTGGAGCTTAGATCTGGAGGTGATGTGAAATTTAGAAGGAACCAGAAGGGCAAGATCATTGGATCTGGCACCATTGGAAATGGTAAACTTCCCTCTATTACTAATGTTTTACTTGTTGAAGGGTTAAAGCATAACTTATTGTCCATAAGTCAATTAAGTGACAATGGTTATGATATTACCTTTAATCAAAAATGTTGTAAAGCTATTAGTCAAAAGGATGGCTCTATCCTATTTAGTGGTAAGAGGAAAAACAATATTTATAAAATAAATCTTTCAGAACTTAAGGTTCAGAATGTTAAATGCCTTTTGTCTGTTAATGAAGAGCAATGGGTCTAACACAGAAGATTAGGGCATATTAATATGAGACGTATATCTCAGATT
Source organism: Lathyrus sativus (assembly GCA_963859935.3). Lineage (NCBI taxonomy): Eukaryota > Viridiplantae > Streptophyta > Magnoliopsida > Fabales > Fabaceae > Lathyrus > Lathyrus sativus. The sequence goes on from OZ012739.1 coordinate 134,270,740, forward strand.
AATAAACTTAATCTTGTCAGAGGACTTCCTAATCTGAAGTTCACCTCAGATGCTCTTTGTGAAGCATGCCAAAAAGGGAAGTTTTCAAAATCATCTTTTAAATCAAAAAATGTTGTTTCTACTTCCAGACCACTAGAATTACTTCATATTGATCTGTTTGGGCCAGTGAAAACTGCATCCATCAGAGGCAAGAAGTATGGATTAGTCATTGTTGATGACTATAGTAGATGGACATGGGTAAAGTTCTTAAAACACAAGGATGAGTCACATTTTGTGTTCTTTGACTTCTGTAAACAAGTCCATAATGAAAAAGATTTCAAAATTATAAAAGTCAGAAGTGATCATGGTGGTGAATTTGAAAATAAATATTTTGAAAACTATTTTAATGAAAATGGCATTGCTCATGATTTTTCCTGTCCTAGAACTCCACAACAAAATGGGGTTGTAGAGAGGAAAAACAGAACTCTGCAAGAAATGGCCAGAACCATGATCAATGAGACCAATCTGGCAAAACACTTTTGGGCAGAAGCAATCAACACAGCCTGTTATATTCAGAACAGAGTGTCTGTAAGACCTCTTCTGGAGAAGACTCCATATGAACTGTGGAAGAACAGAAAGCCCAACATTTCATATTTTCATCCTTTTGGATGTATTTGCTATATGTTAAATACTAAAGAAAATCTGAACAAGTTTGATTCCAAAGCACAGAAGTGTTTCATGCTTGGATATTCTGAACGCTCTAAAGGCTACAGAGTATACAACACTGAGACACAGATTGTGGAAGAATCTATTCATGTTAGATTTGATGATAAGCTTGGCAATAAAAAGCCAAAGCATTCTGAAAACTCTGCAGATAGAGAAGTAGTCTTCACAGATTCTGAAGTCCCAGAGGCAGACAAAGCTCAAGTGAAGGAACCAGAAGCAACGCCAGATGCTATTCCTTTAACTTCTCAGATGAACAATCTAAACATTTCTGAAGAATCAACTGTTAGAGGATCATCATCCAGAATTAAAGCTACTCATCCAGAGAATGTCATTATTGGAAAGAAGGATGATCCCATCAGAACAAGATCCTTTCTAAGATCATCAGAAGCATCATTATTTGGACTGGTGTCAGTAATTGAACCAACTTCTGTATATGAAGCTCTGAAAGACAATGATTGGATTATTGCCATGCAAGAAGAGTTAAATCAATTCACCAAAAATGATGTGTGGGATTTAGTTCAAAGACCAAAAGGATTCAATATAATTGGAACAAAATGGGTCTTCAGAAATAAGCTAAATGAGAAAGGAGAAGTTGAAAGAAATAAGGCAAGGCTTGTTGCTCAAGGGTACAGTCAACAAGAAGGTATTGATTATACTAAAACTTATGCTCCAGTGGCAAGGTTAGAATCTATACGTCTTCTTATTTCTTTTGCTGCAAAAAATAACATCACTCTGTATCAGATGGATGTTAAAAGTGCCTTTCTAAATGGTATTATAGAAGAAGAAGTTTATGTCCACCAACCTCCTGGTTTTGAGAGTGAAAAATTTCCAGATCATGTTTTCAAACTAAGGAAATCTCTATATGGTTTAAAACAAGCTCCCAGAGCTTGGTATGAGAGATTGAGCAATTTTCTTCTGGAGAAAAATTTCATCAGAGGCAAAGTGGACACAACACTCTTTTGTAAATCATTTAAGAAAGGTCTTCTAATTTGTCAAATTTATGTGATATAATATTTGGATCTACCAATATTATGCTGGGAAAGGAGTTTGCTCGATGTATGCAGGCATAATTTGAAATGAGCATGATGGGAGAACTGAGATTCTTTCTAGGAATCCAAGTCAATCAAACTCCAGAGTGCACTTACATACATCAGACCAAATATGTTAAAGAACTTCTGAAGAAATTTAACATGACTGATAGTAAGCTGGCAAAGACTCCCATGCATCCAACTAGCTCACTTGGCAAGGAAGAGGTAAGTAAGAAAGTAGATCAGAAAATCTACATAGGTATGATAGGATCTCTTCTTTACTTAACTGCTTCTAGACCTGACATATTGTTCAGTGTATGCTTGTGTGATAGATTCCAATCAGATCCTAGAGAATCACACTTGACTGCTGTCAAGAGGATTCTAAGGTATCTGAAAGGTACTTCTAATGTGGGTTTGTGTTACAGAAAATCTGATGATTTCAAATTAGTTGGATTCTGTGATGCTGACTACGCTGGAGACAGAGTGGAAAGGAAAAGTACTTCTGGAAGTTGTCAATTTCTAGGAAGAAATCTAATCTCCTGGTACAGTAAAAAGCAACCTACAATTGCACTTTCAACCATAGAGGCAGAATATATTGCTGCTGCTGGATGTAGCACGCAGATGCTCTGGATGAAAAGTCAGCTAGAAGATTATCAGATATTTGAAAGTAACATTTCTATCTTCTGTGATAATACTTCTGCTATATGTTTGTCTAAAAACCCCATTTTACACTCTAAGGCAAAACATATAGAAATTAAGCATCATTTCATCAGAGACTATGTTCAGAAGGGAATCATAAATTTGGCCTTTGTTGATACAGATCATCAATGGGCAGATATTTTCACAAAACCCCTTGTTGAAGATAGATTCAAATTTATTCTGAAAAATATTGGTATGCATTTTTGTCCATAATGATATTTGTCAGAGGCAAATTTTACAGATGCAAAAATGCCTAATGCTCTGAAGTATTTCTTCTGATTGCTTATTCATTTTCTTTAATTATTTTCTTGTGAAACTCTGAACTAAAAATCCTTAGAGGATCTGAACGTTGGTTAACGTTTCATTTCTCAAGAGAATTCAGAAACACATGCAAGCAAACACATGTCACTCCAAATCTGCAAAGGTGGCGTGTACACTACTGAAGAGACGTTTGAGGTGAAGTTTGAATAGTGAAAATCTTGATTTTCCCCCCAAATTGTCAGAATCAATAAATGCTTGAAATGATTTTTATTCTTTTCATTAAATGCTTTGTTTAAACGTGCTTTCTTCTGACTGTTTGTGTGCCTATGTGTTTAGTCTAAATACATCATTTCTCTTCATTTTCACACTTTTCACATCTCAAACCTTTTATGCATTTCTGTCTTCTCTTCTCTCTTCACAAAAACCCTAAGCGTTTGGCAAACTCATCTTCAATGGCAACTTCATCATCAAGTGCTGCACAATTTCAATCTACCATGGCTGCAATTACTTCTGCTAATATGGGCGTAACTCCTTATACACCACCAAAAAGAACATTGCTAACACATGTTGAAAAGCTGGAGGTTCTCTGTGAATCAATGGTGGAATTTGATTCACTTGCTGAGAATGGGTTTGAATTTCGCTCCATTATAGGTGCTCAAGGATGGGTGAAATATTTTGATAGACTTTTTGGACCAGTTTACCCCCTTCTTGTGAAAGAATTCTGGATCCATGCTTCTGTATACTCTAAGTTCATTTTATCTTCTGTTCTGGGCAAAGAGATAATAATCACAGAAGATCTAATTAGAAAACTCATTGGATATGAGGAAACAGATGGAGTATCACACTTGCCAGCTGGGCGTGTAGATATGGATGAAGTATATGAGGAAGTGATGACTGCTGGACAAGCTTCCAATAAGTTCAAAGATCTGAAGCCTGACTACAAGATCTGGGCTAAGATTTTCATGGGATGCATTCATCACAGAAAGTCTACAAACTCTCCAGACTATGTCAACAATGAACAACTCTACTTTATGTATTGCTTAAGTCAGAGCACCAAGGTAGATCTTCCATATATTCTTTTTATGCATCTATGGAATCATATAAATGCTTCTAGAGAATATGTGAAAGAAAAAGGTCAGAAGATCAGAACCTGGATTCCTTTTGGAAGGTTAATCTCAGATCTTCTAACAGAAAATGGACTTGTAACTGCTCTGTATGCTGCTGGAGTGACATAAGAATTGGAATTCATTCTTGGAAAGCCTCTGAATGCCAAAAGTCTTCAGAGACTAAAAATAATGAAAGAACTCACAACAGCTCCCAAGAAGCTGAATATTTCTGAACTCAGTCAAAAAAGAATCCCTGTAGATGACTACCCTCTGTTCTATGCTGAAGAACCAAGGGAAATTGTTGTAAGATATATTGATGATTGCAAGGCAGAAGGAAAACCTATTCCTGCACCTATTCAGAAGAAGCCCAAGATTGTTGAGAAGCCACAGAAGCTGCTAAAGAGGAAAGAATCTGGAGACACTCCTTCTGTTCCTGCTAAACGCATCAAAATCAAAGGTACTAAAACTTCTGTATCTTTTGCAAATACTATTGTTATAAATGATTCAACTGATAAGTCTATTCCAAAACCACCCCCTACACAAAAACAATCTGTTACTGCTCCATCTCATGTATCTGCTCCATCTCCACAAAAATATTCTAATCCAATTTCCATCTCACCTGTAAAACAATCCTCTGTACCTAAACCATCAACAACAAAACCAACAATTCAAACTCCACAACCAAACAATCTGTACCACAACAACAACCATCAGAAAAACAACCCACAGAACAACAACAGCCAGAAAAACCATCTGCACAACAAAAACCATCTGAACAACTCAAAGAAAAGCCATCTGAACAACAAAAACAACCACAAGAAAAACAACCAGAAAAACAATCTGAACCTCTACCAGAAAAAGACTCTGAACATCAACCACAAAAATCATCTGAACCTCAAACACAATAACAAGAGAAACAACGACAATCAGATAATCCACCATCCAAAACATCTGAACCCACTGAATCTGTACCATTTACTTCTGAACCAATCACATCAGAACCACCCACTTTTCAACCCTCATCAAAACCTTCTGAAAATCCTTCAGAATCAACCAACCCATCTGGAACCAACATCCCTAAGACAGAAGTTCTAGATGTTACACCTCTGAAAACTGTGTTTCAAGTATCTTCTACCTCTTGCACACCAACCACTTCATCCAATTCCTCAGAATCTGACATTCACCCAAATTTTCTGATATCCCTCTCTCATAGAGATTCTGAGGTAAACCAACCAGAACCCCCTGTATCTTCTAAAGTTCCTATTCCAGATCCTACTCTCACACCTAAACCATCATCTGAAATCCTCATTCCAAATTCTATCCCAACATCTACCCCAAGAACATCTATCTCATGTGTATAATTCTCATCTCTTTTTCACAACCTTACCTATGGTTTCAAACTCAAAGATTTCTATGACAGAGTTGAACCATCTGACACTATCACTCCCTTAAAACCCAAACTTACAATCACCCTACCATCTGTGCTTCTCACCTATATTCAATCAATGTCAGAAGTAGGTTCATTAGCTACAATATCATACTCTGCTAAATCTGCAAAAGTTGTTACATCATTTATACATGTTTCATCTGATAAACCTGCTGCTTCTAATGAACCTGCAAAATCTGCCTTCCAACCTTACTCCAATAAACCCTTTGATGTGGTTTCCTATCACACCAAAGCAAATCCAAATCTGTTGAATTCCTTAAACAGATCAAAACCTGACAAATCCCCTGAAATTCCTTCCATACCATACTACCCTCCTCCTCTGATATCCATTCAGAAATCCATATTTCCACCTACTCCCCAACCAAAGCCAATTACCTTGGAGACTCTGTTACACCCCAGACCTAGACTAAATGTTGATCATTTATTTACATGTTTTTTGCAAGAAATTCAGATGTATTTAGGTATTGTACAGAGGAAGTGTTTAGCAACAATGGATGCAACAGAATCTGATGTCATCTGGAATGGATTCATCAACAGATTCAACATTGTAGCATCAAGTCTGAAGAACGTCTGTTCTGATGATGCGAAGCTCAGATTTGCTGAAGCTACAAGAAGTCTGTTCTGGACTGTCAAGAGATCTGGACCATTACTTCTTACAGATGCTCCTCCATCATCAGAAGAAACTACTGAATCTGCATCTGAAGACAACCCTCTGGCCATGACTCTGATAGAACATCCTTCTGGCTCTACTGCTCCAAGCTCTGAAGTCCCTATGGAAATTGATTATGTTCAAGCTTCAGAAACTGTTCAACCTTCTTCATCTGAGATTAAGAAAGAACATCCAGATCTTGAGGATAAGATTGTTGTTCTAGAAGCTGGTCAATCAGAAATCAAGTCATGGATGGCAAAACAGGATAAGAAGTCTGAAGACATGACTCAGTGGATGTCTCAACAGGATCAGAAGAATGAAACAATGGCTAAGTGGATGTCAAAGCAAGAACAGTCCTCTTCTGAGATCACGGATCTGTTGAAGATGCTTTTGTCAAAACACTCTTAGTTTTTCATTTTTTTTCATTCTGATGTTTTTGCATCTGATATTTGCTTATGTATTTTGAATATCTTCTGATGCATGTACTCTTGCTCTGAACTGAATTGAATGAATGTTTCAAAGTTTTCTCCACATGATTTATCTCATTTACTGTTTCCTTTTATTTGTCTTTTTAAAGTTTTTACTTTTTGCTTATGACAAAAAAGGGGGAGAAAATATAGATCTGAACTATTTAATTAAACTTCAGCAGAATGAAACTTCAGACATATCAATTTTATCTAACATTAAATCTGAGTATTTCAGAACATTTGATAAGTACACTCTATAAAAGAAACTCTGAGACTCTCAGATCATTTGACAATTATCAAACTCTGACTCTGAAATTTGCAAGACACTCTGACTCTCAAATGTTAAAGAACAATCAAGCTCTAACTCTGAAAATTACTCAAGACAAAAGGGAAGTTTCTATTCCTTATTTGTATTTAATTCAGGGGGAGATTCATCATCTCAGGGGGAGTTATAATTATTATATTTTCAATTAAACAAAATTTCTGATGTTTTTGACATCATCAAAAAGGGGGAGATTGTTAGAACACAGATTGGTTCTTAATAATATCTCTATGTTTTGATGATAACTATTATGAAATTTTATAATTAAGAATTATATACTCTAAAATTTGCTTGAGAGTTTTTACTGCAGATAGTAAAGGAATTAACACTCCAGAAGCAAATCAGAATTGAACATAAGAAATTTGCTAGACTCTGAAGTGCCAGATGCATCCATTAGAAAATTCTGATTGCTGCCAACAGAAGATCCTGAGCGTAGCCTCCAGAAGATTCTGAAGCAGAAGCTCCAGAAGGATCTGAAGCAGAAGCTCCAGAAGAATCTGAAGCAAGTCAGAAGCATCTGAACCAAAGAAGAATTCTGTATGAAGAGTTTCCAAAACATAGTTACTACAGAAGATTCTGAAAGTACTAAAGCTGCCAGTACTGAGGATCTGACTCAAATATGCTCTGATCTTAAACACGCTAAAAGCACACCTGCTGCAGAAGACTCTGATTCAGCAAAACTCTGATCAACATCAGAAGGCTCTGATCAAATTAGACTCTGATGAAATTTGCTGAAAATTGAAGAAGATTTATTCAAAGATTATATCTGTTGGAAGGATCCAAACGACTCTTTCCTTATTTATGCTAGACACAAGAACACAGACAAAAAGGATTTTTCTGTGCTTTCTTCTTCTACGAAAGGTCACTTGATGTGAAGACAAAAAGGCTCAGACCTTTTGGACACTCTTCTCAACGTGAAGCTCACCTTGGATCAGCTGCCTATAAAAGCAAGTCTTCACCCATCTTCTTCACTTGACGTTTTATCCAAAAAGAAAACAATATTCAAAGCTCTCATACTATTCATATTCTTTCAAAAATTAATTTCTTTGTTCTTAATAGTTAAGTGAAAAATCACAGTTGTGATAAAGCTTTCTAGAAGCAATTTAAACACTTGTACTTGTATTACATTTGATTGTAAACCTTAAGAAGATCCAGTTAGGATCAGTAGTTCTTGAGAAGACTTTGAATAGTTGTTCTTAGTGCTTACTATTGTAATCAGTTGATTAAATAGTGGATTAAGTCCTTGATTGAGAAAGGCAAATCACTCTAGGAAAGGTGGACTGGAGTAGTTGAGTTCAACGAACCAGGATAAAAATACTTGAGTTTTTATTTCTAAGTTTTAATCTTCATACTTATTCAACCCCCCCTTATAAGTATTTTCTCACCTTCAGTAAGGCATTGTTTCAATCCCTAAACACTGGAGAAATAAGGAAGATAATCCCTCGTTAACCCCTTCGAGCCTAGAAGTAGGAGTTTTCTTTCTTTACAAAAACAAAACCTTAAATCTCAAACCCGGGGCGGGTATTTCTCAGTTAACTCGGAGATATATGCATACAAGACACTTTAAAAGTGGTGCATTCAGGTTTTCCTTCATACACAACAAGAAAGTGTCGAAGATGCTTTTCAGCATAAAAGGCGATGATGATTCATCGTATCCATTAAATTAGGTAGTCACCTCCTTTCTCAAAAGAAAAAAAAAGAAGAAGAAAAAAGAAAAAAGCCCGCTAAGTCAAAACCTGTGAAGGAGACTTAGGCAAAAATGGGGCATCCCATTGACTGTTTAACCGAACAAAGAAGTTCAAACAAAGAAGTCGGGGATAAACAAAAGAGAGGAATGTTGTAAGAGTTATCACTCTTAAAAATCCTTAAAAAACTATCAAATAATGTAAGGGAGTTGTGACTACCCTAAGTTTGTGAGCCATCACCAACTATCATTAGTTCAATTCTTAAAGTCTGTAAGAACCTGAGTGTATAGTTTGAGTTAACTGAGCGTAGGATTGGAGTTCATCATGGAGAGTGGGTGGGACCAAATAACTTTGAGCCTTTATCCTTTGTTTCATAAACCATGAACCAAGCCACGATACAGCCCTTGAAAGACCTAATTGAGGTAAGGTTGTTTTGAAAGCATATTACAACAAGGGTGGATAACCTGACTCCTAATGATCTTTATTTATTGTGTGTGTTAATCACTTTATCCATCATTTGTAAAATGATTGGACCACTTTCACTTTGATCACTTAATCACTCCTCCGTGTGTATTTCATCAAAAAAAAATGTTTTCAAAAGATTGCATGAATTTTACATTGAAAATTGCCAATTTTTAATGAACATCATTGCGTGCAAAACAATTCAATATCAAAGGAATCCCAACAAGCGCTGTCAGCTAGGGAATTTGACTTGATAAAGGAAGCTCAGCCTGAGGCAACCAATTTGAAGGATTTGTTAATCATTTTTTACAATGTTCAGCTAATCAGAGCCAACCAGGTCAAAATCAGAAGAAGCTCTCGATGAACAGTTTAGTCTGGGGCAATACTTTTGCAGTTACCAACTAGCAAGGGCAAGTCTGTTCCTGAGTCGTTCCTTCCACAGTCCGAGACTTTGTTGTGCAAGCACCGTTAAACTGGGGAAATCACGTCGAGATTTTTAAATCTCACTAAAGGTTTAAAGACATTGAAGCATCTTTGTGCCAAATCTTTTGTAGAAGCATCATTATGACTTCTTCTCACAGACCATGTAATCTGGGGAAGAAAAGGTTTGAAGATCATTCGTCACAAGAGCTGTTTCTCACTTGAGGAGGATTATTACCATCGTGGGGCGTAAATGTTTTGGTCTCATGATACCCTTTGCAGCTCTCCAGTTAAGTTGTTACTTTAGTTGATCTGGGAATCTCTCGGTGTGATTTTCCTTCAGCAAAGAATTCAAGCTCAGGATGGAAATCCAAGTGAAGTCATGATGTTTTGGCCTAAGAAGATTACTCTCTCCCAAAGAAGGTGGTAACCTTGAAGTGGAATTGTTCGTCATGATCATCCCTTTGATGTCCAATCTTGGTAAAGTTTGGTTGGGTCTCCGTGTCGAGATGCTTATTTCATCTCCTGTTTTGTTTTGTCTATTTTGTCAGCATAAACATAAGCATGGCATAAAGCATATGCATAGCATCCGTGCATTGTTGATATCTCTAGTTGCTACCTGTTCCTGTTTCACTTTGGTTCCCTCCTCAATGATTGGGTGTGTTGTCTCTCTCTAATAGAGTTGTCAGCCCTTAAGCATAAAATGTCCATCCTTTCTCAATTCCCCACAGAGTTTAATCCTCGTGGATGATGGTTGCTTCAGTTATCTTGGATAAGGTAAGTCACCATTCGAGTTCATTTCTCAATGGTTAGAGTCTTGTTTGACAATTTCTTTCTAGCTATATTCTAGATTGAACTTTGGTCCCTATCGGTCGCTGAACCTACCTGGACGTGCATTTATTTTGCACTATCTATCAAGAAGAACATCTTACATTACAATAAGGTGAGTGGCAGTCTCTTGGGAGAAGCTTAACCTTCATCAACGATAAATGGCAGTCTCTTCGGAGAAGTTTAATCGTCTTCAACGATAAATGGCAGTCTCTTCGGAGAAGTTTAATCGTCTTCAAAAGGTGAGTGGCAGTCTCTTGGGAGAAGCTTAACCTTCATCAACGATAAATGGCAGTCTCTTCGAAGAAGTTTAATCGTCTTCAACGATAAATGGCAGTCTCTTCGGAGAAGTTTAATCATCTTCAAAAGGTGAGTGGCAGTCTCTTGGGAGAAGCTTAACCTTCATCAACGATAAATGCCAGTCTCTTCGGAGAAGTTTAATCGTCCTCAGCGATAAATGGCAGTCTCTTCGGACAAGTTTAATCGTCTTCAACAGGTGAGTGGAAGTCTCTTGGGAGAAGCTTAACCTTCATCAACGATAAATGGCAGTCTCTTACGAGAAGTTTAATCGTCAATCAACGGTGAGTGGCAATCTCTTGGGAGAAGCTTAACCTTCATCAACGATAAAAGGCAGTCTCTTCGGAGAAGTTTAATCGTCCTCAACGATAAATGGCAGTCTCTCCGGAGAAGTTTAATCGTCTTCAAAAGGTGAGTGGCAGTCTCTTGGGAGAAGCTTAACCTTCATCAACGATAAATGGCAGTCTCTTTGGAGAAGTTTAATCGTCCTCAGCGATAAATGGCAGTCTCTTCGGAGAAGTTTAATCGTCATCAACAGGTGAGTGGAAGTCTCTTGGGAGAAGCTTAACCTTCATTAACGATAAATTGCAGTCTCTTCGGAGAAGTTTAATCGTCTTCAGTGGTGAGTGGAAATCTCTTGGGAGAAGCTTAACCTTCATCAACGATAAATGGCAGTCTCTTCGGAGAAATTTAATCATCTTCAGCGGTGAGTGGCAATCTCTTGGGAGAATCTTAACCTTCATCAACGATAAATGGCAGTCTCTTCGGAGAAGTTTAATCATCTTCAGCGGTGAGTGGCAATCTCTTGGGAGAAGCTTAACCTTCATCAACGATAAATGGCAGTCTCTTCGGCGAAGTTTAGTCGTATTCAGCGGTGAGTGGCAATCTCTTGGGAGAAGCTTAACCTTCATCAACGATAAATGGCAGTCTATTCGGAGAAGTTTAATCGTCTTCAGCGGTGAGTGGCAATCTCTTAGGAGAAGCTTAACCTTCATCAAAAATAAATGGCAGTCTCTTCGGAGAAGTTTAATCATCTTCAGCGGTGAGTGGCAATCTCTAGCGAGAAGCTTAACCTTCATCAACGATAAATGGCAGTCTCTTCGGAGAAGTTTAATCGTCTTCAGCGTTGAGTGGCAATCTCTTGGGAGAAGCTTAACCTTCATCAACGATAAATGGAAGTCTCTTTGGAGAAGTTTAATCGTCTTCAGCGATAAATGGCAGTCTCTTCGGAGAAGTTTAATCGTCATCAACAGGTGAATGGAAGTCTCTTGGGAGAAGCTTAACCTTCATTAACGATAAATTGCAGTCTCTTTGGAGAAGTTTAATCGTCTTCAGTGGTGAGTGGAAATCTCTTGGGAGAAGCTTAACCTTCATCAACGATAAATGGCAGTCTCTTCGGAGAAGTTTAATCGTCTTCAGCGGTGAGTGGTAATCTCTTGGGAGAATCTTAACCTTCATCAACGATAAATGGCAGTCTCTTCGGAGAAGTTTAATCATCTTCAGCGGTGAGTGGCAATCTCTTGGGAGAAGCTTAACCTTCATCAACGATAAATGGCAGTCTCTTCGGAGAAGTTTAATCGTATTCAGCGGTGAGTGGCAATCTCTTGGGAGAAGCTTAACCTTCATCAACGATAAATGGCAGTCTCTTCATAGAAGTTTAATCGTCTTCAGCAGTGAGTGGAAATCTCTTGGGAGAAGCTTAACCTTCATCAACAATAAATGGCAGTCTCTTCGGAGAAGTTTAATCGTCTTCAGCGGTGAGTGGCAATCTCTAGCGAGAAGCTTAACCTTCATCAACGATAAATGGCAGTCTCTTCGGAGAAGTTTAATCGTCTTCAGCAATAAGTGGCAGTCTCATTTAAGAAGTTTATCTTAAAGTCGACGCACGGTTGTAACCAGCATTGTTTGAAAATCCAGTGGATACTGGTATAAGTAATTTTGGTGATGACCAATCATATTTCACGAAAGGCACGTTGGCAACTGGCGTTATGGAAATCAATGGACAATAAATACTGACAATTTGGTTGTATATCATTCCAAACTAAGTCACGATGGTTGTCATCCCAAGCTCAGGTTGTGTACTTTTGGAGATATATTGTTTGATCCCAAGCTCAGGTTGTGTACCTTTGGAGATATATTGTTTGATCCCAAGCTCAGGTTGTGTACCTTTAGAGATGTATTTCTATCCCAAGCACAGGTTGAGTACCTTTGGAGATAGATGAATTGTTTGATCCCAAGCTCTGGTGTCGTACCTTTGGAGATGTACTGTTTGATTCCAGGCACAGGTTTCGTACCTTTGGAAGATGTACTGTTTGATTCCAAGCACAGGTTTTGTACCTTTGGAAGATGTTTGTTGCCATCCCGAGCACAGGTTGTGTACCTTTGGAGATGTGTACTTTGGATCCCGAGTTCAGAAATTCCCAGAGACTAAAGTGGTTGCATTTACGTGAAGTGTTCTATATCCTAATGTATTGAGGATGTTCAACTTTCATTCCTAATGTTTTGAGGATCTTCGTCCAATCCTAACGTATTGAGGTTGTGTCTCTTCTATATCCTAATGTATTGAGGATGTTTTTGTTCCTAAGGTATTGAGGGATATATTTGTGCTTCCTGGTCGTCACCAAACTCTTTGAAAGTTCGGTAGATACTGGCATTTCTTGGAAGCTAATCATTACAAGTTTATTGTTACCAACTCCCCCAGCCGAAGTCTTGTGTTTTATCAATGTTGTTTGGAATTCCCAACTGAAATTGGAACTTTAACTTGGTTGTCACCATATCCCCAGGAAGTCTAGTGTTATTTAGCACTTTTTGGAAATCGAACTGTGGATTGGTCATCACCATCCTCCCCAGTAAGTCTAGTGGAAACTAGCACTGTTTAGGAGCTATTTGTTGTTCTGGTCGCCACCAGTCTCCCCAGTTGAAGCTTTTGCTTTTCCAGTCGAGTCTCGGAGAACTAGTGGATACTAGTTTCCCCGGCGCGTCCGGTCTTGTTTCTAACCTTTTCCTGAAGATCCCGTTTGAACTCTTCGTTATAGGAAATTTTCTCATCTGGTTATCCCCATTGAGATTCGTGTTTTCGTTCCGTCTTTTCCCTAGTGAAGCTTCACTTCCCCAGTGGATTTTGTTCCCCAGCAAAGTTTTCCCCAGTGTGGTTTGCATCTCTTTTCTTTCATTTCCCCTGTGAAGAATTGTTATCTACACCGGTGGACTTCCTCATCTGGTTATTCCCAGTGAGGTTCGTATCTCCCTTCCCCAATGAAGATGTGTCTTCCCTGGTGGAATTTGTGTCCCCTGCGTGAAAGATTTCCTTGAATAAGTATCTTTAGTCATGTCTGAACTATCTTGCTTACTTGGTCTTGAACCTTTCCCCAGTGTGTTGGGTCCCCGTGAGTGGTTACTCGTTGTATTGTCGTTCTTTTGTATTTGCCCGTGTGTCTGCATCTGTCTTGCATTCAAGCATCATATAACATCATTTAGATTCATGGCATATTTGCATTTGTCCTTTTGCATACCATCGGATCTAAGGGACAAAATTTCTGGTTTGCTATATTTAAATACCTTTCACTACGATTCTGTGAGGATTGTCATCTCTCATTATCATCTAGGGAAGATATTTAAATAGGGGCATCTGTTGCACCCCAAATTTTGACCCCTTATATCCTCATCATCATTTTAGGATCATGTTCATTTGATTAACTAACCTTAACCCATTTCAAGTTTATCTTTGTTAAGATGCAGATGAATTAGGGTTCCATACCGTCAAAATCGAGATTTCGGTGGTCTGATCAATCAATGTTTTGGATTGATTCAACTTAAAATAATTCTCCACATCATCAAGAATACAAAATTGGATCAAGTATGGATTCAATTTGAGGTGGTCACCCGGAAATTGAGAACAGTGCAGTTCAAGACGCCCGATTAGGGTTTTCCGATTAGGAAAAGTCAACTGTAGTTTGACCTTTAGTTTAAAGAGTATTTCAATGGTGGGATTTTGATCCATTAAGCTCCTATGGCTTAGTAAATTCCATTAAAATAGTTTCAAGTCCTCAGGATCTCCAGATCATCGACAGTCGACTCGGTAGTCACCGATTGATCGAACGTTTGACCGAAAAGTCAACTCTTCAACAATAAGGAATTTGACTTCAAGGTGTGAATAAAAAATGTTCCTTATATCATATTACACCTCCCCAAAAAATTTCATGACCATTGGATCAAGGATTAAGAAGTAATTGCAAAAATCGAGAATTAGGGTTTCGAAAGGGGCAAGACCATAACTCCTCAACCACACATCCAAATGAAGTGGTTCAAAGCTCATTGAAAAGCTCTTGACAAATTCTACAAAAGCCTCAAAGGGGTCCATGATCAAAAAATTCATAGAATTGGAGTTATGACAAGATTCATTTTAGGAAGGTAAATAACTTGGAAAAATTCTAAGTAATTTAGCCTTTTTAAGTGGTTTTTTCAGAAACTTGGAGGGGGTTTTTCAACCTAGTTCCATCAAGAATTTGGAAATTCCCAAAACATGAAAGTTATAGAGCTATTTAAGGGCTTTCCAAATTGTGGTAGAACTCCTCAATAGCATGTGTGAGCAGGGAGTTATGCACTATGGAGGTTAGGCTTGTCAACACTTGAAACCACACTCCAACACTTCCCAAAAATAAGTTTTTCACAACTTGAGATCTCCTCAGCCCTTGGATCATGATTTCATACAATATTCAGATGTGTAGAGGAAAGGAAATGCAGAAAATGTAAGGTTTGGAGAGAGGGAGAGGTAGGTTGCATCTTGGCATTATTTTAATCAAATGTGTAAGAAGGAGAGAGAAACTTTTCATGCCAAGACTGTGCAGCTGGCTCACCCTACCTTCATAGATCATCTCAGTCACTTCATGTCCATCTCCACTTGATTTTTTTGATCTCCTTTGAACTATGGAGCTGATAGGAGAAGATTTTGCAAGATTCACTTGAAAAATCTCATGAAAATCCCTCCAAAGGGGTAAAAGATCAAGGATGCCCTCACTCTTGTTTTGGCTATAAATAGAGGCCTCTTCCATGAGTTTACACACCAGAGTAATCTCGAAAACCCAGAGAAACAATAGCTCTCATTTCCTTCTCATTTCCTTAAGAATCTCAAATTTCAAAACCTCTGTTTTTCACCAAAAAGTTGTCTTGAGCAAAACTCTGCTCAAGATTAGTTCTACCATCTCCAAGACCCTCAAAACCATCTACACAATCTCTAAACATTGTGTAGAAGTTGTCCATACATTCAAACCACTCAAAAATCTCATTTTCACAAAAGTCAACCTTCACACCTTAATAGTTTGACTTTCTTCCACTTTGAAAGCCAAATCCTCACTCAAAGCTTTTCCTACCATTCTAACACTCCTAACACCTCCTATACATCATATCTCAAGTGTCCAAGCCCTAAAAAACCAGCTGGAAATAACACAACTCCAACTGTCTTGAAAAGTGGATTGTGGCTTCAAGAGGAAGCAAACATTATCTCTTTGCAAAGGAAGGAGGATCTCTGGGTTTCTAAGCTTTTTAGCTTGCTCAAGACTTGTCTACAAGAGGTATGTGACATTCAAACTCATCATTAATCATACATTATCATGTTTTGTCATTTTGAGTTGATTTTGATAAAAATGTAGTCTTGCTGCCCCACTTTAGTTCTTTGCCAAGAACTCTAGTTTCATGGTCATGTTACTTGCTTTCATTAATGTGTTCTCATCTGTAAATGATATGTGTATAATGTGTTACAAGATTGTGCTTTGATATCGTGTATAGCCTACTTGTGAAGATTTTGGTCTATGTGGTAGTTTTAGGATTCCAACATTGAAATGTGGTGTATAACCCTAGAACTGTCAAACCTAGTTCATTAGTGAGATGTGGATAACTTGTAAGTTACTCATAGGATCCCCCTGCCTTTGATCATGTTTGGATCAATATGGCTCTTGTTTTGGCTCTTATGTTATTTTGGTGTCATATTGCTTATCACTACCATGAGTTGTGTATTGGTTTGCTTGTGCTTGCTATTTTTGTATCTCAAATCATTGGTCAATATTTATGAAAGCTTACATGCCTATTTAAATTGGTTGAGTGTGAGAACTTGAGGTTTGCCATTAGGGCCTGTCATGAAATCTTGTGTTTTTGCTGTCAAATATGGTTTTACATACCGTTTCTGGTTGGATCAGTTTGTTGCTTGATTTTAAAATTGCTTTTCTGTTTATATATGCATGATCTTTGAGTTGTAACTCATACTTATGCTTAATCCTAATGTGTGTAGATGATTGGTTTGATCCATGATTGCCTGCATTTGCATTTCACCCTCAAATTGCACTTTTAAGCTAGAATTTACCATGAATATGCCAATTTCTTGTTTACTTGCAATATGCCTAGTTGCTGAATTGTAACTCATTCCTTGATGCATTTATGATGTGTGTGTGTAATGTTTGTCAACATGAGGCCATTGATTCATAACTGGACCAGTTTGTGCCATTTTGCTGCCAACTGTTTTGAAAACTACTGCACACACTTCACTTTTTTCTGGCTTGATTGGTTTTGGGCCAGTCCATATAACATTGGACCTCTAATAGAATTTGGAACTTGTATGTGCATGAATCAATCATTTTTGTATGCCTCATTTCTCTGTCATAACATCCTTGCCTCATTATGTTTGATTTAAATGCAACTTGGTATCTATATTCTTGTTGTATGCATTTCATAACAATCTTAAGTGCTAGATGTTGCACCCCAAAATTTGCTCAACCTTTTCTTGCCTGATTTATGTTTCATTGCATTTCATTTGCATAGTTACATCATGTACATAATTCAATCATTTGCATATCATAGCATAGCATGCCTCCAATAAGGGATCAATGGTGTCTATCAAGAGAAGAGCCTAGCAGGAGGTGTTATCCAAGATTGAGAAGTCATCCAAGCCATCAAGAAATGATTTGAAGTCTTGAGAAATATGAGTGCCTATATGTGGGTTTTGCTCCTATCTTGAGGAATATTGAGAATCATCAGTGGGATGAGAAACATGGATTGTGAATTTGAGGTGTGTATGGATCTCATGGGATGCCTAGAGGGCCATATTGAAGCTGAGGCAAGTCATTGATTCAAGTACAAGAGCCACACTTGAGGTGCAGTCAACTAGGGTTTCATCTGGGTCAATCCTAATTCAATTGAGTAATTGGAGAGCATCAAAGCCTACATTGAGGTCATGGGATTCATGGATTGATATTTTGATACATGTGTGGTGTTGTGCCAAGATCAAGCAAAGAAGAATCAAGAATGTGGGAAGTTGCTAAATTAGGGTTTCAGTGTAAAATCCCCTGTTTAGTGCCTAACTTCAAAGCCACATAAGTCAATATACAAGTTTCAAATGGATCTTTGGCCAACATGAAACTTGTAGAGCATCGCAATACCTTTAATTTGAGTACTAGAAGTCCTAAAGGGGATTTGTAGAACTCAAGTTATGGTCCTTGCAAATTACATGTCATCAGAGGACACTGAAATTCATCTGAGAAAATCACTTGACTTCCAAGCAACTTTTTCCCTTCAAGGAATTTTCAAATGGATTCTTGGCCAACATTAGAGTTGTATATCTTGATCTTAGCTTTCCATAGAGTACTAGAAGTCCTTGATAGGATTTGTAGAACTCAAGTTATGATCTTGGCAAGCCAGGGGTATTTTGGGAATTGATGATTATAGGTCATTTTCAAGCATGGGCCAAAATCTCCAACTTGCAAGCTTCAAATGGAAAACTGTTCAACTAGAAAGTTTCTCAAAATAGGTTTTTAACATTGACCATGCATCAAGGAGGCTTTGACTTGGCTCATAGGAGAAGTTGGTTTGAGAAATTTTGAAAAGGAAGAAAAATAAGTCATTTAAAGGCCAAAAAATGGAATTTAGTGATTGGGGTCCAAACAAGTCCATGTTATATACCAAATTGATCAGAAAACATATTTTGGAAAGGATGGCAATATTACTTTTTGGATTTGAGGCCAATTTCACATGGTTCCCTTTTGTTACTTAAGATGGAAGCAACATTTGAATTACATACCTTTGGATCAAAAACAAGGAAGATATCACTCCCTTTCAATTCAAAATGTCATGAGGAGAGAATTTCAAGTGAGTGTGAGAGTGTTGCACCCCAAAATTTGACCAACATTTCTTTACCTAGCTTGTGGTTCATCTCATTCACATTAGCATTATCACTTGCATTTCATTGACATGAGTGCAGGAGATCAAGAGGTATGATTACCAATCAAGAGCACCACAAGACTTTGAAGCTAGCCAAGAAGGTTATTTAAGTGTTCAAGGGTTGATATCTTTGTCAAAGAAGTTAAGAGATCCTCAGAGAGATTAGTTGAAACCAAGGTTGTGTGCCTCCTAACTTGAGAGTTGGGGGAGCTCCTCAGATGATTCTGAAGCTATGAGGATGGACTTGAAGCCTTGAGAGAGCTTATGAGATGTATTGAAAGCCATCATGAATCCTAGAGAGGTCATGGTGCAAGATTAAGAAACCCCAGCCATGAGTGGTATAATTAGGGTTTGACTGGGTCAACCCTAGGTCAACTGATGATTTGGAGAGGGTTGAGACCTAATCCAAGAGCCATGTGATCATGGATTGATGCATTGAGATGCTATAAGGAGTATTACAAGGTCAACTCATCATGATTGAGGAGTTTGAGAAGTTCCAAGCTAGGGTTTCTAAGGCTTGACAGTGTAAAATCCCCTAGTTTGACCCCTATCTTCAAGGCAGTTTAGCTTAAGATGTGATTGTCATCTCATCTTGACCCCAACATGAATGTTTTAGAGCTTGATCTTAGCTTTAATTTGAGTGCTAGAAGTCCTTGATAGGATTTGTAGAACTCAAGTTATGACTTTGACAAGTTACAGGTCATCTGAGGTATGTGAATCTGGGGCCTTGAAAGTCACCCAACTTGCATCCAACTTTTACCCAAGAAGGATGATTCCTATGAACGTTTGGTCAACATGAATGTTGTTCCCTATCTTCTTAGCTTTCTATAGAGTACTAGAAGTCCTTGATAGGATTTGTAGAACTCAATTTATGGCTTTGACAAGTCAAGGGCATTTTGGTCATTTGGAGATTATAGGTCATTTCAAGCATAAGGCCATAACTCATATTTACAAGCTTCAAATGGAAAAATCTGCAACATCAAACTTGCTTAAAATGATGTTTTAAGGCTAGTAAGGAGGTCATGAGATGTTGAAGAGGCTTGTAGCTCAAAATGGTAAAAATGACCTAAAATGAAGGCATAAGTTAAATAAGTCAAAGTTGGAAATTGAAATTCCCTAGCTACACATCCAAACCTTGGCATGTAATAGGTCATTTTGACTCTAGAAAAAATTTTAAAAACAATGGTTCAACCATATTTTTTATTTGAGGGCTAAATCATGGACTTGCTTTGGAAAATGGTTACTTGCATATTAAGGTACATATGCAAAACACAAGGAAACTCAATACACAAGCTAGCTAAGTATCTTAACATGTCATGTATCTCATCTAAGGAGATTTTCAAGTTAGAACAAGCTGCTGCAAGAGGTATAGCACAAGATGGTGTATGAGATGAGTTGAAACCAAAAACTCATGACATGAGAATCTCAAATTCTCATTGGATGATTCCAGAAAGTTCTGGATGGTTTAGAACCATCCTATATATGGATTAGAACTTGCTCAGATGCAAGGTTGGTGAGAGATTAGAGAGGAGAGTGAGATAGCCATTTCAATTTCTTCCATTGCAAGTTGAAATCAATTTCTATATTCCATACCATTTCCATTGCTTCTTTCAATCCCAACACCTTCCATTGATCATACTGAATGTGTGCATACGAAATTGAGGGCAAGATCATGAAGAATTGAAGAGTTAGCATTTGGATTTTGGGAGCTGCAAGTCACCATCAGATTTGGAGATTCAAGCTTCTTTGATCAAATTTTTTGCAAACAGAAGCATTAACATCAATCAAGGAGTGTTTATGAAGAGTTTGAGAGGTTAAACTGAAGATTTGACCTATCTGGTATTCAAGATTTGACAGGTTTGCAACTTTTCTTCTACACCCTAATTTAAGCATAATTAGTTAGATTTGTTAGGTTAGAATGGTTGGAGACAAGTAGGAGATGGATTCTGGAAACTTTGAGATCATTTGATGAAGTTTGAGTTAGTGACACCAATTTTGTTTTGATCAAGAACGCGATGTATAGTGAGATATAACATGAGTTTAATAGCAAGATTTAACCAGTGTGAGGTGGTGATCATTCTGAGCCAATCAATTTCAAGAATCGTTAAAGTTGAAGTTCGAGCATAGTTTTGATCTTGGATCAGGTTTGGAGATTGAGGGCATTTCAATTGATTCTAATACCATGGTTGTGATCAGGGTTGAATTTAGAAAGGATTAGGGTTTTGAACCATGGATTTTGGTTGAGTTTGGATGGAGCCCGAGTTAGGTATTTGAGCTCTGCAACTATGGAGCTTTCCCTCCATTTTCATGGCTGGAGGAAGAAGATGACTCCATGGCCGTCAGATGCACAAGGACTTGTTGACTTTATCTTGATCCCACGGCCACGATGTAATTTTACGTTTGAAGAGGAGTTCTAAAGATACCCCAAAACGCAGCGTACCACTTAAAGTGAGGTCTTGGGCTTTAGTGGATTTTGATAATCACACCCCCTCTCGTGGCCCATTCATGATTTGCACTGATTTTCGTTACTTATTGGACCGTGCTTTTTTCTTTTTTCTTTGTATTTTTGGATTTATTTTCTGATTAAAATTGGGCCTAGCGCGCATTGCTTTATGCACCCCCATTTCAAGCCCATTCTCATATTGAACTGCACTGGGTTGCTATCTGCATCAATTATTTTCATATTTCATTTTATTTTCTCCATTTTATTTTAAAATTTGAAAAATCATATTAAATAGAAAAATAATGATTTTTTCATGGGGATTTTTTCTCCTATTTCATGTTGATGTCTAGAAAATTATAAAATCATAACATTTGCATTTCATTCATTTTTAATATTTTTTGTGTATTTTCTCTTTTAATAGCTTTTAATTCCTTTTATGTTGATGCATAGATTTGTAGAATTTTGTTTAGCTAGTTCCCTTTGAATTTTTATGCCATTCTTTTTAGGATAGTTAGATTAGGACCTTAGCTCCCCTCTGGATTTATTCCATAATTTTGTGATTAGTTTTTGATTAGTTTTGATTAGATGACTTTAGGTTGTGTAGATTTAGGTCAATCCTTAACATAGGTCCACAATAACACTAGAATTTTGGGTTTCTAGGTCAAGTTAGATATTGGGACATATAGGGTATTAAGGGTAGGTATATAGGATCCCCTAGAAATTATATTAGATTTTAATATAATGGTATACTATTTTTAATTGATTTTTGTAATTGATGGTTGTTTGTGTTGCCCTTGTGGGCTTGTATTTTGTTTTGCTTTGCTTTGTGGGTTTTTGCTTGGCTTGGTGGGCTTGGTCTTGCTTTGTGGGGCATGGAGGAGCATAGTAGAAGACTTGAAGATTGAAGAAAGAGCTTGAGAGCTTGAAGACTTGTTTGTTTTGTTGTTGTTTTAGGGTTAGGAATTAAGTAGAGCTTAGACCTAGCTAATTTCTTTCTTAAACATGGATGGTATCTTTCACCTCCATTCTTCCCCATGATTCAAGGTCCTTCCATGGTATTCACCTCCCTCCTTAGGAGGGATAAGTGATGGTACCTAGGAAGTAGAACTTTTGAGGGAACCATTCTTTTAATGTTAAACCCTTATAGGTCACCTTGGGTGCTCAATAAGCAGTTTAACACCCCAGCTTATCCAGTTAAGTGATTTCTTCTGGTTTGAGTATCTTGAGAGATGTTGGGCTTGAGTTTGAAGATGAAGACTTCATTGAATAGTGGAAGAGGATGATTCCTTGAGCATTGCCATTGCAGCTGAAGCTGGAAGAGCAAGAATAACAAGTTGATACTTGAAGACCCAATGAAGATCCAGTAAAGACTGAATGAAGAGCTGAGACTTAAAGACTGAAGGATGAAGTTGACACGTCTAAGTGATTGAAGATTACTCTGAGAAGCTGAAGCTTGTAGATGAAGAAGACCAAGTTGAGACTGGTAAAGCAAGGAGAGCTTGAGAAGCTTGAAGACTGAGTTGATACTTATGAAGAGGATTCAATTGAGATTGAGTGTAGAGCTGAAGCTTGAAGAACAAGGGATAAGTTGATACTTACTTTGAAGCTTGGAGATCCTGAAGGAATCAAGTTGATACTTGTGGTTAAGAGTGAAGCCTGAAGGTGGAACTGATTAAGGAGCTGAAGCTTGAAGAAGAAGATAAGTTGAAACTTATGTGGAAGGGTTGAAGCCTGGAGAAGCAAATTGATATTTGTCAAGAGTGGTGGAGGTCTGAAGACTGAGTTGCTGGTAGAAGAGCTGAAGCTTGGAGTTGAGAGAGAGAGTTGTTGATCTGCTTTCTTGTCTGTTTTTCTGTATTGCTGATGTGCCTTGTTTGACTTGCTTGATGCACTAGAATAAGTTCATATCTAGACTGACTTTAATCTAGGAGCATGATTGCACTAGAGGTTGAGTTTCTCCCTCTGCTTGTATTGTTACTATATGGCTTTGCTTGTGGGTATTCGGTAGAGCCCTGCTCCCTTGCCCATGTGGTTTATTTTGCTTGATAGCATGATTTTATTTTCTTCTGTATGATTGCAGTTTACTGTTTTTGCTTGATAGCATGTTGTTATTTCCTCAGTATGATTGCAGTTATTCATATCTGGCTTGAGGTCGAGATGAGCTTGTGGAGGCTGCTGCCCCACACACATTTCCTCCCTCACTTGCATTGCATGCATTTTATAGTCGTTTACTGTATTACTGTTTACTGTTTAAGCTGATGATTCATCTGTTTCTGTGTGTCATTGACATGATCCCTTAGGACTCTCATTTCCTTTGATAAGGAAGTGATGATAGAACTTTAGGTCGAAACATATGCATGATAACTTCTAGGAGTTCCCTGTTTCAAACCTCAACTATAGGATGAATCCTTGGCATGACAACAGTAGGACTTGATAGTCTCCCCGTAGTTGGGCCTGTTCTCTCCTCATCTCAAAACAACTTAAGATACAGTAATCATGAATGATTTCTTTCGTACGTTACGAGCCTTAAGCTATCTGAGAAAGGATTGTTGGAGAGCTTCTTTTCAACAGTCTGGATGTTTAGTATGGTACCCTTTGGGTGACATGCGACGCATTCACTCTCAAGTCATAGTCTCTAGTGCGATTGAAATTGCGAGCACAATAAAAAACACTTCTTTCGTAAAAGATAGAAAACAAACTTCAAACCTATTTGCCTCGTGGGCCCATAATTCAAAGAAAGCTTTTCTGAAGAAAAGAGTGTCGTTAAACTTCGGCGCCAACGCAAACAGGCTTTGTCCCTAACTGCTGAAACTGCTGTTTAACCCTACTCGATAAAATAGATGAATCTGAACCCCCATAATACGTAGTGTCCCGAACTACGTAAGCTCTGATCTCTCAAGCCTATTGAGAGTACGTAGGCACAATACTGACGTATTGGCGAGCCACCTTCCCCGTAACCCGTAGTTAGTTGAACTACGTTAACTCTGATTTCTCATTCTCTGATGAGAATACGTAGGCATAAAGCGTGATGCTTTACCGAGTCATTTTTATTTTCTGTTTAAGCCAGCCTTGATAGGTAGATAGATAAAACCAACTCGTCCAGTAAACACAACAAGCGTGGATCCCGTCGAGTACGATGGACGTGAGGGGTGCTAATACCTTCCCCTTGCGTAACCGACTCCCGAACCCAGACAACGGTTGCGATGACCTTGTCTTACCCTTTTTCGTCAGGTTTTTCCGATCGTTTCCTTTCCCGCTCAGAGGGATAAATAACGAAAGGTGGCGACTCTTCTGTTCTGCCGGCACCTTATTTTCGCGGAAGCAACAGCTGGCGACTCTGCTGGGGACTTGATAGTTTCCTGGGATCCAACATCTCGTATGCGAGTCAGTTTGGGGATCCAACGTCCCCTGCGAGAGTCAATCCTAGCACTTGTATGATTACTTGTTGGGTTGTGTTTATTTATCGCATTTTTTATTTCCCGCATTTTATTTTCAGTATGATATGATTATCTGTGCTGTTGTGGGAGGGGCATTCTGATGAGTGAGAAGCCAGACCCAGGCTTGAGTGAACATAGCATTAGTTGTGGAAATTAGTGGGCGCGTGCTTGCTTTGCAGGCACTAGTGTCTCATGAAATCCACGCTCAGACGAGGTTCTCCCGGTTGGCTTCTCTTTCAACCCTTTGGGTTGAGACGGTTGTTGGTTTGGAGGATTGTCGACTCTGGGGACCGATCATTTGTGATTCATCCGAGTGAGGCCGCTTCATGAGCTGGTGATGCCACACCTTCTGGGTATCGTATCACCCTTCTTGAATGTCTGTGACGCTGATGAACGCATAGGATGCCGAACTTGAGTCAGTTTAGGTCCATACCTGTGAGCAGGGTTGGGTTTATTGCAGGAAACTTTGACCTTCAGACCACCTGGTTTTCTTGATAGTGGATCAGTTTTGTTGGGATCTGAGGTTCTCATCTGCAGATGTATGATTGTTCTTGACAGAGCAGGTTTTTGATTGGGATCAGAGGATCTTATCATCAGATGTGTATTTGTTCTTGACAGAGCAGGTTTATGACTGGGGTCTGAGGATCTCATTATCAGATGTTTGTTCTTGATAGAGCAGTGTTTTGGTCATCAGTTGGTTGTTCTTGACAGAGCGGATTTATGGTCCTGTATCAGAGGTCCTTATTATCAGATGTGTGTTCTTGACAGAGCAGTTTTTGGTCCTGTATCAGAGGTCCTTATTATCAGACGTTTGTTCTTAACAGAGCAGAATTATGGTCTTGTGTATATGGCCCTATCAGATGGTTGTTCTTGACAGAGCAGATTTGTGGTCCGATACCAGGGTTTTCTTCTTATCAGATATAGTGGTTGTTCTTGATAGAGCAGCATCATGGTTTTGTTGATACAGAATCTCCACAGCACAGTTGCCTCGATCCCCTGCTGCAGGATTGCATTTTACATTGCTTTGCATACTCATTTGCATTTCATTAACGTGTGTCTGTGTTGCAGGTACCGTTTTCCCCGATCCAGGATTTCTTGCCTCCTATTGTATTTGTTATGGGTTCTCTGAGGAAGACCGTGGCTTACAAGTTCCCTGCCCCTGATGTGGTTCGGCTGACCGGTTTGATAGCTTTAGCAGATGATTCTGTGAGGGATGAGTTCAGAAAATCTTACGGCAAATTGCTCAGTTTGGTTCGTAAACCTTCTGCGTTCGAGTTGAATGGGTTGCACGCTCTGCTGCAGTTCTACGATCCTCCGTTGAGATGTTTCACTTTCCAGGATTTTGTTCTCGCACCCACGCTAGAGGAATATGCTGACTTGATAGGTGTGCCTATCAAGAGGCAGATGCCTTTTGTTCATATGGATGCTGAGCCTGATCTGGCTGGTTTAGCTCCTTCACTTCATTTGGATGCCTCCGAGTTGGTTTTGTCTAGTTAGAACAAGGTTCTCGGGTTCTCCTTGCAGTTTTTAGTGGGAAAGGCTCAGCAGTGCGCCAAAGACGGATGTTGGGTCGCGTTCAACGCCATTCTCGCCCTATGCATATATGGCATCATTCTGTTCCCCAATATGCCCGATTTTGTAGACTTCGACGCATTTCATATCTTCGCATCAGGGAATCCAGTCCCTACCTTGATAGGAGATGTCTACCATTCCATCCACTACAAAAACAAGAACAGAAGGGGCAAGAATGTCTCATGTTGTGTGCCCCTGCTTTATAAGTGGCTTGATAGTCATCTGCCCAAGGGGGGTCCCTTTGTTTCGTCTGCAGCCACAGCTGAGTGGTCCGAGCGTCTGATGAGTTTATCTGCAGAGGATGTTAACTGGTTCGACAGAGATAGATTGGGTACCGAGATTATCTTCATCCGCAGCGGGTTTCCAAACGTGCCTTTGATAGGCAGGAAAGGCTGTATAAACTGCAATCCATCTTTACTGGTCCGACAGTTCGCGTATGCTTTGAGAGCTCCGCCGAAGGATGAAGAGGTACAGGAATCTCTGTGCCTCACTGGTCTTCTAGAGGGGGATCTGTTATCCAAGCTTCAGTGCGCCTGGAATGGCATCAGTAAGAGGGGAAAGCCATTGCTGGGGAGAAGTAATAATCAAGCCTACCCTCCGTATGTGACTTGGATCAGAGTCAGAGCAGATGCTATAGGGATGCCGTTTCCTCATGCCAAGCCTGAAAGCCCTCCAATGATTGAAGAGCCTACTACTGTGCCCATTCAGCAGCATAATCAGGTGTTAGCTGAGCGAGATGAATTGAAGCGCGCAAATGAGGAACTGGAGAAAGAATTGGCTCAGCTCCAAAGCGAGAGGAACGAAGTCGTTCATTCCTTCAAGAGGAAAACAGAGCTGGTGAACCGGCTGGGGACAGACCTGACTAAGCAGATAGCTGAGCGAGAACGCATGGGTCAAGACTTCAAAGCTGTCAACGACGTACTGGCTACGAAGAAGCAGCACTTGGACGAAGCGTATTGGAGGATATCCAAGTTCAACCAGCACTAGAAGGCTTCCCTGGCCACCAGGAAAGAGAGGGAGGATAAGTTGATGCTACGGATCTCCAAGCTGGAAGCTCAGGTGAAGGATAGTGAGAAGAGGTTTGATGAAGAAACCGCTCGCAGATACGCCGCCGAAGGCCAGCTCAACAGGGCTCTCGCTAACCTGAAGGAGCGCAAACTGACGTTTGAGTCCAAGAAGCGGAAGTTAGAAGATTGTTTCGGCGAAGGAGCATGGGAAGGTTCGGTCGAAGGTCTTCAGTACACCATTGTGCAGAGAGAGCTACTCGTCGAAGGGTTGCTCACTCGGCCTGATCATCCAGAAACGAAGGAGTTGTTAGAAGAGTATCGCGCCCGTGGCCGTACTTGACTATTTGTATTCCTTTTGTTTTGATCATTGTTGTATGCTGACCATCACCAGGCTTGTTGGCTGAGGTCACGCTGTTGATTCATCTTGTACTCGCTGATGTTGTGTACTGCCTTGATGGGCTTTCTTTATATATGAGATTGTTATTTCCATGATTGGACTCGGACTTCTTCTTATTATCAGCACTGGAACTCAGGCACTAGGATCGGAGGAGATCTCCCTAACGCACAAACACACGTTCGCATTTGCATGAAGCATTTGCATAACGAGCACTTTGTTGTTTTTCCTAACCCTTTTGTGTTTTCCAGGTTGTTTCAGGTTGTTCCAGGTTGTTTCAGGTGGTTCCAGGTTTGATCAGAGACCTATTCACCGCTATCCGACTAGAGCTAATCAAATCAGAATCATGGAGCAAGTGCAAACTGATGTTCAGGAACTCCGCGAAAGAATGGATCGCTTCATGGAGCTCATGCAAGCGGTCGCCAATGGCCAGGATCAGCTCAGAACCTTGGTTCAACCTCTGATTTTGAGGGTTGATAGCAATGGCGTACTTCATGGTGGGACTGTGCCTACTCCTCCACCAGTTGAAACTCCACAGAATGGTGTTCCCGTGACCGGGGGAAACGGCAGTGCCAACGGCAATGTGATGGCCAACATGGGACTCAATACAACGGGCGTCGGTAATGGGAGTCTGGGAGCTAATGTCAATGTCGGGCTGGGCAACGGCAATGCAGGTGTCGGGAATCTGTTTGGGCCTCAACCATGGCTAGAGGATCGTCAGGGCGATGTGTTCTCTCAGAGAGGTACTGAAGGGGAGCTGAATGCTGAAGCACGACTTAGATTCAAGGCATTTGAAGATAAGATGAGAGATATCGAGAATCAGAATACTTTGGGCGTTGATATGTCCAAGTTGGGACTAATTGCTGATTTCAAGGTGCCTCCCAAGTTCAAGGTACCTGACTTTGAAAAGTATAAGGGCACCACTTGCCCTCGTGTCCACCTGAGATCGTACTACAGAAAAATATCTGCTCATTCTGAGGACGAGAAGTTGCTGATGCACTTCTTTCAAGACAGTTTTTCCGGGCCATCCCTTGAATGGTACATGAGTTTGGAGCCTACTAGTGTGCGCACATGGAAGGATCTTGTTGAAGCATTTGTGCACCACTACCAATACAACAGTGACTTGGCCCCGAACCGAGTCCAACTGCAGAATCTGTCGCAAAGGAACAACGAAGGGTTCAAGGAATACGCCCAGCGGTGGCGTGAGTTGGCAGCCAGGGTTCAGCCGCCGATGGTTGAACGTGAGCTTGTGCAGATGTTCATAGCCACCCTCCCAGGGGTTTATTATGAGAAATTGGTCAGCGGTATGTCCGGAACCTTCTCAGATCTCATTATCACGGGTGAGCACATCGAAAATGGGATCAAGCTCGGGAAAATTCAAGGTGATTCATCCTTAGCTGGGGGCGGAAAGAAACCTTATAGTGGTAAAAGACGGGAAGGAGAAGCGAGCGCTGTGACCAACGCTCGAAGGAAGGGTAAAGGTCCTCACCAGCAGGTGGCCAACATAACTATCCCGGCAGTTCAACAGCCGCAGCAGCAGCAGCAACCGAATCAACAGGGATATATAAGGTATCAGAATCGGGCACCTTTGGTGAACCGTCACCTCGAGACACCACCCATGTCGTACGCGCAACTCTTGCAGACTTTGCTTCAGCTACAGTTGATCCAGAAGAGAACGCTGGCTCCCTTGACAGGGGCACCTCCGCCAGGGTACGGCGCGAATGCCACTTGTGAGTTTCATTCAGGGGCACCAGGCCACACAGTAGAGAACTGCAAAGCCTTCAAGCATAAGGTGAAGGACATGGTGGATGCCAAGATCATCAACTTCTCCGATAATGTGCCAAATGTCACGAAGAATCCTATGCCGAATCATAGGGGAGGCGGAGTGAACACCATTATCGAAGACGAGAGTGCGGATTTGTTGACTGACGTCAGAGATCTGAAGACGCTGCTTAGCTTCGTTAAAGCTAAGTTGATGAAAAGAGGGTTCTTTCCAGGTTGCGGAGAAATATGTATGGACTGTGCCACACGTTCTGATGGATGTGAGCAGTTGGTAGAGGGAGTTCAAAGTCTGATGACTGAAGGGATTCTGCAGTTTAGCCGGAGGGCTGAATGTGGATCAGGAGAGGTAGTGTTGAAGCAAGCTGATGAGGTCGCCACCATCACCATCCCTCGCCGGACGATAACTATTTCTGCGCCCAGACAGCCCACAATTACTATCACCAAAGCTGGGCCGATATCCTTCAAGAGCACTAATGCTGTCCCATGGCATTATGGGGCTGAAGTCTACTGCAACAGACAGAAGTTGGAGCTGGAACCGTTTGGGTCGACTGTGGAGAACCTTACGGGAATCAGTGGTATTACTCGCAGCGGAAGAGTGTTTGCACCACCCGAGGTCGTGGCAGATAATGCAGTCAGAGCTGATGCGGCTGATAAAGGTAAAAGTAAAGTCGTTGAAGAGGTCTCGCGTGGGGTAGAAAAAGACTTGCTTGTTAAAGATGCCGAGGAGTTTATGCGGTTGATTAAAAAGAGTGACTACAAGATTGTAGACCATCTCCATCAGACGCCCTCGAAGATTTCCATCCTGAACTTATTGCTGTGTTCCGAAGCGCACCGCAACGCGCTGTTGAAGGTGTTGAACGCCACATATGTACCGCAGGAAATATCGGTGAATCAGCTAGAAGAGGTTGTAGCCCACGTAAATGTCGGAAATGGGCTAGGTTTCACAGACCTGGAGCTGACGCCGAAGGGGAGGAATCACAATAGCGCCCTGCACATCTCGATAGAGTGTAGGGGCACGATTATGTCGCACGTGTTGGTAGACACGGGTTCGTCACTTAATGTTCTTCCGAAGAAGGCATTAATAAAGTTGGATAACCATGGAGTGATTTGCACACCCAGTGATCTGGTTGTGAAGGCGTTCGACGGAACTAAATGACATGTTTTCGGGGAGGTGACCCTGCCAATCCAAGTCGGGCCGGAAACGTTCGACGCGGTCTTTTATATTATGGACATCATGCCTGCCTACAACTGTCTCTTGGGCCGGCCGTGGATCCATGTTGCTGGTGCCGTGACCTCCACTTTGCACCAAAAACTCAAATATGCTGTCGGAGGTAGCATCGTAACCGTGTGTGGCGAGGAAGACATAATGGTGAGCCATTTGTCGTCCTTCAAGTATGTGGAGATGGATGGCGAAATCCATGAGACTCTATGCCAAGCGTTCGAAGCTGTCAAAGTGAAGGACATAGCTCCTGTAGTCACTGAAAAGCCAGAGATGACTCTCTCCTCATTCAAGGAAGCTCGGGCCGTTGTCCAAGCCGGATCTACCCCAGGTTGGGGGCGAATTTTGGAGATACCTAAAAAGCAAGATAAGTTTGGGTTGGGATATTCTCCTGGAGCTGAAGCTTCTTCTTCTAGCAGTGCGTCTCGAGGTAAAGGGCCGATCCAGTTTACCAGTGGCGGAGTGATTTTCGAAAGCATCAACGCGGTGTCTGAAGACAGCAGAGATATCGACTGTTACCTCGACTCTTGGATCCAGCCAAGCAAGCTAGGCGAGAGCCTCAACAATTGGTCCCTCGAGGATATCATCCAGATGACAAGCGAAGAGTAATGATTTACTTTTTCCAATCATTGTATAACCCTATGTCTTACCCGGGGCATAGTGGTTTTATTGTCAGGTCCTTGTTGGATTATGTACATGCATTTTGTTAATAAATCAAAGGCGTTTTCTTCGTATTCAAATATTGTGATCTCTGTTATTCCTGTTTTATATTTGTTTTGAAAAACAATAAAATGGAAATGGGGCTTGTGCTAACCTGCATATCCTTGTTTTAAGCTTAACCCTTGTTATTGCAGGTTCCACATGACAGATGACATCAACTCTGGACCTTCTACGGCTCACTTCGACTTCGATTGCCCGATCTATCAAGCCGAAGAAGAGATTGGTGAAGACGAAGACCTTCCTGAAGAGTTGGCCCGCTTGTTGAAACAAGAGGAGAAAGTTGTTCTGCCTCATGAAGAGGAGATCGAGATCGTGAATCTGGGTTCTGAAGAACTCGTCAGAAACGTCAGGATAGGGGCTGCACTGCAGAATGATGTCAAGTAGAGATTGGTCGAGATGCTGAGAGAGTATAGTGACGTCTTTGCTTGGTCATACGAAGATATGCCCGGACTTGATACGGACATCGTGGTCCACCACTTGCCGCTGCGAGAAGATTGTCCTCCCGTTAAGCAGAAGCTTAGGAGGACGAGACCAGATATGGCCGTTAAGATCAAAGAAGAAGTGCAGAAACAGCTTGATGCTGGCTTCTTAGCGGTCACTACTTACCCTCCGTGGGTCGCCAACATAGTGCCTGTACCGAAGAAGGACGGTAAGGTACGCATGTGCGTCGATTATCGGGATTTGAATAGGGCGAGCCCTAAAGATGATTTCCCGCTGCCTCATATCGATGTGTTGGTCGATAATACAGCCCAGTTCTCCGTGTTTTCGTTCATGGATGGCTTCTCCGGTTACAATCAGATCAAGATGGCGCCGGAGGACATGGAGAAAACGACGTTTATCACTCCTTGGGGAACATTTTGCTATAAGGTAATGCCTTTCGGTCTGAAGAACACAGGGGCCACTTACCAACGAGCTATGGTAACTTTGTTTCATGATATGATTCATCATGAGGTTGAAGTCTATGTTGATGACATGATTGTGAAGTCCCAAACGGAGGAGGGACATCTGGTCAATTTGCTGAAGCTTTTTGAGAGGCTTAGGAAGTTCAGGTTGAGGCTGAATCCTAACAAATGTACTTTCGGAGTACGATCCGGAAAGTTACTGGGGTTTATCATGAGCGAAAGAGGCATCGAGGTTGATCCTGCGAAAATAAAAGCCATACAAGAAATGCCAGTGCCAAAAACAGAAAAAGAAGTTCGTGGTTTCTTGGGCAGAATAAACTACATTGCAAGGTTTATCTCTCAGCTCATGGCCACGTGTGAACCGATGTTCAAGCTTTTAAAGAAAGATCAGGCGATCATCTGGAACGAGGATTGCCAGAAGGCATTCGACAAGATAAAGCAGTATCTTCAGGAACCTCCAATCTTGATACCCCTAGTGGCTGGACGACCATTAATCATGTACTTGACAGTTCTTGAGAGTAGTATGGGGTGTGTTCTCGGTCAGCACAATGAGACGGGCAGAAAGGAGCATGCCATTTACTACTTGAGTAAAAAGTTCACAGACTGTGAATCTCGCTACTCGATGCTGGAGAAGACGTGTTGTGCACTAGCCTGGGCTGCCAAACATTTATGACAGTACATGCTCAATCACACCACCATGCTAATTTCGAAGATGGATCCGATCAAGTACGTCTTCGAGAAGCAGGCTCTTTCGGGCAGGATTGCCAGATGGCAAATGGTGTTGACGGAATATGACATTCAGTACGTGTCCCAGAAGGCCATTAAGGGAAGAATATTGTCTGATTACCTTGCCGAACAGCCGATCGAAGATTACCAGCCGATGAAATTTGAATTCCCTGATGAGGATATCATGTTTCTCAAAGCAAAAGATTGTGATGAATCGTTGCCCGACGAGGGGCCAGATAGGAAATCCCAGTGGAAGTTGATATTCGACGGGGTGGTTAATTCTTACGGAAGTGGCATAGGGGCGGTCATCACGACTCCCCACGGATCCCACATCCCGTTCACTGCGAGACTGACGTTTCCAGTCACCAATAACGAGGCGGAGTACGAAGCATGCATCATGGGTCTAGAAGAGGCAATTGATTTGAGAATCAAGAACCTAGACGTATATGGTGACTCGGCGCTTGTGATCAACCAAATTAAAGGGGAGTGGGAGACTCGCCAATCGAATTTGGTGCCGTACATGAACTATGCCAGAAGGCTGCTTCCGTTCTTTGATCGAGTGGAACTCCATCATGTGCCCAGAGCAGAAAATCAGATGGCTGATGCCTTGGCCACGTTGGCTTCGATGTATAAAGTCAATTTTTGGAATGAAGCTCCAAGAATTATCCTTTCTCGTCTTGATATACCTACATTCGTCTTTGCGATCGAGGAAGCCTCCGACGGCAAGCCATGGTTCCATGACATCCAGATTTTCCTTATGACTAAGGAGTATCCTGCGGGTGCGTCAAACCAGGATAAGAAGACTCTGAGGAGGCTGTTTGGAAATTTTTATCTCAATCCTGATGGAGTTTTGTATAAAAGAAACCACGATCTCGCGCTACTCAGATGTGTAGATGAGAAAGAGGCGAGTATGCTCATGGAAGAAGTCCATGAAGGCGCATTTGGTACGCACGCTGGCGGGCATGCTATGACAAGAAAGATCCTGAGAGCAGGATATTACTGGCTGACGATGGAGTCGGATTGCTTTAAATTCGCGAAGAGATGTCATAAATGCCAGATTTATGCTGATAAAGTTCATGTGCCTCCGTGCCCGTTAAATGTCATGTCCTCCCCGTGGCCGTTCTCCATGTGGGGCATCGACATGATAGTCAAGATCGAGCCCACTGCATCTAACGGTCATCGCTTCATTC
The DNA here is from genome assembly GCA_963859935.3 of Lathyrus sativus. Lineage (NCBI taxonomy): Eukaryota > Viridiplantae > Streptophyta > Magnoliopsida > Fabales > Fabaceae > Lathyrus > Lathyrus sativus. The sequence goes on from OZ012739.1 coordinate 134,304,713, forward strand.
TAGTAGCTATCGACTACTTCACCAAGTGGGTGGAGGCAGCCTCATATGCTAATGTGACCAAGCAGGTGGTGGCTAAATTCATAAAGAGGGACATCATCTGTTGTTACGGAATTCCCGAGTGGATCATTACTGATAATGGTTCAAATCTGAATAACAAGATGATGAAGGAGCTGTGCTAGAGTTTCAAGATTGAACACCACAACTCATCTCCTTACCGGCCGAAGATGAATGGCGCCGTTGAAGCGGCCAATAAGAACATCAAGAAGATTGTTCAGAAGATGGTTGTGACCTACAAAGATTGGCACGAGATGTTGCCGTTTGTACTGCACGGTTATTGTACGACGGTACGTACGTCAACCGGGGCAACTCCTTTCTCCTTAGTGTATGGTATGAAGGTTGTCCTACCGTTAGAAGTGGAGATCCCTTCTTTGCGAGTTTTGGTTGATGTGAAACTCGACGAGGCAGAATGGATTACGAACCGACTGAACCAACTCAGCCTGATGGACGAGAAGAGGTTAGCATCGATTGCGCATGGTCGTTTATACCAAATCCGAATGAAGAAAGCTTATGACAAGAAGGTGCGTCCTAGAAGCTTTCAGACGGGTGATCTCGTCCTGAAGAAGATTCTTCCTCCACACTCCGATCACCGGGGCAAGTGGACTCCCAATTACGAAGGTCCGTACATCGTCAGCAAGGTCTTCTCGGGAGGAGCTTTGTTGTTATCCACGATGGATGGTGAAGATTTTGCATCCCCGGTGAACGCGGACGCAGTTAAAAAATACTTTGCTTGAAAGTTAGGGATTTGAAAAAGCAAATGACTGCATTCCGCGTATGGACTTTCTTTGTTTAGTGGTTTGGAAGACCTGAGGGTCGTTTATCTGAATCAATCTCTTCTGAAGCTGAAGCGTCGGAGAGGTATCGAAGTCGAGTGGGTCATAGAGGGATCAACTCATGGTGTTCGTCTACGCCTCGTTGCTGACATTTGTATATACTGATGTATATTTATGTTTTTACCTTTTTGCGCGGCTTCCTCATTCCAGGAGCTTGCATCTGTTGTAAAACATTTTTACCCATTCAGGGGTTCGTTATCAATAAAATGTATACTATTCAGCGATTATGTTTGCCTGTTTAGCATTTATCTATTTTGTTTGCGAAAAAGAACGCCGATGTTTTTGATAAAATGCGCATACATAAACTTACTGGCCTAGGCCACTGATTGTTGAAACAATGAATTACTTAAACATTGTCACAAGATGATAACCTTGATAGGTCCCTTTGAGAAGGGTATCTTGTCTGTTTGTTTGTGTTGTTACAGGTGTAGCATGTACCAGACAGTGCGCCGTGCGCATCCCCAAGCAGGATGATTCCTCCTTCTCCAGCAAAGGTCAGCAGCCTCTCCCCGTAGAGTCTGAACACGAGATCGTGAGCATTGATATGTCTCCCCAGGCAGAGAAGATTCTCTCCCCGATCAGATGCATCCTGAAGGAACGTCATCTCCCCAGCTGAGTCATACACTGAAGTGTGCAGCAATTGATGGTTCAAGACTGAAGTCTCCAGCAGAATCGAGATTCCCCACAGAGTCGTAATTTCCCCAGCAAGCAGAATGATTTCTTCTTCCTCAGCCGAGTTTGCAGATCCCCAAGAGAGCCGAGTCCTTGGAAGCCGTTCGGGACCACGATTGATTTTCCCCAGTAGAGTGTTGAATAGTTGATGCTGTGTTTCCCCGCCGGAGCCGTTATCTCCAGGGAAGTAGCCGTGAAGGCCGTGCAGTTCATTTCTGCGATTGACATCGCTTTCCCTCAGTAGGTCCAGGTTCTCGTAGAGCTTCGTTCCCCTGCAGCCGTCAACTGAAGTTCACTTCCCCACAGCGCCCGATTGAGATTGGCGTGACTTTGTTCTCCTCAGCAGGATGATTCCTTCCCCCTATCTGAGTGGTCCTTTCTCCTTGACAGGAAGATTCTCCCTTCAGCATTTAGTTTGCTGACGGGATCGCATCATTTTGCATAACTGCACAGCATGATCTAGGTTGCTACCGTTCTTGTTTTGCAGGTGTTCCACCGCAGAATCGCTTGCTCAAGATGATTCTTGAATCCTCCCCAAGAGTCGCTTGCTCAAGATGATTCTTGAAGTCCCCAGCGAAGTCTTCGGCTTAAGATGATTCTTAAAATCCCCAGCGCAGTCTCCAGAATCGGTTGCTCAAGTTGATGCTTGAAATCCCCGACAGAGTGTTTGCTCAGGATGATTCTTGAAATCTCCAGCATAGTTATCGGTTCAGGATGATTCTTGAAGTCCCCGGCGGAGTTATTTGTCCAAGATGATTCTTGAAGTCCTCAGCAAAGTTGATTCATCCAGAATGATTCCTGGATCCCCGAAGCAGAGTTACTTGATAGTTCTCCAGAATCCCTAGCGGAGATGCGCCATCCCCAGCAGGTTTCTGGACAGCGAAGTTGAAACTTCCCCTGAAGACTTGATGATTGAAGTCCGACCGTGTTAACGAAGCAGTTCTCTCAGCTGATGTGGAGTGCCTGAGGGCAGAAGTTTGGATATCCCCAACTGGCTCATGATTGACCGAGAATTTTATTCCCGACCTACTGATGGAGTCCGGCTGACGCCCGAAAGTTTTCTTTGAATGCCCGACGGCATGACTAACCTGATTGTTGACCTGATGAGTCCCGAGGAATCTTGATGCCTGATGGCATGATCGACCATGTATTACCGGTTACCGTGTGACCAATTCTCCAGCTAGTTATCGTGCAGCTGACATGTCAGTTTTCGAAGATTTGTTCCCATCAGAGTACCGTGCACTTGCGCAGTTGGAAAATTTCCGGGTTTGCCGGTATTCAACCGTCTCGCACCTTGATTGGATGAGAGCCGTTCGCTTCTCACCCAGTCAGGTTCAAGCCGTTTGAATAGGGGCAGCTGTTGCACCCCAAAATTTGACCAACATTTCTTTACCTAGCTTGTGGTTCATCTCATTCACATTAGCATTATCACTTGCATTTCATTGACATGAGTGCAGGAGATCAAGAGGTATGATTACCAATAAAGATCACCACAAGACTTTGAATCTAGCCAAGAAGGTTATTTAAGTGTTCAAGGGTTGATATCTTTGTCAGAGAAGTTAAGAGATCCTCAGAGAGATTAGTTGAAACCAAGGTTGTGTGCCTCCTAACTTGAGAGTTGGGGGAGCTCCTCAGATGATTCTGAAGCTATGAGGATGGACTTGAAGCCTTGAGAGAGCTTATGAGATGTCTTGAAAGCCATCATGAAGCCTAGAGAGGTCATGGTGCAAGATTAAGAAACCCCAGCCATGAGTGGTATAATTAGGGTTTGACTAGGTCAACTAATGATTTGGAGAGGGTTGAGACCTAATCCAAGAGCCATCTGATCATGGATTGATACATTGAGATGCTATAAGGAGGATTCCAAGGTCAACTCATCATGATTGAGGAGTTTGAGAAGTTTCAAGCTAGGGTTTCTAAGGCTTGACAGTGTAAAATCCCCTAGTTTGACCCCTATCTTCAAGGAAGTTTAGCTCAAGATGTGATTGTCATCTCATCTTGCCCCCAACATGAATGTTGTAGAGCTTGATCTTAGCTTTAATTTTAGTGCTAGAAGTCCTTGATAGGATTTGTAGAACTCAAGTTATGACTTTGACAAGTTACAGGTCATCTGAGGTATCTGAATCTGGGGCCTTGAAAGTCACCCAACTTGCATCCAACCTTTGCCCAAGAAGTATGATTCCTATGAACTTTTGGTCCACATGAATTTTGTTCCTTATCTTCTTAGATTTCTAGAGAGTACTAGAAGTCCTTGATAGGATTTGTAGAACTCAAGTTATGGCTTTGACAAGTCAAGGGCATTTTGGTCATTTGGAGATTATAGGTCATTTCAAGCATAAGGCCATAACTCCTATTTCCAAGCTTCAAATGGAAAAATCTTCAACATCAAACTTGCTTAAAATGATGTTTTAAGGATAGTAAGGAGGTCATGAGATGTTGAAGAGGCTTGTATCTCAAAATGGTAAAAATGACCTAAAATGAAGGCATAAGTTAAATAAGTCAAAGTTGGAAATTGATATTCCCAAGCTACACATCCAAACCATGGCATGTAATAGGTCATTTTGACTCTAGAAAACATTTTAAAAACAATGGTTCAGCCACATTTTTGATTTGAGGGCTAAATCATGGACTTGCTTTGGAAAATGGATACTTGCATATTAAGGTACATATGCAAAACACAAGGAAACTCAATACACAAGCTAGCTAAGTATCCTAACATGTCATGTATCTCATCTAAGGAGATTTTCAAGTCAGAACAAGCTGCTGCAAGAGGTATAACACAAGATGGTGTATGAGATGAGTTGAAACCAAAAACTCATGACATGAGAATCTCAAATTCTCATTGGATGATTCCAGAAAGTTCTGGATGGTTTAGAACCATCCTATATATGGATTAGAACTTGCTCAGATGCAAGGTTGGTGAGAGATTAGAGAGGAGAGTGAGATAGCCATTTCAATTTCTTCCATTGCAAGTTGAAATCAATTTCTATATTCCACACCATTTCCATTGCTTCTTTCAATCCCAACACCTTCCATTGATCATACTTAATGTGTGCATACCAAATTGAGGGCAAGATCATGAAGAATTGAAGAGTTAGCATTTGGATTTTGGGAGCTGCAAGTCACCATCAGATTTGGAGATTCAAGCTTCTTTGATCAAATCTTTTGCAAACAGAAGCATTAACATCAATCAAGGAGTGTTTATGAAGAGTTTGAGAGGTTGAACTGAAGATTTGACCTATCTGGTATTCAAGATTTGACAGGTTTGCAACTTTTCTTCTACACCCTAATTTAAGCATAATTAGTTAGATTTGTTAGGTTAGAATGGTTGGAGACAAGTAGGAGATGGATTCTGGAAACTTTGAGATCATTTGATGAAGTTTGAGTTAGTGACACAAATTTTGTTTTGATCAAGAACGCGATGTATAGTGAGATATAACATGAGTTTAATAGCAAGATTTAACTAGTGTGAGGTGGTGATCATTCTGAGCCAATCAATTTCAAGAATCGTTAAAGTTGAAGTTCGAGCATAGTTTTGATATTGGATCGGGTTTAGAGATTGAGGGCATTTCAATTGATTCTAATACCATGGTTGTGATCAGGGTTGAATTTAGAACGGATTAGGGTTTTGAACCATGGATTTTGGTTGAGTTTGGATGGAGCCCGAGTTAGGTATTTGAGCTCTGCAACTATGGAGCTTTCCCTCCATTTTCATGGCTGGAGGAAGAAGATGACTCCATGGCCGTCAGATGCACAAGGACTTGTTGACTTTATCTTGATCCCACGGCCACGATGTAATTTTACGTTTGAAGAGGAGTTCTGAAGATACCCCAAAACGCAGCGTACCACTTAAAGTGAGGTCTTGGGCTTTAGTGGATTTTGATAATCACACCCCCTCTCGTGGCCCATTCATGATTTGCACTGATTTTCGTTACTTATTGCACCGTGCTTTTTTTGTTTTTCTTTTTATTTTTGGATTTATTTTCTGATTAAAATTGGGCCTAGCGCGCATTGCTTTATGGACCCCCGTTTCAAGCCCATTCTCATATTGAACTGCATTGGGTTGCTATCTGCACCAATTATTTTCATATTTTATTTTATTTTCTCCATTTTATTTTAAACTTTGAAAAATCATATTAAATAGAAAAATAATGATTTTTACATGGGGATTTTTTCTCCTATTTCATGTTGATGTCTAGAAAATTATAAAATCATAACATTTGCATTTCATGCATTTTTAATATTTTTTGTGTATTTTCTCTTTTAATAGCTTTTAATTCCTTTTATGTTGATGCATAGATTTGTAGAATTTTGTTTAGCTAGTTCCCTTTGAATTTTTAATCCATTCTTTTTAGGATAGTTAGATTAGGACCTTAGCTCCCCTCTGGATTTATTCCATAATTTTGTGATTAGTTTTTGATTAGTTTTGATTAGATGACTTTAGGTTGTGTAGATTTAGGTCAATCCTTAACATAGGTCCACAATAACACTAGAATTTTGGGTTTCTAGGTCAAGTTAGATATTGGGACATATAGGGTATTAAGGGTAGGTATATAGGATCCCCTAGAAATTATATTAGATTTTAATATAATGGTATACTATTTTTAATTGATTTTTGTAATTAATGGTTGTTTGTGTTGCCCTTGTGGGCTTGTATTTTGTTTTGCTTTGCTTTGTGGGTTTTTGCTTGGCTTGGTGGGCTTGGTCTTGCTTTGTGGGGCATGGAGGAGCATAGTAGAAGACTTGAAGATTGAAGAAAGAGCTTGAGATCTTGAAGACTTGTTTGTTTTGTTGTTGTTTTAGGGTTAGGAATTAAGTAGAGCTTAGACCTAGCTAATTTCTTTCTTAAACATGGATGGTATCTTTCACCTCCATTCTTCCCCATGATTCAAGGTCCTTCCATGGTATTCACCTCCCTCCTTAGGAGGGATAAGTGATGGTACCTAGGAAGTAGAACTTTTGAGGGAACCATTCTTTTAATGTTAAACCCTTATAGGTCACCTTGGGTGCTCAATAAGCAGTTTAACACCCCAGCTTATCCAGTTAAGTGATTTCTTCTGGTTTGAGTATCTTGAGAGATGTTGGGCTTGAGTTTGAAGATGAAGACTTCATTGAAGAGTGGAAGAGGATGATTCCTTGAGCATTGCCATTGCAGCTGAAGCTGGAAGAGCAAGAATAACAAGTTGATACTTGATGACCCAATGAAGATCCAGTAAAGACTGAATGAAGAGCTGAGACTTAAAGACTGAAGGATGAAGTTGACACTTCTAAGTGATTGAAGATTACTCTGAGAAGCTGAAGCTTGTAGATGAAGAAGACCAAGTTGAGACTGGTAAAGCAAGGAGAGCTTGAGAAGCTTGAAGACTGAGTTGATACTTATGAAGAGGATTCAATTGAGATTGAGTGTAGAGCTGAAGCTTGAAGAACAAGGGATAAGTTGATACTTACTTTGAAGCTTGGAGATCCTGAAGGAATCAAGTTGATACTTGTGGTTAAGAGTGAAGCCTGAAGGTGGAACTGATTAAGGAGCTGAAGCTTGAAGAAGAAGATAAGTTGAAACTTATGTGGAAGGGTTGAAGCCTGGAGAAGCAAATTGATATTTGTCAAGAGTGGTGGAGGTCTGAAGACTGAGTTGCTGGTAGAAGAGCTGAAGCTTGGAGTTGAGAGAGAGAGTTGTTGATCTGCTTTCTTGTCTGTTTTTCTGTATTGCTGATGTGCCTTGTTTGACTTGCTTGATGCACTAGAATAAGTTCATATCTAGACTGACTTTAATCTAGGAGCATGATTGCACTAGAGGTTGAGTTGCTCCCTCTGCTTGTATTGTTACTATATGGCTTTGCTTGCGGGTATTCGGTAGAGCCCTGCTCCCTTGCCCATGTGGTTTATTTTGCTTGATAGCATGATTTTATTTTCTTCTGTATGATTGCAGTTTACTGTTTTTGCTTGATAGCATGTTGTTATTTCCTCAGTATGATTGCAGTTATTCATATCTGGCTTGAGGTCGAGATGAGCTTGTGGAGGCTGCTGCCCCACACACATTTCCTCCCTCACTTGCATTGCATGCATTTTATAGTCGTTTACTGTATTACTGTTTACTGTTTAAGCTGATGCTTCACCTGTTTCTGTGTGTCATTGACATGATCCCTTAGGACTCTCATTTCCTTTGATAAGGAAGTGATGATAGAACTTTAGGTCGAAACGTATGCATGATAACTTCTAGGAGTTCCCTGTGTCAAACCTCAACTATAGGATGAATCCTTGGCATGACAACAGTAGGACTTGATAGTCTCCCCGTAGTTGGGCCTGTTCTCTCCTCATCTCAAAACAACTTAAGATACAATAATCATGAATGATTTCTTTCGTACGTTACGAGCCTTAAGCTATCTGAGAAAGGATTGTTGGAGAGCTTCTTTTCAACAGTCTGGATGTTTAGTATGGTACCCTTTGGGTGACATGCGACGCATTCACTCTCAGGTCATAGTCTCTAGTGCGATTGAAATTGCGAGCACAATAAAAAACACTTCTTTCATAAAAGACAGAAAACAAACTTCAAACCTTTTTGCCCCGTGGGCCCATAATTCAAAGAAAGCTTTTCTGAAGAAAAGAGTGTCGTTAAACTTCGGCGCCAACGCAAACAGGCTTTGTCCCTAACTGCTGGAACTACTGTTTAACCCTACTCGATAAAACAGATGAATCTGAACCCCCATAATGCGTAGTGTCCCGAACTACGTAAGCTCTGATCTCTCAAGCCTGTTGAGAGTACGTAGGCACAATACTGACGTATTGGCGAGCCACTTTCCTCGTAACCCGTAGTTAGTCGAACTACGTCAACTCTGATTTCTCATTCTCTGATGAGAATACGTAGGCATAAAGTGCGATGCTTTGCCGAGTCATTTTTATTTTCTGTTTAAGCCAGCCTTGATAGGTAGATAGATAAAACCAACTCGTCCAGTAAACACAACAAGCGTGGATCCCGTCGAGTACGATGGACGTGAGGGGTGCTAATACCTTCCCCTTGCGTAACCGACTCCCGAACCCAGACAACGGTTGCGATGACCTTGTCTTACCCTTTTTCGTCAGGTTTTTCCGATCGTTTCCTTTCCCGCTCTGAGGGATAAATAACGAAAGGTGGCGACTCTTCTGTTCTGCCGGCACCTTATTTTCGCGGAAGCGACAAAGAGCTAGAACAGAGCAAGGCACGATTTCCACATATGAGATTTTCAAGGAGTATGAGAAATTGAATTTCTCATTCAGGTTGTTACAGAAGTTTCTAGAGGGTTCTATCAACTTCTATATAACATTTGCAATGGGTTCAGATAGTTTTTTGGCAAGGATTGAGCAAGGAATCAGAGAGAGCAACTGAATTTTCTCAACTGGATCTCAGAATCGGTTTTTGAGATTGAAGGGGATTCAAGGCAAATTGGTGATTGGAAAAGCTTGGGAAGTGGTTCTTGAGTGATTCTGCAAAAGATTGGAGCTTGAATCGAGCATTTGCACCTTCTGTTCATCCATTTTTTCCAGGTTTGCAACTTTCATTTTTCAGCATGATTCATAGCAAATTGGTTAAGATTTGATGCGTGGATAGGTTATAGATGATGCTAGGTTGGATTTAGGCATAAGAACTGGACAATTAGAGACCAAATTAGTGTGATGCCATTTTCTGTTGAAGCTCATATCTCCTAGTTCTTGAGGTTTTAATGGCGTTTGGATGGTTAGTTTTGACCAGGGAGGAGTGTAGTTCATAATAGGATAATTAATTTTAGGTTTTGAGGTGATTCAAGATTGGTGATTTTTCTGAAATTGGGATCGTATTTAGAGTTGGAGTGAGTATCAATAAATTTGGAGGTTGTATTCGTGATCAGGAGAGAATTTCAAGTGAGATAGGGTATTTAGTTGGCTTGATTGATGTGTTTTTGGGATTGCCACGCCGGAGAAGACGGTGGCACAAAGCTCAGACCACCGTCTCAGTTTCTCCCTCCATTTTCAAATGTTTTGGGGACGATGACTCCCAACCCTAGGATCATGCATTGACCTTGACTGAGAACCCCATCTAACGGCCATGATCGCGTTTCAAAACCTGAAGAGAGGGAGTTTAGATGAAACGCTCCGTTTCATTAAACGTTTTGGTTTGGGCTTAGTTGATTACTTCCTATCCACACCCCAGCTTGGGCCCAATTAGAGATATGAACTGGAATATGTTTCTATTCATCACGCCCTTTTTCCAATTTCCCTTTTATTTTTCTGATTGTTTTTTAGTTTGGTTTGGGCCTAGTACTCGCTTGCTACCAACACCCCCAATTGGGCCCATGTCTAGATTATAACTAAAGTAAATTGCTATCTAACACGCACTTTTATTATTTTTCATTGTTTTTCTTTTATTTTTATATTTTCATATAGTTTAGGAAATAATTCACAATAATTAGGAAAATTAATCTTTTTAATCCAAGTTTTTTCCCCTGACTCTTTAGAGAGTCTAGAATTTTAGGAAATTGAGAAATTCATAATTCATGCATTTTTGGATTTAATTGCATTTTTTATAGTTTAATTGCTTTTATTTTGAATATGTTTGATACATGATTTTGTTGATTTTGGTATGACTAGTTGGTGTGGATTTTTGAGTTGATTATTCTTGGTTTAGTTAGTTTAGAGATGCATGTACCCATAGTAATTTTCTCATATTTTTGTGAGGGAATTTTAGGCTAATTTGAACATTGAACTTTAGGTGGTTTAGAATTAGGGTTTTAGGATAGTACCCTTAGGTTTAGGGCATAGTTTTAGGTCCAAATGAATGGTTAACCCCCTGGTTTTTGTGTGGAGTGATTCTTAAGAGGTTTAGGAACCCTTAGAATTTTTGTAGGATTTTACAATCATGTTTGGTATTTTAATTAGAATTAGTTTTAGGACTAACTTCCAGGTGTTTCTGATGAACTAACTTGACTAGTTTAATTCAATAGTTCCCCTTAGATTAAGGTGGTGTTACTCTTGTGCTTGGATGGAGATGAATACCAATTGAAGATACTTTGGAGAGCTTGAAGGAGCTTGGAGTTGAAGTTTTTTCATCTGGTGGAGTGCTTGTCAGGAGCTTAGGAAAACTAGGGTTTTAGGAAGAGCATTAGACTAGTTTTGTTTCTTTCTTCAAACCTGGAGTATATTGTTCATCTCCATTCAATCCAATGACATAAAGTCCTCTTGAAGAAGTCACATCTCTCCTTTGGATGGATGAATGGCATGCTTTAAGAGTAGAACTTTGAGGGTACCTTTCTATTACAGTGTTAAGATCTTAATGGCTTCCCTTGGTTGTCACTGAGTTCCTTAACACTTCAACTTGATCTTGTTGAATTGATTCTACCTTGGAGGTGCTTGTTGAAGCTTGGTAAAGAGAAAGTTTGGTGCTTGTTGAAGCTTGTTGAGAATGAAGGTTGTGTTTGTTGAAGCTGGTAGCTTGTTGAAGCTAGGGTTTTACTACTTGTTGAAGATGAAGTCAGGAGCTTGTTGAAGCTGTTTACTGGTTGGGGTTTGAGCTTGTTGAAGCCTGGTGCTTGTTGAATATTAGAGAGTTATTGAAGCATGAAGATAGGTGCTATTCATTGAAGATAAAGGTTGTTGTTGTCAACTGTTTGCTGTTTAATCAACTGTTGCTGTCAGAGCTGCTGCTTGTGCTGTTTGCTGTAGGAGTTTGGTGCTGTTGCTTGGGCTGCCTCCTCTGCTTTGGTTTTGTTCTCTGTATTGTTTTTTGGCTTGTGCTTCTTGCCCCCTAGGTTTGAAGTGAATGTTGATTCACTTTGCCTGTTGTTTTCCCAGGTTCGAGGTTGAGTGGGACTCCCTTGCCTCGCTTGTATTGCTGCATTACATGCATTTTACCGTATTTGCTTGCTTTCTTTTCTGTTTATCCCCTAGGATCTCTGATTTCCTCTGTGCAGGAGGGAATTATGACAAACATTAGGATTCTTATCCATGCATGACAACATTAGGTTAGTTTTTACTCCCTTTTCAACCCTAGGCTTTTTAGAGCTTCTTTCTCTTCTTATCTCAAAACAACTCAAAAATACAGTAATAAGGTTAATCGATGTCGTACGTTACGAGCCTTAAGCTGTTTGAGAAAGGGTTGCTGGAGAGCTTCTTTCCAGTAGTCTGGCTGCTTAGTGTAGTACCCTTTGGGTGATACACGACGTAGTCACTCTCAAATCATAATCTCTAGTGCGTCAGAGATTGCAAACAAACTAAAATGCACGTCTTTCGTAAAAGATTCAAAACAAACATCAAAGTGTCATTTTTGTCTGCTTGGACTCTTAATCAAGAAAAACCCTTTCATAAGGTAATAAAAAACAGTTAGACAAGCTTGTGTCTTCCGTAGCCCGAACTACGTTTGCTATGATCTTTCATGCTGTATGAAAGTACGTAGGCATAGGATGCCGTATCCTAGAGAGCAACCTTCCCCTCCTTTCCCGTAGGTAGGCGAACTACGTTGACTCTGATTTATCGTTTCAGACGGGAATACGTAGGCATAAAGTGCGATACTTTGCCGGGTCATTTTCTTTTCTTTTTAACCCAGACCTGTAGAGTAGATAGAATAACAATCCGTATTATACAACAAGCGTGGATCCCGTCGAGTACGGCGGACGTGAGGGGTGCTAATACCTTCCCCTTGCGTAATCGACTCCCGAATCCAGGAATTTGGTTGCGACAACCAGTCCTTTCCCGTTTTGCGTTAGGTTTACTCTAAGCGTTTCCTTTCCCCCCGTTGGGATAAATAACGCACTGTGGCGACTCTTATGTCATAGCCGGCGCCGATTTTCGCAGTAGCGACAGCTGGCGACTCTGCTGGGGACTCCAATGGTTCCCTACGCGAGTCAGCCCTAGCGCTTGTTTTCCCATCGTGGGTTTTGTATGGATTTAATTTTCTGTATTTACTTTCAGCATTATATTATTGTTGTTATGCTGGGTAGGGGGTCAGATTGAGAGATAAGTCGGACCTGGGCTTGAGTGCACCTAGAATTAGTTGTGGAAAGTAGTGGGCGCGTGCATGCTTTGCATGTACTAGTGTCCCACAAAATCCATGCTCGGACGAGGTTCTTCTGGTTGACTTCTTTTTCAACCCTTTGGGTTGAGGGGGTTGTTGGTCAGTTGGATTGTCGACTCCGGGGACCGATCAATTTGAAGTTGGCTAAGTGAGGCCTCTTCAGGACATGATGATGCCACACCTTAAGGGTATCGTATCATCAGTCTTGAAAGTCTGTGATGCCAATGACCGTATAGGATGTCGTACCTTGTGTCAGTTGATAGGAAACCTACCTGTGAGAGGGATTGGGGCATGCAGGAAACTTGACCTCCAGACTACCCGGTTTTCTTAATATTGGATCAGTATGTGTGGTTACTTGGGTTCCTCATCAGGACAGTGTTATGGGTCTGTTGAGACCAAGTTGGAGCTTTATTATAGGTCTGTTGAGACCAGGTTGGAGCATTGTTATGGGTCTGTTGAGACCAGGTTTGAGCAATATTGTGGGTCTGTTGAGACAGATATTGTGGATGGATCTCTTCAGCAATATATCACTTGATCCCTGTTGCATCTTTGCATATTGCATTGTTGTATACTCATTTTGCATATCATTAACGTGTGTCTGTGCTGCAGGTGCATTTCATACCCTCTGATTCTAGTTGCCCGGATTTCTGTCTGCTGCTATTATGGATACTTTGAAGAAGACTGTGGCATAGAAGTTGCCTACTCCAGATATTACTTCTTTGCTTGGGTTGATGTCTTTAGCTGATGATGATGTGAAGAGAAGCTTCAGGAAGAGTTATGGGAACCTGCTTAGGTTGGTTTGCAAACCATCCACGTATGAGCTGAACGGATTGTACGCGCTGATGCAGTTCTATGATCCCCCACTGAGGTGTTTTACTTTTCCTGACTTCATTCTGGCTCCGACCATGGAGGAATATGCTGAGATCTTGGAGTTAACCATTCAGAACAGGGTACCCTTCATTCATATGGATGCTGAGCCCAAGATGGAGGATTTGGTTGTTGCTTTGCATTTAGACTCCTCAGAGTTGCTGTTAACCTCGTGGAATGGAGTTTCTGGTTTTTCTCTCAAGTTCCTAGTGGGGAAAGCGCAAGAGTATGCCAAGAGTGGCTGTTGGGTTGTGTTTAATGCTATCATTGCTTTGTGTATCTATGGCATTGTACTGTTCCCTAATATGCCTGACTTTGTTGATTTGGATGCATTCCATATATTTGCTTCAGGCAATCCTGTGCCTACACTAATTGGAGACTTCTATCATTCTCTACATTATAAGAACGAGAATAGGAGGGGTAAGAACGTCTCTTGTTGTGTGCCTTTGTTGTATATGTGGTTTGATAGTCACCTGCCCAAGAAGGGTATCTTTGCTGAGTCTGCAGCTACGGTGGAATGGTCTGAGCGTCTGATGGGGCTTTCTTCAAAAGATGTTGTCTGGTTTGATAGGGATTTACTGGGATCCGAGATTATCTACAGCTGCGCCGGGTATCCTAACGTTCCTCTGATTGGGAGGAAATGGTGCATTAACTACAATCCGTCTTTGTTGATCAGGCAATTTGGTTATGCTTTGAGAAACCCGCCAAAAGAGGAGGAAGTGCAGGAATCTCTGTACTTCACAGGTGATCTGAAGGGAGAGTTATTGTCCAAGCTTCAGCATGCTTAGAATAACATATGCAAGAAGGGTAAGCCGTTGTTGGGTAAGAATGATATGCAAGCCTATGCTCCGTACCAAGTCTGGATCCAAGATAGGGCAAAGCAGGCGCTGATGCCATTTCCTGCAGTATTACCTCCCGCTCCCCCGTGGTTGAGGAGCCAACTATTGTGCCTATTGAGAGGTATGAACAGGTTGTGAAGGAGAAGGAAGCTTTGATGAAGGCCAACGAGAAGTTGGAAGAAGAGCTAGTGCAACTCAGGAGCGAAAGGAATGAAGCCATATATTCCTTCGAGCAACAAACAAAGTTGGTGAACCAGTTAGGTGTAGAACTGACTGAACAACGAAAGAAGCGCGAACGCTTGGGGATAGATTTCAAGAGCTCTCATGACATGCTGGAGTCTAAGAAGAAAGCACTTGATATAGCCCACCGGGAGATCTCCACATTCAACAAAACCTGGAATGCTACACTGGCAAATAACAAGGAAAGAGAAGACAAACTGAAGCAGCAGATCTATGAACTGGAAGATCAGTTGAAGGCTAGCCAGAAAAAGTTTGAAGAAGAGTTCATGCGGAGATACGCCGTTCAGAATTCGTTGAACAAAGTTGTCAAGCGCAAGAAAGAGTCTGCATCCCAGAAGCGGAAGCTAGAGGAGTGCTTGGAGAAGGTGTCTTGGAGGAATCCATTGGGGATCTCCAGCGTGTTATCAGGCAAAGAGACTCGCTCGTCGAAGGGTTGCTTTCTCAGTCGGACCATCCCAAGACTAAGAGATTGTTAGAGGAGTATCGGGCATATGGTCGCACTTGATTACCTTATGTACTATTGTATATGCTTTATTTGCATTGTGCTGGCCATCACCAGGATTGTTGGTTGAGGTCATGCCGTCTTGCTATTGTACACTCAGTGATATTGTATTTCCGCCTTGTTGGGCTCTTTTCAGCAATATATGAGGAACTTTATCCCCGTGCATGGATCCAAGCTTCTTATCACTATCACTGTCGCTGCACTGGCACTTTGGCACTAGAATCAGGGGTTGATCTCCCTAACGCACAAACACATATTGCATCTGCATATTCATTTTGCATTGCCAGTTACTTGTTGAATCTGTATCTTATTTCCTGCATCTCACTGGTTTTTCAGGATTGACGAACAAAGAGTCCACCGCTATTCAACCAGAAACAACTGCAAGAAGATAATGGATCAAGTTCAGGTCGAGATGCAGGAAATTCGCGAGAAGCTGACTCTGTTCATGCAAGCTATGGAGAGCATGGCCAAGGGCCAAGAGAATCTTCAGACCTTGGTGCAGCCGCTGCTGACGCGGGCAAACGGAAATGGCAATACTGACCACATTTCTGTTAAAACTCCTCGCCGGGAGGATGAGATACCGGCAGTTGTTACTTCACCTGTTGTGACTGTCAACGGAAACACTGGTACTGGTGCAGGTGCTGGCGAAGGTAATGGCAATACTGGAAATGGTGATGGGCATGTTGTTAACAACAAAGGCAACACTATGGATGCCGATCAGGGATTCGGTGACAATGTTGACTTTGGAAACAATGGGTATGGCAATGTCAATCAGGACGGGAACTTCGGGTTCAACAATCAAGGCTTTGGTAATAATGGTTACGGAAACAATCAGGGGTATGGCTACGGTAATGGTGGATTCAGTAATGTGAATAACAACGGCGCTGGAGCATTTCCTTTCAACAATGGTTTTGGACCTGCTGGGGTCAATCTAGGATTCGGCAACCAAGGACAGGGTCCTGTGTTCAATTAGCAAGGATTTGGCCGTAACATGGGTTACGATGGGTATGGCAATGACTGGAAGGTGGATCACCAGGACGACGCTTTTTCGGGAGGAGGTATGGGACCTGAGGGCCCCATTGACCCTGTTCAGAGGATCAGAATGCTAGAAGAGCAGATGAAAGGTGTGGTTAATCAGAACTCCGCTGGGTTAGACATGACTACTATAGGGTTGGTACCAGGGCCGAGGGTGCCATTGAAATTCAAGGCTCCAACATTCGACAAATACAAAGGGGATACCTGCCCAAAGGTCCATGTACGTTCTTATTATAGAAGGATGTCTGCGTATTCCAATGATGAAAGGATGCTCATGCATTTCTTTCAAGATAGCTTATCAGGACCATCATTGGAATGGTACATGGGACTGGAGCCCACTCAGATTAGAAGCTGGAAGCAGTTGGCTGATGCTTTCGTTATGCATTACAAATATAACAACGATTTGGCGCCAAACAGAGTTCAGTTGCAGAGTCTGTCGCAGAAAAATGGTGAAAGTTTCAAAGAGTACGCGCAGCGGTGGCGCGATATGGCAGCTCGGGTGCACCCTCCTTTGGTCGAAAGGGAGATGAATGACATGTTTATGGGGACATTTACAGGAATGTACTATGACAAGTTACTCAATGTCTCGATGGGTAGCTTCTCCGATATGATCCTTATGGGAGAAAGGATCGAAAATGGAATTAAAATTGGGAAGATTCAGGCAGGTGAATCTACTTCAGCTGGGGGTGCGAGAAAAGCGTTCGGCGGAAGACAAAAGGGTGATACAAGCGCTGTCTTTGGTGGTAGAGGCCGGGGCAGAGGCAGAAATCAGTACATTCAACCTCAACAAATAGCCAGTGTTACTATTCCAATTCCTCAACAACAACAGCAGTAGCAGCAACAACCACAGCAACAGCAAAGGCAGAATCAGGGTCAGAGAAGGTTTCAGAATGCAAAGCCGAAGAGGGTATTTGATAAGCCTCCGTCGACATATGCAGAGCTTCTTCAAACACTGCTGGGGTTGAATTTGGTTGAGAAAAGAACATTGGAACCGCTTACAGGACCGGTACTTCTTTACGGGTATGATGCTAATAAGCACTGCGAATTTCATTTCGGGGCGCCCGGACATGATGTAGAATCTTGTCATGCTTTCAAGCATAAAGTGCAAGACTTGTTAGACAGTAAAGCCATCAACTTTGGTTAGGTGGGGCCCAACATTGTGCAACAGCCTATGCCTAATCATGGGGCAAATGCTATCTTAACAGAAGAAAATTTGAACTTGGTGATGGATGTTAACGAGCTGAAGACACCATTGAGTGAGGTGAAAAGCAGGTTGCTCAGAGGGGGAGTATTCCCTGGTTGTGATGAATACTGTTTAGAGTGTTGGACCCAGCCTGAGGGTTGTACTGATTTGAAGCAGGGCATTCAGGCCATGATCGACGAAGGGACCTTGCAATTTGATCGAACTGCGGTTGAGAAGCCTGTGGAGGCATTATGTGATGAGCAGAATGATATTGCAACGGTGACGATCCCAAGGAAGACTATAACAATAACGGTGCCCGTCCAGCGGCCAACCATTACGATTACCAAAGCAGGGCCCGTTCCCTTTGAGAGTACGAAAGCTGTCCCGTGGACATACGGATTAGAAGCGTATTGCAACAGTGAAAAGATTATGGTGAATAGCCAGCCAGCTGGGGCTATTGATAATGTCGTTGGAACAGGGGGCATGATCTATAGCGGAAGGATCTTTACCTCACCTGAAGTAGAAGTAGAGAGATTGGCCAAAGGCAAAGCCAAAGTAAATGAAAGCGGGCCTACTCAGTCGAAAGAAAAGGATACGTCGCTCAAGGACGTAGAGGAGTTCATGAGACTGATTCGCAAAAGCGACTACAAAATTGTTGAACACCTGCAGCAGACGCCGTCGAAGATTTCTATCTTGTCGTTGTTGTTATGTTCCTAGGCCCACCGGAACGCCTTACTAAAGATTCTGGATACGTCATTCGTGCCCCAAGAAGTTTCTGTAAATCAGTTAGAGGGGGTAATGGCACATGTCAATGCTGGACATAGCCTGGGTTTCACAGATTTTGATCTAACACCCAGGGGTCGAGAGCACAACATGGCTTTGCATATATCGGTGGAGTGTCGGGGCACCGTAATGTCGCGTGTATTGATGGATACTGGATCGTCGTTGAACGTATTGCCAAAGAAAACCATGATGAAATTGGACATACGGTGAATTATTTGCACGCCCAGCGATTTGGTTGTGAGGGCGTTTGACGGGACGAAAAGATCAGTGTTTGGGTCAATAACATTACCGCTTTAGGTGGGGCCAGAAATTTTTAATACCGAATTCTACATCATGGATATTCATCCGGATTATAGCTGCCTTCTTGGGCGCCCATGGATCCACGCTGCAGGGGCCGTAACGTCCACATTGCATCAGAAGTTGAAGTACATGGTGGGTGATAGTGTTGTTACCGTTTGTGGGGAGGAGGACATTTTGGTCAGTCACCTATCATCATTCAGATATGTTGAGGTCGACGGAGAAATACACGAGACACCTTGTCAAGCCTTCAAAGGGTTGCGGATTAAAGACAAAGCTCAGGGTCCCAGCAAGATGCCAGAAGTGGCAGTGTCAACCTACAAGAAAGCTCAGGCTCTAGTGCAGACTGGTGAGACTAAAGGCTGGGGGCAGGTATTGGAGATTCCCGTGAAGAATGACAAGTTTGGGCTAGGGTATCGACCGACATCGTCAGCGTCATCTTCAGGAGCGCCCAGGTTCAAGGGGTCGATAACGATTACGCCAAGCGAGGTGTGCTTTGAGACAATCAACGCTATTTCTGATGCTGAAGACGGAGATAGTGACTTCGATATGGACGCGTGGATCAAGCCAAGCGTGCCAGGACAAAGTCTCTGCAACTGGTCCATCCGGGAAACTGTCCCAGTGACTCTTAAACAGTAATGATTTATTTTGTCAATTGTTGAATAGTCCTATGTCCTACCCGGGGCATAGTGATTTTACCTTAGGGCTACTTGATTATGTGTATTGCACTGTTTTAATCATGAAATAAAGGCGTTTTTCATATTCAAATATTGTGATCCCTGCTTTTCTTGTTTTTACTTTAACAATAAATGGCAACGTGGTTATTTGCTTTGTTTGCGTTTTGAAACATTTAACCATTTCCTTTGCAGGACTAATATTTCAGATGACATCTTCTACGAACCGCCAATGACTCGTTTCGACTTCGAGCACCCGGTATTCCAAGCAGAGGAAGAGATTGTTGAGGATAGCGACCTGCCAGAGGAGCTGACTCGTTTGTTGAAACAGGAAGAGAGAATCATTCTGCCTCATCAGGAGGAAATTGAGATTATCAACTTGGGGGTCGGAAGAAGTTGTGAGAAATATTCGTATAGGGGCTGCGCTGCAGAGCGACATCAAGCAAAGGCTGATTGAGATACTGTGAGAGTATAGTGATATATTTGCATGGTTGTACGAGGATATGCCTGGGTTGGATACTGTAACACCCCAAATCTAAACTTGCGGATAACAGAAAAAAAAAACCAGCAATTCATATAGCAAACAAAGCGCAGCAGCGCAAACATTGACTGCATGACGGTCATCATGAGCCTGTGACGGTCGTCACACGGGCAAAATCTCTCATATCAGAGATGTTACACTTCAACCTGCCAGACAACAATCATTATGCAACAACTTGCAAATATCATACGTAGCATGAAATTGGATGAACAATCACCAATGCATTAGTTAACCATTTAATCATAAAACAACTCGTCATTACTTCCGGTGGAAGTTTGATAAAGTATACAACATGTTCTCTTAAAACAATTTAATAAAAACATCGGAACAAGTTAAATCAACAATAACATCGACTAAAATAATAACAGCAATCGTCCATCCCCCCAAGAGTGCTACATATCAGAGCGACCAACGACACCTTAACGGGAACTACGCTCTATTCCTGACTACCTGCAAATTACCACTAGAGGAGGTAACATACAACGGAAAAGGGTGAGATATCAATAATATAACATAAAGCATGATAGAAAACATGCCGGAAACTCATCAAAACATTATAGGCTTCGAAATCATAAACATCATCGACAACAACTGCGGGTAATCCATATCTCACATAAACAACCTTAACATACAACTAGCGTAATTATGCGACTTCATGCGACTCAACAATGCGACTCAAATGTGCATATGCATGTGGTACCATTTAGGAGCCAACACTCCAAAACTCGGGACAGGGCCAACACCCCGAACCCATCTAGGAGCCAACACTCTAAAACTCGGGACAGGGCCAACACCCCGAACCCATCTAGGAGCCAACACTCTGAATAACGCCAATACAGGCACAACCGTCGCCAATCCAGGCCAAATGCTATGCCATGAAATGCATCTATTATGGACTACAACACAACTATAGCAACCATATAACAGGGCATTACGCCTACAACCAGAATGTCCATAACAGAGCATCATAACATCATACCACTCATACAACCATCACTTTCTACCCGTTCACATATGGGACAATGGCAACATAATTTCGACATTTACGACTGTTCATGTAAAGGAACATTACAACATCGTACCAACAAATAGGAACTCAAAGTGTTCATCCAAAACGGCTATTCCTATACAGGTATAACATCAACATCAGTTCAATAATTAATCCTTAACATCTTATCGTAATAACAACATTACGGCATCTTCTCACATAATTAATTACAAATCAATCACAACCAGGTAACTGTCCTTTTTGGCCAATTAGGGAAAACCATTAGAGCGTTGTACGAATGACTGTATAGAATATTCGTTCTACGTAATTGCCCATAAGGAAAACCTTAGAGCATCGCACTAATAACTACATAACACATTCAGTCCTGCATAGAAATCTGGTCCCATTAGGGAAACCTTTTCCTTAACATTTATCGATTAACGAAAACTATACCTATGACTCGATCCCCACATAAAATTGAACCCCACCCTTACCTTAGAATTGAGGTCAATTCCACGCTCTCCGGTCCCGCTTCCGCTCTACGGTGACTTTTCTGCAGAAATCCTCCAAATTCGCCGGTGGTTGATTCTTTGCTCTCAACTTTCCTCAGTGCGTAACTTCTCTTTCCAGTCTTTTCTTTCCCCAAATGGTGTAATTGAGGGTAAAAGAGTCTATGGGAATATATTTTTGCTACCCACTCTCAACCACGTCCAAATTCTGCATTTAACTGAATTTCGTTACTATGACGGTCGTGGCAAGTCCATGACGAGCGTCACGGTCGTGACGGTCGTGGCAAGTCCATGACGGTCGTCATATCAGAAGAATTCAATTTTTTTCAATTTTTTTCTAGATAGAACATCTCTTTAGCTTTCCAATGCTTCGAATGGGGGTCAAATCCAACTTACGGATCAAGAGATATGATTTTTCGAAGTTTCCTAAAACTGCTACGGAATTTTACACTTTTTCCCGACAATTCGACCGATTCAATTCCTTCCTTCGATCCAAACACATACTCAACTACGACTACGACGCAACGAGACATAGCAAAGTCATAATTGAATTTAATCAAAATAAAACGGGCGTTACAACTCTCCCCTACTTACAAGAATTTCGTCCTCGAAATTACCTTAATCAAACAGCTCGGGATAAGACTCCCGCATCTTGCTCTCTAGTTCCCACGTCAAGCTTTCGCCAGCAGCTCCCAACCAGACCATTTTCACCAAAGCAATCTCTTTACCTCGTAATGTCTTCACCTCCCGATCATCAATTCTCACAGGCTTCGTCTCCACAGTAAGATTCTCACGTACTTGCACATCGTCCATGGGAATGACATGCGACGGATCTGAAATATACTTGCGGAGCTATGACACATGAAATACATCGTGTAGATTCGACAAATTTGGCGGCAACACCACTCGATATGCCACCTTTCCAACTCTGTCCAATATCTGATACGGACCAATGAAACAAGGAGTAAGCTTCTTAGATTTCAAAGCTCTACCAACACCGGTCACAGGCATGACTCTTAAAAATACATGATCTCCAGCTTCAAATTCTAAATCCTTCTTGCGCTTATCATGATAACTTTTTGGCCTACTCTGTGAAGCTTTCATCTTTTCTCGAATTAACTTCACCTTCTCGGTAGTCTCTCGAACAATCTCCGGTCTGAGTACCACACTCTCTCCCGATTCATACCAACACAACGGAGTCCTACACCGCCGACCATACAAAGCTTCGAATGGTGCCATTCCGATACTAGAGTGATAATTGTTATTATAAGTAAACTCTATCAACGGAAGGTATGTATCCCACGAACCACCTTCCTCAAGTACACATGCTCTCAGCAAATCTTCTAAAGACTGAATAGTCCGTTCAGTCTGACCATCTGTTTGAGGATGGTATGCTGAACTCAACCTCAACTTAGAACCCAAAGCCTCTTGCAGACTCTTCCAAAATTCAGAAATAAACCGCAGATCTCTATCCGACACAATACACAACGGAACACCATGCAACTTAACAACCACTCTAACATAAATCTCTGCCAACTTCGATACTGGAAAAGTGATGTTAATAGGAATAAAGTGAGCTGACTTTGTAAGCCTATCAACAATCACCCAAATAGAATCACATCCTCTCAAAGTGTTCGATAAACCCGTTACAAAGTCCATTGAAATGCTGTCCCATTTCCATTCTGGAATTTCTAACGGTTGCATCAACCCAGCAGGTTTCTAATGCTCAACCTTCGACTTCTGACAAGTCAAACACGCATACACAAAGCGTGCTACATCACGCTTCATACCAGGCCACCAAAACAGATTCTTCAAATCATTATACATTTTCGTCGCTCCTGGATGAATACTCAACTTACTTCTGTGACTCTCTTCCACAATTGCTTTCTTCATATCTGCATTATTAGGAATGCAAATACGACCATGAAATCTCAACACTCCTTGCGCATCCAACTGATAATCATTATCTTCCGCCAACTTCACATCTAATTTCTGAGCTTCTCTAATGCTGTCCAGAAAATCATTATTAATCTTTAACATGCCCAACTTTACACTCTTCGGTGTTACTTCACAAACTAAACTCAGATCTCTGAATTGCTCAATCAACTCTAATTCTTTAGCCGTCATTGCTGACATATGCAAAGTCTTGTGGCTTAAGGCATCAGCTACAACATTAGCTTTTCCCGGATGGTAATGTAACCCAAAATCATAATCCTTTAACAACTCTAGCCACCTTCGTTGCCTCATCTTCAGCTCTTTTTGGTCAAACAAGTATTTCAAACTCTTATGGTCGCTGAACACTTCGAATCTCGAGCCATACAGATAATGTCTCCAAATCTTCAGAACAAAAACAACGGCAGCAAGTTCTAAATCGTGCATGGGGTAATTCTTCTCATGGATTCTCAGCTGTCTTGAGGCATACGCAACTACTTTATTATTCTGCATGAGTACTCCTCGTAAACCAAACTTAGAAGCATCACAGTATACAACAAACGGTTCTTCTGTGTTAGGCAAGATCAACACCGGAGCAGACGTCAACCTTTCCTTAAACTCTGTAAAACCTGCTTCGCATTGAGCATCCCATATAAAAGTCTTCCCTTTACAAGTCAACTTAGTTAGCGGAAGGGCCAACTTAGAAAAACCTTCAATAAACCTTCTATAATAACCAACAAGTCCCAAAAAGCTTCTAATCTCCGTTGCCGACTTCGGAGTTTCCCATTTCAACACGGCATCAACCTTAGATGGATCTACGGCAATTCCATCACCTGATATAACATGACCCAAAAAGCTAACTTCCTCCAACCAAAAGTCACATTTCGACAGTTTCGCAAACAACTTCCTTTCTTTCAACACTTGCAACACTAATCTCAAGTGCTCAACATGCTCCTCCTTCGACTTCGAATAAATTAGGATATCATCAATGAATACTACCACGAACCGATCCAAATACTCATGGAAGATACGGTTCATGTATTCCATGAAAACTCCCGACGCATTAGTAACGCCAAAAGGCATTACCGTAAACTCATAGTGTCCATACCTGGTTCTGAATGCAGTTTTCTGAACATCGTCATCTTTTACCTTAATCTGGTGATACCCCGACCTCAAATCAATTTTACTAAACACTCGCGCTCCAACCAATTGATCCATCAAGTCATCAATTCTCGGAAGCGGGTATTTGTTCTTAATCCTAACTTTGTTCAGTTGCCGGTAGTCAATGCACAACCTCATACTGCCATCCTTCTTCTTCACTAACAATACTGGAGCTCCCCACGGTGATACACTTGGTCTAACGAACTTCTTCTCAAGTAAGTCTTCCAACTATTTCTTCAACTCTGCCAATTCAGATGCAGACATC
Organism: Lathyrus sativus; assembly: GCA_963859935.3. NCBI lineage: Eukaryota > Viridiplantae > Streptophyta > Magnoliopsida > Fabales > Fabaceae > Lathyrus > Lathyrus sativus. Next base: position 134,329,111 of record OZ012739.1, read on the forward strand.
CTGTATGGTGCCATAGACACAGGTCTGGTACCGGGTACGAGATCAATAGAAAATTCAATTCCCCGTTCCGGAGGAACTTCAGGAATTTCATCTGGAAACACCTCAAGGAAATCACAAACAACTTCCAATTCACCGATTATCACTTGATTCTCAATGGATAATGATGCCACCAACGCAAACACCTGAGCATCTTCTAGAAATATCTGCTTCATCTGTTTGGTAGTTACCCAACGCGCTCCCTCCTCCTCAGGAGTAGAGAATCTCACCGACTTATCAAAGCAATTAATATGAACGCAATTATACTCTAACCAGTTCATACCCAAAATTATGTCTATCCCACTTAGTGGCAAACAGACTAAGTCAACCAGGAAATCTCTATCAAACATCGACAGAGGACATTTCAAACACACAAGAGACGTAGTTACCGATCCCTTAGCTGGGGTCTCAACTACCATCTCTCCACTCATTTGTGACAACATAAGACCCAAACGTTCAATACAATCCGCAACAATAAAGCAATGAGACGCACCGGTGTCAATAATAGCAAGTAAAGGACTACCATTAATGAAACAAGTACCTTCAATCAATCTGTCATCACTGGATGTCTGAGTCCTAGATAGCGCGAACACTCTTCCACCATTATGTTCCTTCTTAGGCTTCTGACACTTGTCTCGCAGGTGTCCCTCTTCACCGCAGTTGAAACAAACCATTCCCTTGCGTTTGCACTCACCAACAACGTGTCCCAACTCTCCGCAACGGTAACATTTCAATGATCCAGAATTACATACATTACTCTTGTGACCTGGCTTTCCGCACTTATAGCAAACAATACCAGCAGGAGCATCTCCCCTACTAGCTTTCCGGCCGTCAGCTACTTTCTGTTTCCCTTTGCCAGCTGGAGGGTCATAAGGCTTACCACGACTCTGCTGTGATTTGCCTCTCCTCTCACTCACCAACTTGTAATGAGCATTGCTATCCTCTTCATAAATTCTACAGCTTTCAACCAATGAATCAAAGACACGGATCTTCTGATACCCGATTGCTTTCTTGATTTCATACTTCAATCCGTTCTCAAACTTGATACATTTAGAGAATTCAACAGTCTCAGCGCTGTAGTGCGGGTAAAACTTAGCCAACTCCTTGAACTTCGCCGCATACTCAGTAACAGATCTGTCTCCTTGCTTCAGTTTAAGAAATTCAATCTCTTTCTTACCACGGACATCTTCCGGGTAATACTTCTTCAGAAATTCCCTACGGAATACAGTCCAAGTAACTTCTTCACCTGCAGCATCCAACACTGGACGAATCTCTAGCCACCAGTCATCAGCTTCGACTTCTAGCATATGAGTCCCATAACGGACCTTCTGTGCTGGAGTACAATCCATCACACGAAAGATTCGCTCCATTTCCTTTAACCACTCCAATGCACCATCAGGATCATGCTTACCCTTGAAGGTAGGCGGATTCTCCCGTTGAAACGTTGCCAGACTGCGAGACCTAGCATCTCCAGCAGGATTCGGCTGATGTTCCATAGCATTAGCTAAAGCTTGCAGAGCAGCAGCAATCGCAACATCATTCCTCCCAGCCATTTCACTTAAGCTGCAACAACCAACAGTCAGATTTCATAATTAACAAGACTCTAGTGTTAGGCACGACGACTGACTCGACGACACTAGACAACTTGGCCGGACAGACCGACCTGCTCTGATACCACTAATGTAACACCCCAAATCTAAACTTGCGGATAACAGAAAAAAACAGCAATTCATATAGCAAACAAAGCGCAACAGCGCAAACATTGACTGCATGACGGTCGTCATGAGCCTGTGACGGTCGTCACACGGGCAAAATCCCTCATATCACAGATGTTACACTTCAACCTGCCAGACAACAATCATTATGCAACAACTTGCAAATATCATACGTAGCACGAAATTGGATGAACAATCACCAATGCATTAGTTAAACATTTAATCATAAAACAACTCGTCATTACTTTCGGTGGAAGTTTGATAAAGTATACAACATGTTCTCTTAAAAAAATTTAATAAAAACATCGTAACAAATTATATCAACAATAACATCGACTAAAATAATAACAGCAATCGCCCATCCCCCCAAGAGTGCTACGTATCAGAGCGACAAACGACACCTTAACGGGAACTACCCTCTATTCCTGACTACCTGCAAATTACCACCAGAGGAGGTAACATACAACGGAAAAGGGTGAGATATTAATAATATAACATAAAGCATGATAGAAAACATGCCAGAAACTCATCACAGCATTATAGGCTTCGAAATCATAAACATCATCGACAACAACTGCGGGTAATCCATATCTCACATAAACAACATTAACATACAACTAGCGTAATTATGTGACTTCATGCGACTCAACAATGCGACTCAACTGTGCATATGAATGTGGTACCATTTAGGAGCCAACACTCCAAAACATGGGACAGGGCCAGCACCCCGAACCCATCTAGGAGCCAACACTCCAAAACTCGGGACAGGGCCAACACCCCGAACCCATCTAGGAGCCAACACTCCGAATAACGCCAATACAGGCACAACCGTCGCCAATCCAGGCCAAATGCCATGCCATGAAATGCATCTATTATGGACTACAACACAATTATAGCAACCATATAACAGGGCATTACGCCTACAACCAGAATGTCCATAATAGAGCATCATAACATCATACCACTCATACAACCATCACTTTCCACCCGTTCACATACGGGACAATGGCAACATAATTTCGTCATTTATGACTGTTCATGTAAAGGAACATTACAACATCGTACCAACAAATAGGAACTCAAAGTGTTCATCCAAAACGGCTATTCCTATACAGGTATAACATCAACATCAGTTCAACAATTAATCTTTAACATCTTATCGTAATAACAACATTACGGCATCTTCTCACATAATTAATTACAAATCAATCACAACCAGGTAACTGTCCTTTTTGGCCAATTAGGGAAAACCATTAGAGCGTTGTACGAATAACCGTATAGCATATTCGTTCTACGTATTTGCCCATAAGGAAAACCTTAGAGCAACGCACTAATAACTACATAACACATTCATTCCTACATAGAAATCTGGTCCCATTAGGGAAACCTTTTCCTTAACATTTATCGATTAACGAAAACTATACCTATGACTCGATCCCCGCATGAATTCGATCATACTCCAGGTTATAGAATTGAACCCCACCCTTACCTTAGAATTGAGGTCAATTCCACGCTCTCTGGTTCCGCTTCCGCTCTACGGTGACTTTTCTGCAGAAATCCTCCAAATTCGTCGGTGGTTGATTCTTTGCTCTCAACTTTCCTCAGTGCGTAACTTCTATTTCCAGTCTTTTCTTTCCCCAAATGGTGTAATTGAGGGTAAAAGAGTCTATGGGAATATATTTTTGCTACCCACTCTCAGCCACGTCCAAATTCTACATTTAACTGAATTTCGTTACTATGACAGTCGTGGCAAGTCCATGACGAGCGTCACGGTCGTGACGGTCGTGGCAAGTCCATGACGGTCGTTATATCAGAAGAATTCAATTTTTTTTTCAATTTTTTTATAGATAGAACATCTCTTTCGCTTTCCAACACTTTGAACGGGGGTCAAATCCGACTTACGGATCAAGAGATATGATTTTTCGAAGTTTCCTAAAACTGCTACAGAATTTTACACTTTTTCCCGACAATTCGACCGATTCAATTCCTTCCTTCGATCCAAACACATACTCAACTACGACTACGACGCAACGAGACATAGCAAATTCATAATTGAATTTAATCAAAATAAAATGGGCGTTACAGATACGGACATGGTTGTGCACCGTCTGCCGTTGCGAGAGGAATGCCCGCCTGTTAAATAGAAACTCAGAAGAACCAGACCAGACATGGCGGTGAAAATCAAGGAGGAAGTTCAAAAACAGTGGGATGCTGGTTTCCTAGATGTTACAACTTATCTATCATGGGTCGCTAATATAGTACCAGTGCCGAAGAAAGACGGCAAAGTGCGAATGTGTGTAGACTACCGTGATTTGAATAGGGCGAGCCCGAAAGACGACTTTCCACTTCCTCACATTGATGTGCTGGTTGATAACACTACTCAGTTCTCCGTATTCTCCTTCATAGACGGCTTCTCAGGCTATAATCAGATCAAAATGGCACCAGAAGACATGGAGAAGACTAACTTCATTACTCCCTGAGGAACATTTTGCTACAAAGTGATGCCCTTTGGACTGAAGAACGCTGGGGCAACATATCAACGTGCTATGACGACTCTTTTTCATGACATGATGCACAAAGAGATCGAGGTTTATGTTGATGATATTATTGCCAAATCTTAGACGGAGGAGGAGCATTTGATTAATCTGCTGAAACTGTTCAAAAGACTTAGGAAGTTCAGGTTGAGACTGAACCCTTACAAGTGCACCTTTGGGGTGAGATCGGGTAAACTGTTGGGGTTTATTGTGAGCAAAAAGGGAATAGAGGTTGATCCTGCAAAGATAAAAGCTATACAAGAAATGCCGACGCCTAAAACAGAAAAAGAAGTGCGTGGGTTTTTAGGGAGGTTGAACTACATCGCTTGGTTCATATCTCACCTAACTGCGACACGCGAGCCGTTATTCAAGTTGTTGAAAAAGGATCAGGTGTTGACCTGAAATGAAAATTGTGAAAATGCGTTCGACAAGATAAAAGAATACTTGCAAGAACCTCCTGTTTTGATACCCCCAGTGGCCGGGAGACCTTTGATTATGTATTTGACGGTTCTTGAGGAAAGTATGAGTTGTGTTCTCGGTCAACACGACGAGACCGGACGTAAAGAGCATGCAATCTACTATTTGAGTAAGAAGTTTACAGACTGTGAGTCCAGATACTCAATGCTCGAGAAGACGTGTTGCATGCTAGCCTGGGCCGCCAAACGTTTGAGGCAGTACATGCTGAATCATACAACCCTGCTAATTTCAAAGATGGATCCAATCAAATATGTGTTTGAGAAGTAAGCACTCTCCAGAAGAATTTCCCGATGGCAGATGGTGTTAACAGAATACGATATCCAATATGTCTCGCAAAAGGCTATTAAGGGTAGCGTTCTGTCAGAGTACCTCGCTGAGCAGCCGGTTGAGGACTACCAATCGATGAGGTTTGATTTTCCTGACGAGGATATCATGTACCTGAAGATGAAAGATTGTGAAGAACCGTTGTCGGACGAAGGACCAGAGTTGGGTTCCAAATGGCAGCTGATATTTGACGGAGCTGTAAATTCCTATGGTAGCGGAATAGGGGCAATTATCACTACTCCTCATGGGTTGCACATCCCATTTACTGCCCGATAGACCTTTCCCGTTACCAATAATGAGGCTGAATATGAGGCTTGCATCATGGGTCTGGAAGAAGCCATTGATTTGCGAATCAAGAACCTGGATGTATACGGAGACTCAGCTCTAGTGGTGAATCAGATTAAAGGAGAATGGGAGACACGTCAGCCCAATTTGATACCCTATATGAATTATGCAAGGAGATTATTGCCTTTCTTTGACAAGGTGGAATTGCATCACGTGCCACGAGCAGAAAATCAAATGGCTGACGCCCTTGCGACATTGTCTTCAATGTATAAAGTTAACTTCTAGAACGAGGCTCCCCGGATTGTTATCTCTCAGCTTGATAGGCCTGCATTCATATTTTCCATTGACGAGGCTCCCGATGGTAAACCCTGGTACTTTGACATCCAGAATTTCCTGAAGAACAAGGAGTATCCGGCTGGGGCATCCAGTCGAGATCAGAAGACTCTTAGGAGATTGGCGGGCAATTTCTATTTGAACCCGGACGGTGTCCTGTACAAAAGAAACCACGACTTGGTGTTGCTACGTTGTGTAGATGAGAAAGAGGCGAAGTTGCTCATGGAAGAGATACATGAGGGTACATTTGGTACACATGCTGGCGGGCATGCTATGACGAGAAAACTGCTGCGGGCAGGTTATTACTGGCTGACTATGGAAACAGACTGTTTCAAGTTTGCAAAGAGGTGTCATAAATGCCAGATTTATGCGGACAAAATCCATGTGCCTCCAAGTCCTCTAAATGTGATGTCATCACCGTGGCCTTTCTCGATGTGGGGGATTGATATGATTGGCAAGATTGAGCCTACGACATCAAACGGACACCGATTCATTTTAGTGGCAATCGATTACTTCACCAAATGGGTGGAAGCAGCGTCATATGCCAATGTGACCAAACAAGTGGTAGCCAGATTTATCAAACGAGATATTATCTGCAGATATGGAATCCCTGAGCAGATTATCACCGACAACGGTTCAAATTTGAATAATAAAATGATGAAAGAGCTGTGTCAGAATTTTAAGATTGAGCATCACAACTCTTCTCCTTACCGGCCCAAGATGAATGGCGTTGTCGAAGCGATCAATAAGAACATAAAGAAGATTGTTCAGAAGATGGTTGTGACGTATAAAGACTGGCACGAGATGCTACCTTTCGCTTTGCACGGTTATCGTACAACGGTACGCACATCAACCGGGGCAACCCCTTTCTCATTAGTATACGGGATGGAGGCGGTGTTACCGTTGGAGGTCGAGATTCCTTCCCTGAGGGTTTTACGTGATGTCCAACTCGATGAGGCAGAATGGATTAAAGATAGACTGAATCATCTCAGCTTAATGGATGAGAAGAGACAGGCTTCTCTAGCATACGATCGGTTATATCAGAGCCAGATGAAGAAAGCTTACGACAAGAAGGTGTGCCCCCGAAGCTTTCAGACGGACGATCTTGTTTTGAAGAAGATTCTCCCACCACAATCAGACCACAGGGGCAAGTGGACTCCCAATTACGAAGGTCCCTACGTTGTCAGAAATGTCTTCTCTGGAGGAGCCTTGTTACTATCCACCATGGATGGTGAGGACTTTATGTCTCCTGTGAATTCGGACGCAGTTAAAAAATACTTTGCTTGAAAGTGACCCGCTGGACAGTAAAAAGAGAGTCCAGGAAAAAATGGGGCATCCCGGCGAACCATAAAAAATGAGTAAAAGGTTCGGGTATAAATTAGGGATAAAATTGAAAAAAAATGTACACCCGCGAAGTCGAAAACCTGAAAAGGGCGACTTCGGCAAAAAAGGGTATCCCGGTAAATTGAAAACCCGCAAAGGGCGGTTCACGCAAAAGTTAGGGATTGAAAAAGCAAATGACTGCGGTCCGGATTTGATACGGCTTTGCTTAGTGGTTTGGGAGTATTGGGGGGCCGTCTATCCAAAAACAATCTCTTCCGAAGATCGAGTACCGGGAAAGCGCAGAGCCAGGCGAGTTATAGGAGGATCAGCTCATGGTGTTTGTCTGTGCCACGTTGCCGACATGTATACAAATATTGTTTTGTATTTTCTTTATGCTTCTTATGCATATATTTATGTGTGTTTGTGCGTAACTTCCTCTTTTCAGGAGTTGCATCCAGTGTAAAAAACCTTTCCTATTCAGAGGCCCGTTATCAATAAAACATGTTATTCAGTACTTGATGCTTGTTCTTTACTGTTTTGTTTGTGAAAGACGCCGATGTTTTTGATAAACTTGCACTTACATAATCTTGCTGGCCCTCGCCAATAATTGCTAAAACTTCGAATTGACTGAAGTAATGTCACGGATGCTAACCCGGATAGATTCTATTGTATAGGCCTATTTTGTCTCGTTTGTGTTTTGCAGGGTTCTTACCTTTGGAGCAAACAGTCAGGAATGGTATTCCCCAGTCCAGGTCGCTTGACGTAAGACCTAACTCCAGTTGATGTCATTCCTCAGCTAGTCGCAGCTTATCCCCAGAGAGTTGAAATGACATTTATCCCTTCCCGAAGGAGGGAGTTATTCTCCCCAAGACAGTGCCCTCATGGAAAGCCGTCCATAGGATTAACTCCAGCACGTCAAAATCAATGCCTCCTGCAGAGGTTGCGCTCCTCAACGAATCTAAGATGAGCACGTTCAATCTCTAGCATGGGAGATTCCCACAATAGTTAACCAAGTTGTTGGTTCGAAAGGTTTATATCCGCGAAGGATGGGTTTTCTTGCTCACCACAAGTCGTCATGCCGTTGACAGGATGTTGATCCTTAGCAGAGTGGTAACTCCGAATGTGTAAACTGTGCCCAGACAGTGTGCGTTGCCCAGAAGTGTCGCTTCTTCTCCAGCTAGGTTTGTTCACCAGCAAGGTGTTTGTCCTTTCCTCCCAGTGAAAATTGATGTTTAATCTCTCCCCGACAGAGTTGGTGGTATTTCTGGCGTTTATTTCTCCAGAATATTTTGTGATACTTGTTCTCCCCAGCGAAGTTGGTTTTATCCTCAGCATTCATGTTGTTGAGACATCATTATCAGAGTGGCCCCGGTAGCTTGAGCCTGCGTTTGCATTTGCATATATCGTCATATTTGCATCTACCCAAACGCGTAGCATTTCCGTGCCGTACGGAGCGTTGCGCCATTTTTCAAACATACGCATTTTTGAAACATAAATCAGGTTGGTTAACCTTTTGCTTTCAGGTGTGTTTGCTCAGCAGGAGTATGGAGTTCTAGCTCAGATCTATTACCAGGTATTCGAGGTCTCGCCGCGAGACGTGTGATGATACGGTTCATCTTACTATTTTCCCCACAGAGTTACTTGGTTAAGTTTCTCTTTGTCCCCGAGCAGAGTTATTTGTTTAAATTTCTCTTGTTTTCCCCGCCAGAGTTGCTTGTTGAAGTTCCTCTTATCCGGCTGTCGCTACTGCGAAAATCGGCGCCGGCTGACAGAAGAGTCGCCACCGTGCGTTATTTATCCCACAGGAGGGAAAGGAAACGCTCGAAGTAAACCTCGCAAAAAAACGGGAAAGGTATGGTCATCGCAACCAAAACCTGGATTCGGGAGTCGGTTACGCAAGGGGAAGGTATTAGCACCCCTCACGTCCATCGTACTCGACGGGATCCACGCTTGTTTTCGGTCGAAGGGATTGTTATTCTATCTACTCTACAGGTCAGGGGTTAAAATAAAATAAAATGACTCGGCAAAGTATCGCACTTTATGCCTACGTATTCCCGTCTGGAACGAGAAATCAGAGTCAACGTAGTTCTCCTACCTACGGGAAAGGGGGGGAAGGTTGCTCGCTAGGATATCGCATCATATGCCTACGTACGTTCATACAGCATGAAAGATCAGAGCAAACGTAGTTCGGGCCACGTACGACACAAGTCTGTCTTGATTGTTTTTATTCCTTCTGAAAAAGGGTCTTTCTGATTAACAGTCCAAGCGGACAAAAAATGACGTTTTGATGAGTTCACATTCTTTTACGGAAGAAGTGTCTTTTATTGTGTTTGAAATTTTATTGTGTTTTTCTGTTTGTTTGGAGGAAGAAGAGACAGAACTCTATCCTACAGTTGAAAAGGGGATCACACTAACCTAATGTTGTCATGCATGGGTTAAGACCTAATGTCTATCATGCTCCTCTCTTGCGCAGAGAGAAACAGAGATCCTACGGGATAAACGGAAACAGAAACAATAGCATATATACAATAAAGCAGTAAAATGCATGGATGCAGCAATACAAGCGAGGCAAGGGAGTCCCACTCAACCTCGAACCTAGAAAACAACAGGCAAAAGTGAACATAATTCACTTTCAACCTAACAGGTTAAACAGCAAGCAATACAGTCAGGGAAATCCAAGCAATGCATCAAAAATTATAAACAGCAAAAATAAACAGCAAACAGCAGTCTTCATCAACATCTGTCTTCATCAACCCTTTACCAGCTTCAAGCAAGCCTCAGTCTTTATCTTCACAGCCTTCAAGCAAGGTCTTTGTCTTCAACCCTTCAATGGCTTTTCTTCAAGTCCCAATCTCCCAGCTGAGGAACCAATCACAAGAATGAACTGTGGTGTTAAGCAATTAGTTGACCACCAAAGGTGGCAAACAGACTGCTAACAACACATAGAATATTTCTCTCAAGAATTCTATATCTTAGACACTATCACCAAGCCTTCCAAAGGAAGGGGGTGAATGTCTTAGAGAGACTCTGCATCATAGAGAGGGATGGAGGCAAACAAGACCTTCCATGTTTGTGAATCAAATTTTCTACTCTAGAGCTCTGCCTAACTCCTAGATCCTATAACCTTCAACAGCTACCGGCAAGAGATACTCCTCATCAACTCTGGAAATTGGTCTTCATTCTTTAATCTTCAAATGGGCTTCATCAGCACAGTCTTCAGCTCAAACCCCAAGCCCCAAACAAGCCCAATACCCCACACAGTCAAATAATAACCCTAAAGAGGGCACACCACACAGTCAATCAAATACAAGCTATATACTAATAGTAATAGGGGAAGCCTAATATTTTATAAGGGATCTATTATCTACCCATAATACCCCTATAGTCCCATACCCCCAAACTTCAAACTACAACTCCTAAAAGAAATGATTTACTACACCTATGTTATCTCTAAACCCTAGTTTTGATTCTCCTAATCACACCTAAACAAACCATCTAAAATTAAGTCCTAAAATCATGAATTAAATCTCATATGAAAATTAGAGTCCTAAGTGAAGTACTCTAAAAAGAATGGGTCCAAAATGTACAAGGGTCTAGCTAAACTAAAATCAACAATATCAAGTGTTAAACTAAACATTATTTAAAACCTATTTAAAATAAAAATATACTAAAAATTCAAACATAAAATGAAATGCTAATTTTATTATATGACAATTTTCTTAACAGAAATATGAAAAAGATGCAAAAACAACCATTTAAAAATATGCAATTTTCAATTTGTTATGATTTTTCAAAGAATTAAAAAAAATTGAATGAAATTAAAATGAATTAAATTTGGTAGGGGTGCAGTCAGCAATTATTTCAGTTAAAAAAAGATGATGGGCTCAGACTGGGGGGCGCGCATAACAAGGCGCGTCTGGGCCCAGCTAACAAGAAAAAAAACACAAAAGGAAAAATGACCAAAAACAGTGCAAATAGTAAGTAATTCAGTTCATTTCTCGTTGGGCCTTGAAAGTGGTGGTGTGAAAAGCAGTAACAACTTAAGCCCAGTCTGAGTGTTTAAGTGAAACGGTGCGCTTTGGCACCCAGCTTCCCTCCAAATTCATCTTTGAAACGTGGCCGTTAGATCATATGTTCAGTCAAAGTCCTGGGAAGGATCCAACGATCCTCATATTTCTTCTCCAAAGAATTAGGGTTTCCACCATTAATGAACCCTGATCAAGCTTGCATGCACCAGAATTCAACACACTCGTACACCTTCGTTCCTCCATGAAAATCAAATCCGTAAAAAGCAAAAATGTTCTATTTCTTCTCCTCTACACAACCATGGTCTTAGTTCTCTCTGAAACTCACCCCAGCACCAAACCCGATAGGTAGAAGACCTTGGCTCCACCATTTTACACTGAGATCAACCCTGCTAATTCTTGCTAACTCTTACACTAATACATTCTACATGCTATGCTGATCATTTTTATCTATCTAGCCAAGATTATCATGCCCTATCCTAAGTGTTCTAAGGCTCAACAGTTTTGGTACTTCAATGGTGAACTCCATGAAATGCCTTCAAATTCATCAGAAACATTCATCTAACCATTCCTAACCATTCTAACCTAATGATTCTCTATTATCCTAACTAATTCTAGCCAATTCGATGAAAACACTAACCTGGTTTAAAGTTGAAAACAGATGGAGTAAATCACCACTTCAAGCTCAGCAATGCTCCAATGGCAATCAATTAACCAAGATCTTGATTCTGTATGCAGTAGTTCTTGCTCAAACCCCTTGGATTCTTGTAACCACTTCCTTTTGCACTTTGGATGATACACTTGGATAGCACGAATTCCACTTCAATTAAGCCAGATCTTGATGGAAACTTGATCTATGATGGATGTAGATGATGATAGGATCAAGAAGTGTGGAAAATGATGAAGATTTGATAGAGTTCTTATGTGATTTGCAAACTTGAAGAATGAGATGCAATTATGAGTTTCAACCAAAATGAATCACCACCCTTGAATGGATCCACCCTACTCAATATATAGATGCTCATAGACCTTTCTAGAACTTGGTAGAAACTTCTTGTGCACAATTCCCTTGAATTTTGGATATGTTACTTCCTTTGTAAGCCAACTAGCATAACTTCCAAACTTTGAACCAAACTCAAAAATATACTTTTTCCAATGTTCTTAAAACCTTCTTTCCAATCAAAACGACCTATAACTTCATCTCATTTGGCCACGTTATGAAAAATCTCAATTTTAGGTCACTTTTATTCATTAAATTCATCTTTTAAATGACCAAATTTGAAACCTTGAGTTATGAGCATCTCCAAACTTTCATGATCACTTATCTAGACTCAAAATTTCATTTGGAGCAAGTTTGATGTTGTGAAGTTTTTCATTTGAAGCTTCCTTGTATGAGTTTTGGGCATAGACTTGAAATGACCTGTAATTCTCAAATGACCAAAATACCCTTTGCTTTCCAAGGCCATAAGTAGAGTTCCACAAATAATATTAAGGCATAACATACCTTTCTAGGAAGCTAAGACAATGAGGAACAACTTTTATGTTGACCAGAAATCCATTTGAAAGCTCCTTGAGGGGTAAAGGTTGCTTGGAAGACAAGTAACTTTCACAGACAAAATTTCAGATACCTCAGATGACCTGTAACTTGCAAGGACCATAACTTGAGTTCTATAAATCTCCTTGATGTCTTCCACCACTCAAATTAAAGGTCTTGAGATCCTCTACAAGTTTCATGTTGGCCAAAGATCCATTTGAAGCTTGAATTTTGAATTATATTGCTTGGAAGTTTGAACTAAATCAGGGGATTTTACACAGAAACCCTAAGTTAGAAACTCCTCTTCTTCTTGATTTCTCTTGATTTCTTCTTGGAACAACACCACATCCTTATCTACATGTCAAATGATGAACCCCACATCTCTTAGATAGACCTTGATGCCTCTCAATCAATCATTTGACCTAGGGTTGACCCAGGGTTGACCCAGATGAAACCCTAGTTGACTGTCTTCAACTGCAACTCTTGTGATCATATCAATGACTTGCCTCACTTTCAAAATGACTCTCCATGTCTTCCATGATGTCTATATACCCTCCATGATCTCCATTCACAACTCACAACTTCTTTGATGATCTTCAAATACACTCAAGATAGGAGAGAGATCCACTGCTTGATCCACTGACTTCTTAGATTTCAAATTCTTCCTGATGACTTGGATATGCTTGAATTTGAATAATAACCTCTTGATAGGCTCATAGAGATAAGAATAGTGCTTGGCCCCTTGTTGGATGACTTGCTATGCTATGTTATGCAAATGATTAGACTATGTACATGACTTTATATGCAAATGCTAATGCAATTGAAACATAAACCAAGTGAAGTAGGTTGAGCAAATTTTAGGGTGCAACAGCTGCCCCTATTCAAGCGACTTAGACCCGATTGGGTGAAGAGCGAACGACCTTCAAACATTTGAGGTACGAGACGGTTGAATATTAAGAACCTGGAAATTTGCCAACCGCAGAAATAAACTGCACCACTGCTTGAATAACAACATCTGCTGACTGGATCTGGTTGTTACGGCAACAAACTGATCCATTAGCGACCGTGTTGGGGATTATTTTCATCAGCCTGAAAAAGATTCTATCATCGCAGGGGTAGAACTTTGTCCATGTTAGGACGCCTGTTTCGTCAACATGAAGAAATCTCAACTAAAACTTGTCCACGTTAGGACTCCATCTGCCGTCAACACGGAAAAATCTCGGCGACTTCGCTGGGGATGACTCGTCTGCGCTTCATCAGCCCGAGGGGATTCTATCAACATAGGAATGAATTGTCCAAGTCAGGAATAAATCGTCCACGTTAGGCATAAACTTTCCATGTTAGGAATAACCCTTTCCACGTAAGGAATACATCTTTCCACGTTAGGAATACATCTTTCCACGTAAGGAATACATCTTTCCACGTTAGGAATAAACTTTTCAACGTAAGGAATACATCTCTCCACGTTAGTAATACATCTTTCCACGTTAGGAATAAACTTTTCCACGTTAGGAATAACCCGTCCACGTTAGAACTCACACCTCGTCTTGATTTGTCCACGTCAGGACTCACATCTTCGTCTTGATTTGTCCACGTCAGGACTCACCTCGTCGTCTTGATTTGTCCACGTCAGGACTCACATCTTCGTCTTGATTTGTCCACGTCAGGACTCACCTCTTCGTCTTGATTTGTCCACGTCAGGACTCACATCTTCGTCTTGATTTGTCCACGTCAGGACTCACATCTTTGACCCGCTGAGGAAATAAAACTTGTCCACGTCAGGACTTCACATTCCATTAATAACGAGAAATCGAATCTGTCCACGTTAGGACTAGCACATCTCGTCAACCCGAGGAAATAAATCTGTCCACGGTAAGAAAATACATCCGTCTGTTCCTACGGGAAGATACCCTGAATACAGCTTCTCTGCTTATCTCCATAGTAACTAACTCCATTGGCCCCAACCCACAAACCTTTTAGCACTGACGTGACAGCGACTTCGAGGCGGACTCTACTGGGGATATTTGGAAACCAAACTACCAGGCGCCTGTTCTGATAACCGGCGTCAGCCTCTGAAATTCTGATTCATGAAACCCTTTGATGCTGACATAACAACAAATTTGAAGAAAATAATCCGCTGGCCGGACTAGAGACACTTCAACAAGCAACTCTGGCGGGGAAAACAAGAGAAATTCAAACTCTGCTCGGGGATCAAGAGAAACTTAACCTGATAACTCTGTGGGGAACAATGCAACAATAGACATTATCATTACGTCTCACGCCGAGATCTTGAATGTCTGGCAATTAATTTGAGCAAGCGCTCTCTCCACCTGCAAGGGAAACAACACTTGAAAACAAACGGGTAACCAACCTGGTTTGTGTTTCAGAATGCACATGTTTGAAAATGGCGTAATGCTCCGTACGACATGGAAATGCTACGCGTTTTTTATTTGGTGGATGCAAGTATGACACTATATGCCGATGCAAATGCAGACTCGAACTGCTGGGATACAGAAACCGCTTCAGCAAAATAAATGCTGAAGACAACGCCAACTCCGCTGGGGGTAGCCAGATGCTACAGAATTATTCCAGCAAAATAAATGCTGGAAGAGTGAAGCCCGCTTCGCTGAGGAATAACTGAATGCATCAATCAGGATTGGACTTTTGCTGGGGAGTGAACAGATATCACACGGTATTCCGACAAAATAAATGCCAG
Organism: Lathyrus sativus; assembly: GCA_963859935.3. NCBI lineage: Eukaryota > Viridiplantae > Streptophyta > Magnoliopsida > Fabales > Fabaceae > Lathyrus > Lathyrus sativus. Next base: position 134,344,413 of record OZ012739.1, read on the forward strand.
GGCACACAGCTAACTCTGCCGGGGAGAGTCTTCTTTAATCTTTGAGTTCCACTGGGAGGAAAGAAAACACTTGCTGGAAAGAGAACTCCGCTGGGGACGAAACGATTCTCTTGGGGAAAATCAACTGACTCCGCTGGGGGAGAGTAGATGACCCTACTGGGAAGGGTAAACTGTCTAAATACAGCTCACGAGATGGAAATGTTAATCTTCTGAGGATAAACCACTCTGCTTGAGATGGGGGAATCCTCCTGGGGAACACCACACTGTCTGAATACAGCCTTCGATCTAGGAATCGTCAATTCTGCTGAGAGTAAACGACTTGGCTGGAGAATGTCCTTCGGCTAAGCTACGACTAGCTGGGGAATTTGATCCTTCTTCAGTGAGGAACATTGCTGTCTTGGAAGCGCGACCTGCATGGGGATCGAGTCCTTCGTTACAAGCTTCTGGCCCATACTGCAATCTTTTGATCATCCACTTCATACGGCTATGAACCCTGCAACACCACAAACAAGACAAGACAAGTCTACACAACCAAATCTATTCAGGTTAGCGTTAGTGACATTATTTTCAGTTAATTCAAAGTTTTAGCAATTATTGGCAAGGGCCAGCGACGTTATACACTTGCTAGTTTCATTAAACCTAGGTGTTTATCATGCACAAAACAGTAAAGAACCAGCATCAAATACTGAATACATGTTTTATTGATTGGGCCCCTAAATGGGCAGAGTTTTGTACACGGGATGTAACTCCTGAAAAGAGGAAGCTACGCACAACAAATATACAAGTATGCACAAGAAGCATAAATATAATGACAAATCAAATTTGTACACATGTCGGCAACGGGATGCAGACGAACATCATGAACTGATCCTCCTATGACTCGCCCGACTCTAATGCCTTCCCGATATCCACACTTCCAAAGAGATTGTGTCTGATAATCGAACCCTCAGGTATATTCTCCCGCGCCAATGCTCACTGCAGTATCAAATTCGGACCGCAGTCATTTGCTTTTCAAATCCCTAACTTTTGCGTGAACCGCCCTTTACGGGTTTTCAGTTCACCGGGATACCCTTTTTTGCCGAAGCCGCCTAGTGTAGGTTTTCAACTTCGCGGGTGTACATTTTTTCAATTTTATCCCTAACTTTTGCCCGAACCTTTCATTCTGTTTTTGGTTTGCCAGGATGCCCCATTTTTGCCTGGACTCTCTTTTTTCTGTCTAGCGGGTCAATTTCAAGCGAAGTATTTTTTAACTGCACCCGAATTCACAGGCGACGTAAAGTCTTCACCGTCCATGGTGGACAACAATAAAGCTCCTCCTGAAAAGACTTTTCTGACAACGTATGGCCCTTCGTAGTTGGGGGTCCACTTGCCCCTGTGATCTGTCTGTGGCGGGAGAATCCTTTTCAGCACAAGGTCGCCCGTCTGAAAGCTCTGAGGATGTATCTTCTTATCATATGCTTTCTTCATTCGGCTCTGGTACAAACGACCGTATGCTAGAGAAGCTAGCCTCTTCTCATCCATTAAACTCAGCTGGTTCAACCTGTCTTTCACCCATTCTGCCTCGTCTAGTTGGACATCTCGTAATACTCTTAGAGAAGGAATCTCAACTTCTAGTGGTAGTACTGCTTCCATTCCGTACACCAATGAGAACGGAGTTGCCCCGGTTGATGTGCGTACCGTCGTACGATAACCGTGCAAAGCGAAAGGCAACATCTCATGCCAGTCCTTATAGGTAACCACCATCTTCTGAACAATCTTCTTTATATTCTTATTGGCCGCTTCAACAGCGCCATTCATCTTGGGTCGGTAAGGGGAGGAGTTGTGATGTTCGATTTTGAAATTCTAACAGAGCTCCTTCATCATTTTGTTATTCAGGTTTGAACCGTTGTCCGTAATTATCCGCTCGGGGATTCCATATCTGCAAATGATATCTCTCTTGATGAATCTGGCTACCACCTGCTTAGTCACATTTGCATAAGATGCCGCTTCTACCCACTTGGTGAAATAATCGATTGCTACTAGAATGAACCGGTGCCCGTTAGAAGCCGTCGGCTCGATCTTTCCAATCATATCGATTCCCCACATCGAGAATGGCCACGGCGATGACATCACATTTAGAGGACTCGGAGGCACACGGATCTTATCTGCATAAATTTGGCACTTATGGCACTTCCTCGCAAACTTGAAACAATCAGTTTCCATAGTTAGCCAAAAATAACCTGCCCTCAGCAGCTTTCTCGTCATAGCATGCCCACCAGCATGCGTACCAAATGTACCTTCATGTATTTCCTCCATGAGCAGCTTGGCCTCTTTTTCGTCTACGCAACGCAGCAGCACCAAGTCGTGATTTCGTCTGTATAGGACACCATCCGGATTCAAATAGAAATTACCCGCCAATCTCCTAAGAGTCTTCTGATCTTGACTGGATGCCCCAGCCGGATACTCTTTATTCTTCAGGAAATTAAGGATATCAAAATACCAGGGTTTATCATCAGATGCTTCGTCAATGGCAAACACGAAGGCAGGTCTGTCAAGCCGAGAGATCACAATTCTGGGAGCCTCGTTCCAGAAGTTGACTTTGTACATGGAAGACAAAGTGGCCAGGGCGTCGGCCATCTGATTCTCCGCTCGCGGTACATGATGCAATTCAACCTTGTCAAAGAAAGGCAACAATCTCCTCGCGTAGTTCATGTAAGGTATCAAGTTAGGCTGACGTGTCTCCCATTCCCCTTTGATTTGATTCACCACCAGAGCTGAGTCTCCGTATACGTCCAGATTTTTGATTCGCAAATCAATGGCTTCTTCAAGCCCCATTATACAAGCTTTGTATTCGGCTTCATTATTGGTAACCGGAAAGGTCAATCGAGCAGTAAATGGGATGTGCGACCCGTGTGGAGTAGTGATGATTGCCCCTATTCCGCTACCGTAGGCGTTTACAGCTCCGTCAAAGATCAACTTCCATTTGGAACCCAATTCTGGTCCTTCGTCTGGCAACGGCTCTTCACAATCTTTCATCTTTAGGTACATGATATCCTCGTCAGGAAAATCAAACCTCATCGATTGGTAATCCTTAATAGGCTGCTCTGCCAAATACTCAGACAATACGCTCCCCTTTATGGCCTTCTGCGAGACATACTGGATGTCGTATTTGGTCAAAACCATCTGCCAACGAGCAATTCTCCCCGATAATGCCTGCTTTTCGAATACATATTTGATAGGATCCATCTTCGAGATGAGCATGGTTGTATGATTCAGCATGTATTGCCTCAAACGCTTGGCGGCCCAGGCTAGCGCGCAACAAGTTTTTTCAAGCATTGAATATCGAGATTCACATTCAGTAAACTTCTTACTCAAGTAGTAGATCGCATGCTCTTTTCTTCCTGTCTCGTCGTGTTGACCGAGAACACAACCCATACTTCCCTCAAGAACTGTCAAATACATAATCAGGGGTCTCCCCGCCACTGGGGGTATCAAAATAGGAGGCTCCTGCAAATACTGCTTTATTTTATCAAACGCCTTTTGACAATTTTCATTCCACGTTACAGCTTGGTCTTTTTTCAACAGCTTGAATAACGATTCACATGTAGCCGTTAGGTGAGATATGAACCGGGCGATGTAGTTCAACCTCCCTAAAAACCCGCGCACCTCTTTCTCTGTTTTAGGCGTCGGCATCTCTTGTATTGCTTTTATTTTTGCAGGATTGACCTCTATTCCTTTTTCGCTCACGATAAACCCCAGCAGTTTACCCGATCTCACCCCGAAGGTGCACTTGTTAGGGTTCAGTCTCAGCCTGAACTTCCTAAGCCTTTTGAATAACTTCAGCAGATTCACCAAATGCTCTTCCTCCGTCTGGGATTTGGCAATCATATCATCGACATACACCTCGATCTCCTTATGCATCATATCATGGAAAAGAGTCGTCATTGCACGCTGATACGTTGCCCTAGCATTCTTCAATCCGAAGGGCATTACTTTGTAACAAAATGTTCCCCACGGTGTTATGAAAGTAGTCTTCTCCATGTCCTCTGGCGCCATTTTAATCTGATTATAGCCCGAGAAGCCATCCATGAAGGAGAATACGGAGAATTGGGCAGTGTTGTCAACTAGCACATCGATGTGAGGAAGCGGAAAATCATCTTTCGGGCTCGCTTTATTTAAATCACGGTAATCTACGCACATTCTCACTTTACCGTCTTTCTTTGGCACTGGTACAATATTAGCGACCCATGAGGGATATTTTGTAACAGCTAGGAAACCAGCATCCCACTGCTTTTGAACCTCCTCCTTAATTTTCACTGCCATATCAGGTCTAGTTCTGCGAAGCTTCTGCTTGACCGGCAGGCATTCTTCTTTCAACGGCAGACGGTGCACAACCATATCTGTATCAAGCCCCGGCATGTCTTCATACGACCAAGCGAACACATCACTATACTCTCTGAGCATTTCAACCAGTCTTCGCTTGACGTCGCTCTGCAGCGCGGCTCCTATACGGATGTTCTTTTCAACCCCTTCCGACCCCAGGTTAATAATTTCAATGACCTCCTCGTGAGGCAGAATGACTCGCTCTTCTTGCTTTACCAACCAAGACAATTCTTCGGGAATGTCGCCATCTTCAACAACCTCTTCTTCGGCCTGAAGTACCGGGTGCTCAAAGTCGAGACGAGTCATAGACGGTTCAATGATGTCATCTGAAAATGTTATCCTGCAAAAGGAATGGTTAAGTGCTTCAAAATGCGTATAAAGCGAATAACCATGTTGCCATTTTATTGTAAAACACAAAACAGGAAAAACAGAGATCGCAATATTTGCACATGAAAAACGCCTTTTATTTAATGATTAAACAACGCAATGTTCATAACAGCACAACCCTAAGCAAAATCATGATGCCTCGGGTAGGACACCAGATTGTTCAACAATTAAGAAAACAAAGTATTACTGTTTGAGAGTCACAGGAACAATCTCCTGAATAGACCAATTGCATAATCCTTGTCCTGGCACGCTTGGCTGAATCCAGGCGTCCATGTCGCAGTCGCTGTCTCCTTCTTCGGAATCTGAAGCAACGTTGATGGCCTCGTGACACACTCCACTAGCAGTGGTAGTTATCGGTCCTCTGAAACGGGGTGCCCCCACAGCAGGTGTTGATGACGACGGTTGATATCCCAGCCCAAATCGGTCCATCTTTACAGGAATATCCAGCACCTTTCCCCAGCCCTTTGTCTCACCGGTCTCTACTAGAGCCTGAGCCTCTTTATATGACGAGACGGCTACCTCTGACGCTTTACTCGGCCCGAGACTTTTGCCTTTGATGCGCAACCCTTCAAAGGCTTGACAGGGCGTTTCATGAATCTCGCCGTCGACCTCTACATACTTGAATGATGACAGATGGCTAACCAATATATCTTCTTCTCCACAGACCTTGACCACGCTGTCCCCTACCATGTATTTCAACTTTTGATGCAAGGTAGACGTGACTGCCCCAGCACCATGAATCCAGGGTCTTCCGAGAAGGCAGCTGTATGCTGGCTGGATATCCATAATATAAAATTCAGTTGCGAAAACCTCCGGCCCCACCTGTAGAGGTAGTGTTATGGATCCAAAGACTGTTCTTCGTGTACCATCAAATGCCCTGACTACCAAGTCACTAGGCGTACACATGATTCCTCTGACATCTAATTTCATCATCGCTTTCTTAGGCAGCACATTCAAGGAGGATCCAGTGTCTACCAGTACATGAGACATGACTGAGCCTCTACACTCAACAGAGACGTGCAACGCCATGTTAGGCTCTCTCCCTTTCGGGGTCAAATCAAAGTCTATAAAGCCCAAGCTATGGCCTGCGTTCACATGCGCCAACACCCCCTCCAGCTGATTCACGGAAACATCTTGGGGTACGAAGGAAGTATCCAGAACTTTCAACAATGCATTTCTGTGAGCTTCAGAGCACAATAGCAACGACAGTATAGATATCTTTGACGGCGTCTGTTGCAGATGCTCAACAATCTTATAATCACTTTTACGAATCAAGCGCATGAACTCTTCCACATCTTTCGATGCCGTTTCTTTTTCGTTCCTCTGCACAGGGACAGCTTCATTCATCTTTCCTTTTCCCTTTGCCAGTCGTTCAGCCTCTACCTCAGGCGATATGAAGATTCTCCCACTTCTTGTCATACCCCCGGTACCGACGACGTTGTCTACAACCTCAGCTGGCTGTTTATTAACATCAATTTTCACCCCATCACAGTACACTTCCAACCCATAAGTCCAGGGGACTGCTTTAGTGCTCTCATAAGGGATTGGTCCCGCCTTGGTGATAGTGATCGGCGGTCGCTTGGCCGGTGCCGTTATAGTTATCGTTTTTCGGGGAATCGTCACAGTAGCCACATCACTTTGCTTGTCTGCTAATACCTCTGCAGGTTCTTCAACTGCCGTTCGGTCAAATTGCAATGTGCCTCCATCTATTAAAGCCTGGATACCTTTCTTTAAGTCAGCACACCCCCCAGCTCGGGTCCAACACTCTAAACAATACTCGTCGCAACCTGGATACACACCACCTTGCAATAATCTGCTCTTTATCTCGCACAACGGTGTATTTAGGTCGTCGACATTCATAATCAAGTTCAAACCCTCCTCAGTTAAAATGGCGTTTGCCCCATGATTGGGCATGGGCTTCTGCACTATGTTCGGACCCGCCTGTCCAAAATTTATAGCCTTACTATCCAATAGATCCTGCACCACATGCTTAAACGCGTGGCAACCCTCTACATCGTGGCCAGGAGCCCTGGAGTGGAATTCACAGTGCCTGCTTGCATCGTAACCGTCAGAGGAGTGCCTGTTATTGGCGCTAGAGTTCTCTTTTCCACCAAGTTCAAACCCAGTAACGTCTGTAGCAATTCTGCATACGTTGAAGGAGGCTTTTCAAACACCCTCCTTGGTTTGCCCCCCTGGAATCTGCGCTGGGCAGGCTGTGCCCCCTGTTGTAGCTGTTGTTGCTGTTGTTGTTGTTGTATTGGTTGTTGCTGAAATGGAATAGTAACACTTGCCACCTGCTGCGGCTGATTGTACTGGTTTCGACCTCTGCCCCGGCCTCGGCCTCGGCCCCCAAACACTGCGCTTGCATCACCTTGACGGCGCCCACCGAAAGCCCTTCTGCTACTGCCAGCTGCAGTGGATTCCTCAGCTTGGAATCTTCCCTGTTTAATGTTGCTTTCAATCTTCTCTCCCATTAGGATTAAGTCTGAAAAGCTGCCCAAAGAGGTATGAAATAACTTGTCATAAAACATGCCAGTGAACGTTCCTATGAACATATCATTCATTTCTTTGTCCTCTAAAGGAGGATGAACCCGGGCATCCATGTCGCGCCATCTCTGCGCATACTCTTTGAAGCTCTCGCCCTTCTTCTGGGACAACCCCTGCAATTGGACCCGGTTGGGTGCCAAGTCACTGTTGTACTTATAGTGAGCCACAAATGCTTCAGCCAGCTGCTTCCACGTCTTTATCTGAGTTGGTTCCAATCCCATATACCACTCAAGGGAAGGACCAGACAAGCTATCTTGAAAGAAATGCATTAGCATCCTCTCATCGTTTGAATACGCCGACATCCTTCTGTAGTATGACCGCACGTGCACTTTTGGACAGGTATCCCCCTTATACTTGTCGAATGTGGGAGCTTTGAATTTGATTGGCACCCTCAGGCCAGGCACCAGACCCATTGTTGTCATATCTAAGCCAACAACACTTTGATTTACGACCCCCTTCATTTGCTCCTCGAGCATCCTGATTCTCTGAGAGTCGTCGATAGGACCTTCGAAACCTCCACTGGAGAAAGCATCCTCTTGCTGATCTTCTTGCCACATACCATTCCCAGCTCCGTATCCATCGTATCCATTATTACGACCAACTCTGGTCTGATTCATTACCGGGCCTCATATATTGCAAAGAAATCCATTAAGCCAAGAATACAATATCACTGAGTGTACAATAAGAAGGCATGACCTCAACCAACAATCCTGGTGATGGTCAGCGCTATGCAAATAAAGCATACACATCAATACATGAAATGGTCAAGTACTCCCATATGCCTGGTACTCCTCTAGTAACTTCCTAGTCTCTGGATGACTTGGTCGGGTAAGCAGACCCTCAACAAGTTGATTTCTTCGCTTGAGAACACGTCGCACGTCACCAGCGGTTTCCTCCCATGCCCCTTCTCCGAAGCGATCCTCTAGCTTCCGCTTCTGTGACACAACTTCTTTCTTGCCTTCGATGGCCTTGTTCAACGCATTCTGGAGACTGTATCTCGTCATTACCTCTTCTTCATACTTCTTAGTGCTAGCCTTCAACTGCTCTTCGAGTTCAGAAATTTGCTGCTTCAATTTGTCTTCCCTCTTTTTGTTGTTGGTTAGCGTAGCATTCCACGTCTTGTTACAAGAAGAGATTTCCCGGTGGGCGGCATCGAGTGCTTTCTTTTTGGACTCCAACATGTCATGAGAGCTTCTGAATTCTTTCCCCAGACGTTCACCCTTCTTTTTCTCTTCAGTCAATTCAGCACCTAGCCTGTTTACTAATTCGATCTGCTGTTGAAAAGAGTGAACCGCCTTGTTCTTCTCACTACGTATCTGAGCCAGTTCCTTTTCTAACTCTTCATTGATCTTCATCAAGGCTTCTTTTTCTTTTACAACTCGCTCGTAGACCTCCATAGTAACAGTGGTTGGTTCTTCCACTGGAATATGAACAGGGACCGGTGCAGCTGGAAATGGCATCAGTAACTGTCTTGCTCTCTCTTGGATCCAAACTTTGTAGGGTGTGTTGCACCCTAAAATTTGACCAACCGGGTCCCGTATCTGACTCGATGTTTCGACGCATGACCGCATTCGCATCTGCATATCACATACAGGACATTTTTCATTTGTTTTGATTTTATTGGGATAACAGCTCTCGTCTCGTGTCTTAGGTGTTTTTAATCGGTTTAGATAGGTAGAATCGTATGTTTGGGATATTTCGGTGCCCGTTTATTTTTACCGGCTATTTTGGTGCGCTCTCGCGGTGTTATGTGTCGTTCGGTGCTTATTTTGTTCCTCTGGGAATTATTGTGATTTTTCTGGATTTTATTGGCTATTTTTAGGGTTTAAATAGATTTTTAATCATTTTAGGATAAAATAGATATTTTTAGAATATAATAAATAGATTTAAATCATTTTTTAGCATTTTTTAGAATATTATAGATTTTAAATAGATTCTATCATTTTCTTAATAGGATAATATAGATTTTATTTTAGGATAATATAGAATAATAATAGATTTTTTTCTTCTAATAGTTTTTATTAGATGTTATTAGGAATTTAATAAAATTTTAATATAGGTTTTATTAGAGTTTTTTTTGGATTAGTGGATTTGTTAGAGTTTGTTAATTAATAGAATTTAATTGAGTTTAGTTTAGTTAATTAGGTTTAGGTTAATTAGTGTAATTGGGCTGATCTTTTTCATTGCAGGTTTTTTGAGTTTTTTATCAGATTAATACGTTGGGCTTTATCCAAATTCATCAGCAAGGCCCATTCGCAGAATCAGTCCAGAATTCATTTCAGCGAAGCATCTAGAAGAGTCCAGAGAAAATCAAGCAGTATATAGTCTCAGCAGCCACGTGTTAGTCCGAAGGAGACCCCACGTTACGCGCTTCCATCACGCCACCTCACTACTCATACGCCCTCTCTCTCTGCCACGCATCACCACGTGGCGCGCATGCCTTCACCGTCCCCACTCCTCCACCCACGCGTCTCCACCACAGCGTACCCCTGGTCCTCGCCTGAAACTCTCCCCTGCCGGCATGCATGGCCGGCGGCCACCGTAACGGATCCTCTAACTTATTCCGGCCGCCATACCTCACCGGAAACCCCATTTTTACCCAGATTCTGTTCTTTTCCTCTCTTCTTCCCCGATCAAACCTCCATCATTCCTCCTCTAATCTTCATCATCCTCAACCCAGAAATTCCCAGAAACCTCCTATTCAACCTCCGATCAACCTCCACCTTCAACCGATCGTCAACCTTCAAGCGTCCAACCTCCTCCATCAATCATCATCCTCTCCCTTTCTGATTAACATCAACAAGAAGCAATCATCAGTATTGTCTCAGAAATTCATCAACAACAAGAACCTGCAAATCCCCAGAACGTTCTCAGAAACTCAATCTTCAACGAGATCGTTTTCCAGAAGTTCTTCTTTTCAACAAACCGAGGTGAGATCTTCATCTTCCAATTACCTTCTTCATCGGCGTTCATCTTAATCTCCAGAAAACCGTTCGTCAAATTCTTCATAGATTTTCCTTCAAAGAAACCTCAAGATCCGGCTTCTCCAGGCACCAATCTTCAAGAATGTTCTTCGTAACCTTCAAGAGCTTCATCATTTCCAGAACGAATCTTCAACGAACATCGTCAAGAATCACCATTCTTCGTCAAAGCTCTTCACCAACAGTTCCTGATGCTCATCCATTCTTCCATCAAATATCCAGAAAGCCTTCGAGATCCTTCAATGAATTTCCAGATCAAGAATACTCACACAACACCTCCGATTTTCACCTCGCGCGCTCATCAACAGAAATCCTCAGAATCTTCCAGATCGTCCTTTCTCCATTAATCTTCGTTAGGGTTTTTGACAAATCTGCGTTGTTTGGTTGGGAGGGAGGAGGCGAACGAGGTTGGAGGAAGTTTTGGGGTACGAGGCTGGAAGTTTGAGACGGCGAGGGAAATGTGGACGGAGAAGGAGGTGAAGGTAGGCGACGGCGGCGGCGCCATGAGCATCGGAGAAGGAGTTTTAGGGTTTTTGGTTGTTCTGAGAGTGAAGGGAGAAAGAAAGGGAGATGGACTGCGTGAGGGTGGGCCAGGCCCAATCAATTTTTTGGAGACACCTTCCCCCCTCATTTTTTGCTGTGAATGGGCTGGGCCCAATACAATTGCCAGACTAACACCCCCGTTTCACTCACAGCCCCTCCCCATCCGTTTTTTGCAGCACCAGCTGCTGGGCTGGGCCCAACTCATTTGTTTTTTTATTTTTGCTTAATCACACCCCCAGCTGGGCTGTGTACCCCCTCCCCTTATTTTTATTTTCTTTTATATTTTGCATATATAGTTTTTATGAAAAAAAGAAACAAAAGAAAATATATTGGAAAAAATTGTAAAAAGAAAAATATGAAAAAAAACAATATTGAAAAAGAAAATAAAAGAATAAGAAAAAATAGTAGAAAAAGAAGTTATGAAAAAGAAAAATATTTGAGAAGAAAGAATTTAAAAAAGGAAAAAAGGAGAGAAAATAATGGAGAAAAATATATGAAAAAATACATAGAAAAATATGAAAAATATATGAAAAATATTTTGAGAGAAAGGAGAAAATAGTTGAAAAGAAAAGAAGGAAAAAGAGAAAAAATTTTAGTATAGATTTAATATTTTTTTAGAGTGTATTTTCTTCATAGGAGTTTATTTTAGAGATAGTTTTAGATGTCCACTTGTTAGGGGACTATTTTCCATTCGATTTTTCAGGATAGGATAGGATAGTATTTCCTAGGAGATTTATTTTCAGTGTTCACTCATTGTAACCATTTTTCAGAATGTTAATAAAACGAGATTTGAGCTGTGGTCCCGAAGTAGCCGAACTACAGCTGCTCTGATTTCTCGTACCAGACGAGAATATGTAGGCATAGGATGTGATATCCTAGCGAGCACACTAACAACTGACTTGTTGTTCTCTCGCTGCTGTGCGATCGAGACTTTCCCGCTGACGACTAATTGTAACCCTTTTTTCTCTCTTGCCCGAGTGCATTTGAGACCAAACCGTAGTTTTGCCCACAGGTCCCCGTACCTTTGAAGCCAGTTGAATTTCTCACTGCTGTGTGGGAATACCCTGTTTAGCTGTAGTTAGCCTGAACTACGTAAAGCTCTGATCTTCCATGCAGTGTGGAAGTACGTAGGCACAAGACGCGAGGTCTTGGCGAGCCAATTTTCCCCGTAGTCCCGAACTACGTTGACTCTGACTTTCTCTCTTGAGAATACGTAGGCATAGAGCGCGATGCTCTATCGAGTCAATTCCCTTCTGTTTAGATTTAGCAGCCGTAGATAGATTGTTTTGCATCCTTTAGACAACCCAAGAAAGCGTGGATCCCGTCGAGTACGACGGACGTGAGGGGTGCTAATACCTTCCCCTTGCGTAACCGACTCCCGAACCCAGGTTTTGGTTGCGATGACCATACCTTTCCCCGTTTTTGCGAGGTTTACTTCGAGCGTTTCCTTTCCCTCCGTTGGGATAAATAACGCACGGTGGCGACTCTTCTGTCAGCCGGCGCCGATTTTCGCAGTAGCGACAGCTGGCGACTCTGCTGGGGACGTGCGATAGTTCCCTATACGAGTCTGCTGGGGATTCAACGTCCCCTGGCTGCTAAGGACTGCGATAGTTCTTATGCATGTGGGATCCAACGTCCCCTCAGAGAGAGTTAATCCTAGCGCTTGTTTGCTTGTCTATTGGGTCTTATTTATCGATATTATCTGTTGCCGTTGGGGTGTTACGGGTGTTCTATGATTGAGTGAGAAGCCGGACCTGGGCTTGAGTGCACCTTAGACTTAGAGTAGAAATTAGTGGGCGCCCGCATGCTTTGCTTGCCTTGGTGTCCCGCGAAATCTACACTCAGACGAGGTTCTTCTGGTTGGCCTCTTGACCCACCCTTTGGGTGGCTTGGGTTGCTGGTTAGTTGGATTGTCGACTCTGGGAACCGATCATTTGGAAGTTAGCTAAGTGAGGCCTCTTCAGGACTTGATGATGCCACTCCTTCTGGGAATCGTATCGTCAGTTTTGAAAGTCTGTGACGCTGACGACCGCATAGGATGCCGTACCTTGTCAGATATAGGTCCACACCTGTGAGTGGGGGGTTTTTTTTGCAGGAAACTTGACTTCCAACCTACCCGTTATTTTGGTCTTCTCTTCAGAGCAACCGTACTCCGTCAGCAGCGTAGCAGTATTCAGATTTGTGTGGGGGCTGTGGTCCCATTGTTTGCTGCATCTTGCATATCATGTGCATATCAGTGTTGCATCATATTGCATATCATCCTCCAGTTAGCCAGAGTTTTGATCCAGCCTTTGTTTCCTGAAGGTGATTACCCGGAGTTTGGATTGAACAGTTGTTGAATGTCAGAAGACCGACCTAGGGATTGAGTAGATTTGAGCAGAGTCAAGCATTGAAGTCAGCTGAAGATTATTGGTAGTTATGTCTGAAGGCAATTTCCAGTCTCCTAACACCTTGACAGGGTTCACTATGGCGTCCAACCCTCTGTATGATTCTATGGAAGACTTCCCGCAAGTGAACAACATTGCTGCAGACCAAGTTGTACAGCCTTCCGTTGAGAACCGAGGTCGACATGAGCAGTTTGTTGCCCAGAATGAACGTCCTCCTGTTAACAATCAAGGTGTTGCTTTCCTTGGGATGAATTACCGAAGAGATATTCCAATGGCCAGGATGGTAGATCCAAGAGCTCTTGAAAAGGATAGAAGACTCCAAGTGTTGGAAGAGCAAATGAAAGCTTTGAAAGCCAAAGATGCTGTTAACCTGGATGCTGTATGCATGTGTTTGGTTCCTGACCTGGTGTTGCCTTACAAGTTCAAAGTGTCGAAATTTGAGAAGTACACGGGAGATAGCTGTCCGAAGCTGCATTTGATGATGTTCTGTCGAAGAATGACTGCATTTGCGCGAGATGACAAATTGATGATCAATTGCTTTCAAGATAGTCTGACTGGGGCATCTTTGAGGTGGTATATGCAGTTAGAGAGAAATCAGATTCAGTCATGGATGGATTTGGCCAGAGCTTTTCCGAAGCAGTACGATTATAACCTAGACATTGCTCCTTATCGCATGCATTTGCAAGAATTGTCTCAAGAGGACAATGAACCTATCAGGAAGTATGCTCAGAGATGGAGAGAATTTGCTGCTAGAGTGCAACCACCGCTGTTAGACCAAGAGCTGGCAAGCATGTTTGTGGATTCCTTACAAGATCCGTACTTTGAAAGATTGCTGGGAATTCCATCAAGTTTCTATGATGTGGTGGCATTAGGAGAGCGCCTTGAGTATGCCATGAGAATTGGGAAAATTCAGGTTACTTCATATGATCAAGCTGGTGAAACTGAATATCCTTGTGACTATCAGAGGGAAGAAGAATTTGTGATCAATGCAGTCGTGCCAAAGGTTGAATATCCTCGAAGCGAATCAGTGAATTTTGTTGGTTTTTCATCTTATCAGAGATCAGTACCTCCTGTGGCTTATTATGCTGAACAAACAGTCGTGCCTGAGGCACCATATCAGGAATCTTATGTCGCTTCCATTGCAAATCAGCGAACTCGGGGCCAAGGTTATCAGACTCAGCGTCAGAATCAGAATAGACCTCGTAGCAACTTGGAACGAAGGAAAGCTCCTTTTCACCCAGTGCCGATGTCGTACAGCCAGTTGCTACCATCTTTGATCCAGAAGTCTTTGGTGGAACCTAAAGCTCTTAAGCCAGTTCCAGAACCTTACCCTCCTGGGTACAATCCCCACGTTCAGTGTGGTTACCATGGTGGCTCTCCAGGGCATTCAACGGAAGATTGTAAAGCATTTCAGGCGAAGGTACAGCAGTTGATTGACCAAGATCGCATTTCCTTTCGGGAAGGATTTCTGTTTGTTCATCCCAACCGCTCAGCTGTCTAAGCTCGTAGACTCGGAAGGTATTCCCCAGCAAAAGCCAGTGATTCAGACAGGCAGGCGCCCTCAGCATTGGCAGTCCTCAGACTTTTATATCATTTGCATTTGTAGTTTCTTTTCTGTTAGTTACTACTTGCTTTTAAACATTGTATGTTTCGAATGGTGATAATAATAAAGTGACTATGCATTTTTCTGAATTAATCATGTCGCTGTCGCTCATTTACTGCATTGCACTAACACTCGCATTTTATTCACTCCACTTTTTCCCTGTGACTAGCAAAGATTGGAGGGAGGATGACGAAATTAAACTCATAACCGATGGTCGTAGGCTTTCAGATAAGACCTTACCGATGACGTACAAGGCATTGTTTCAAATTCCCCAAACACTGGAGATATAAGGAGTTAGTCCCTTGTTAACCACTTCGAGCCAGGAAGTAGAAGTTTTTTCGGACTTTTAAAACCCTCACATCTTAACCCGGGGCAGGGTAGTTGTCAGTTAGCTTGACCGAGCATTCAAGTCTTACAGAGGAGTGTTGTCTTTCAAGGACCAATCAATTTATACCTTTCAATGGTTAAAATCTCATCAATCAGGAGTGAGACAGTTACAATCCTTTCGGAGCAATCAAGACAACCAGTGTCACGCGACTTTGTTCCAAAAGAAAGAAGAAATGAGAAAGCCCGCTAAGTAAAAAGAAAGAAGAGCTGAGAAAGCTAATACTTAGGCAAAAATCAGGGCATCCCGCTGGACTTCAAAAGAAATCGGAAAAAACGAAAAGAACTCAAAAGGAGTCAGTCCAGGAAAAAATTAGGGAATCAAAAGAATGAAAAAGAGGGATAGAAAATTTTCCCCAGCGAGTCACAAAGTCGTGTATACAGACACTAAAGCGAAGAAGGAGTGACTGTCACTCCAGAAAAGCCTTGTGGATTCCTTAATTGTGGTTCTTACCATTCAACATACCTCTCGAAGAGGCGAGCGCTTGTGCCAAGTTAACTGAACCTTAGGATCGGAGATCATCATGTAGAAGGGGTGGGTACAAATCAAAATTTGAGCCAAATATCCTTTGTTTCACGAACCGTGAACCCGACCACGATACAACCCTTAAAAGACCTAATTGAGGTAGGGTTAGTCTGAAGCGCATTACGATAAGGTCGAGTAACCTGACTCCTTCTTGACTTGCTAGTCACATCCTTGTTGTATTTTCACTGACCACGTAAGCACTACGTTTGAACTTTGGTTCACTCGTCACTCAATCATGCATGTAAATGAGTGACAACTCAAATTTTTTCAAAATCTGCATAACCCCTGCATTAAGATTACCATTCGTGAATAGCCAATTTTAATTGCAGGTTAGTAGTTGGCATGAAAGAAATTCCATCAGGGAATCGTTAAGCAGGACTGAGTAATTTAGCAGTCTGAACCAGAATGGTGTGTGTTGTGAAGACCTGTGAATCAGGGGCTTTATTTTCCAGTAAGTTCAGAATCAGTCAGTCTGAGGACAAGTCCCGAAGCAGCAGTTGATCAGGGGCGGTTTGTTTGAGAAGCAGTTGATCAGAAGTGAGTCTTCTCGAGAGCCAATCTGGGGCAATTATGCAGAACGTTGAGATTTGAAAGCAGATACTTCAGGTGGATAATCAGATCGGGTTAAGTCGCTAGAACACTCATTCAGGGGCAAGTCATCGCAGAGAATGCTGAAACCAACTGGGTTGACAATTGGTTGATGGAGATTGAATTCTGTTGTTGTATAGATATCGGGGCAGATAATCTCGAGGTCGTCTCGTAGAGAGCTGTTCAGAGCAGTACTCCCAAGATTTAGATTGGGGCAAGTTGAATTGTACTGGAGCAAGTTGTTTAAGCCAGTCTTTTTATCCCCAGCTGAGTGTACTGGGGCAAGTTATTCAGGCTAGTCTGTTTATCCCCAGCAGGAGTTGAGTATCGGGAAATCATGTCAATACCCTTATCAAAAACCTCAACATTTCGAAAAAGGCCTTGCTGTCGTTGATCATTATCCTGCAGTTTAAACCTGTTGCGTGTCAGTAACCAGTCGTTCCAAATTCCAGTTCTCGCCTGGCAAACCGGTAACCAGTTCTCGTCTGGCCCACCCTTCCGTAAACATCAGTTCCCGTCTGGTGCAGTTTATTGTAAGCATCAGTTCCCGTCTGGTGTAGTTTATTGTAACCAGTTCTCGTCTGGTCGCCATTTCTTCCAGAGTTGTATCAGTTCTCGTCTAGTACATGTCGTCGCGTAACCAGTTCTCGCCTGATCATCGTGTGTTTTACCTCTGTGGTATACCAGTTCTTGTCTGGTGTACGTCAGCTTTCAGCCAGTTCTCGCCTGGTTGTCTATGTCGCGGTCTGTTATCCAGTCAGCCCCGTCTGATGTCCAAACACAAATCAGTTTTCGTTCAATGTTCCTAACCTATTTTGCTATCAGTTCTCGTCTGGTAGTCTACCTTGAATGCTAGTTCTCGTCTAGTATTTTCCATATCTTCCACTGTGTACATAATCCGTGTTTACCCTAAACCAGAAAAAGGCAAAAAACCTAAAGGTATCTGACACAGTAATCCCCAATGACTCGCATGTTGTCATGTTCCCCGATATAAATCTCGACGGATACCAGTGCTACGATTAATGTTTGAATACCTTGTGGATGTTGTTAAATCAGAATTGCTACTCTTCAGCAGATGAAAGTTGCCCATTATCCCCGGAAGAGTTGAGATTGTATTGCTACCCCGTATCAGAGTAGGATCAGGAGTATCCTCAGCAGATTAAGATTGATATCCTTGATAGTAGGGGCATTTCCAGTAGCGCTGCGCGCAATCAACCCCAGTTCGGGCCAATCCCCGCAGAGCGCAATCAGTTGCCAATGGTTTGAAGGGAGCATCCCCAAGCAGAGTTGTTTTCTTTCCCCAGTGAAGTCGCCAAGCAGGGTTGCCTTTTCATTTCTCCAGCAGGACGGTTATCCTCAGCGGATTTGGTTTCCCTTCTCCAACATTTATTTTGCTGAGATGATTCTGTGACTTCGGTTCATCTCCAGTAGAGTTGGCGTTACCTTCGGCATTTATTTTGCCAAGTGGTTTTCAGACCTGGTGTTCTCTGGCAGCTAGAGCTTGCATTTACATTTGCAGATATAGTCATTGCATTTACAAACATACAATATTTCCATGCCATCTGGGCCTCGCATTTTCAAACAGAACGCATAACATTTACATGTCATACAGGGCATCGCATCATTTCAAGCATACGCATGTCGAAACATGGACCAGGTTGGTTACCTTATTGGATTTCGAATTTGTTCACCTGCAGAGTTGTGTGGTTAAGCTTCTCGTCTTCCCCAGCGGAGTGATTCTTCATTTGGTTGTTACGTCAGCATCGGGAAAAAAACAACAACAAAGATTGACACATATCGAACTTCTGAAGCTGCCACCTTCGTCAGAATAGGTGCCAGGCAGTTCAATTCAGAATTCCCCAGGAGAGTTTCCTCAGGTTCGTCGTGAACCATGAGTCGACAGAAAAGATCCCATGACAGATGGGAAGGTGTTTGCTTTTCGAAGCATTATTCCAATACTTGTGGCGTCACACAGGTGATTGGCAAGGAGAAGAAAATTTATCAGAAAATCGACCAGTTGTTGCCGTGACAACCAAACTTCAGTTTATTGGAAGCTATTCCTCAAGCAGTTTTGCAGTATATTCCCGCGGTTGGCAAATTTCAGGGTTCCATTTGTATTCAACCGTCATCTACCTTGAATGTTTGAAGGCTGAGCGCTCTTCAACCATTCAGGTCCAAGCCGCTTGAATAGGGGCAGCTGTTGCACCCTAAAATTTGACCAACCGGGTCCCGTATCTGACTCGATGTTTCGACGCATGACCGCATTCGCATCTGCATATCACATACAGGACATTTTTCATTTGTTTTGATTTTATTGGGATCACAGCTCTCGTCTCGTGTCTCAGGTGTTTTTAATCGGTTTAGATAGGTAGAATCGTATGTTTGGGATATTTCGGTGCCCGTTTATTTTTACCGGCTATTTTGGTGCGCTCTCGCGGTGTTATGTGTCGTTCGGTGCTTATTTTGTTCCTCTGGGAATTATTGTGATTTTTCTGGATTTTATTGGCTATTTTTAGGGTTTAAATAGATTTTTAATCATTTTAGGATAAAATAGATATTTTTAGAATATAATAAATAGATTTAAATCATTTTTTAGCATTTTTTAGAATATTATAGATTTTAAATATATTCTATCATTTTCTTAATAGGATAATATAGATTTTATTTTAGGATAATATAGAATAATAATAGATTTTTTTCTTTTAATAGTTTTTATTAGATGTTATTAGGAATTTAATAAAATTTTAATATAGGTTTTATTAGAGTTTTTTTTTGGATTAGTGGATTTGTTAGAGTTTGTTAATTAATAGAATTTAATTGAGTTTAGTTTAGTTAATTAGGTTTAGGTTAATTAGTGTAATTGGGCTGATCTTTTTCATTGCAGGTTTTTTGAGTTTTTTATCAGATTAATTCGTTGGGCTTTATCCAAATTCATCAGCAAGGCCCATTCGCAGAATCAGTCCAGAATTTATTTCAGAGAAGCATCTAGAAGAGTCCAGAGAAAATCAAGCAGTATATAGTCTCAGCAGCCACGTGTTAGTCCGAAGGAGACCCCACGTTACGCGCTTCCATCACGCCACCTCACTACTCATACGCCCTCTCTCTCTGCCACGCATCACCACGTGGCGCGCATGCCTTCACCGTCCTCACTCCTCCACCCACGCGTCTCCACCACAGTGCACCCCTGGTCCTCGCCTGAAACTCTCCCCGGCCGGCATGCATGGTCGGCGGCCACCGTAACGGATCCTCTAACTTATTCCGGCCGCCATACCTCACTGGAAACCCCATTTTTACCCAGATTCTGTTCTTTTCCTCTCTTCTTCCCCGATCAAACCTCCATCATTCCTCCTCTAATCTTCATCATCCTCAACCCAGAAATTCCCAGAAACCTCCTATTCAACCTCCGATCAACCTCCACCTTCAACCGATCGTCAACCTTCAAGCGTCCAACCTCCTCCATCAATCATCATCCTCTCCCTTTCTGATTAACATCAACAAGAAGCAATCATCAGTATCGTCTCAGAAATTCATCAACAACAAGAACCTACAAATCCCCAGAACGTTCTCAGAAACTCAATCTTCAACGAGATCGTTTTCCAGAAGTTCTTCTTTTCAACAAACCGAGGTGAGATCTTCATCTTCCAATTACCTTCTTCATCGGCGTTCATCTTAATCTCCAGAAAACCGTTCGTCAAATTCTTCATAGATTTTCCTTGAAAGAAACCTCAAGATCCGGCTTCTCCAGGCACCAATCTTCAAGAATGTTCTTCGTAACCTTCAAGAGCTTCATCATTTCCAGAACGAATCTTCAACGAACATCGTCAAGAATCACCGTTCTTCGTCAAAGCTCTTCACCAACAGTTCCAGATGCTCATCCATTCTTCCATCAAATATCCAGAAAGCCTTCAAGATCCTTCAATGAATTTCCAGATCAAGAATACTCACACAACACCTCCGATTTTCACCTCGCGCGCTCATCAACAAAAATCCTCAAAATCTTCCAGATCGTCCTTTCTCCATTAATCTTCGTTAGGGTTTTTGACAAATCTGCGTTGTTTGGTTGGGAGGGAGGAGGCGAACGAGGTTGGAGGAAGTTTTGGGGTACGAGGCTGGAAGTTTGAGACGGCGAGGGAAATGTGGACGGAGAAGGAGGTGAAGGTAGGCGACGGCGGCGGCGCCATGAGCATCGGAGAAGGAGTTTTAGGGTTTTTGGTTGTTCTGAGAGTGAAGGGAGAAAGAAAGGGAGATGGACTGCGTGAGGGTGGGCCAGGCCCAATCATTTTTTTGGAGACACCTTCCCCCCTCATTTTTTGCTGTGAATTGGCTGGGCCCAATACAATTGCTAGACTAACACCCCCGTTTCACTCACAGCCCCTCCCCATCCGTTTTTTGCAGCACCAGCTGCTGGGCTGGGCCCAACTCATTTGTTTTTTGATTTTTGCTTAATCACACCCCCAGCTGGGCTGTGTACCCCCTCCCCTTATTTTTCTTTTCTTTTATATTTTGCATATATAGTTTTTTGAAAAAAAGAAACAAAAGAAAATATATTGGAAAAAATTGTAAAAAGAAAAATATGAAAAAAAACAATATTGAAAAAGAAAATAAAAGAATAAGAAAAAATAGTAGAAAAAGAAGTTATGAAAAAGAAAAATATTTGAGAAGAAAGAATTTAAAAAAGGAAAAAAGGAGAGAAAATAATGGAGAAAAATATATGAAAAAATACATAGAAAAATATGAAAAATATATGAAAAATATTTTGAGAGAAAGGAGAAAATAGTTGAAAAGAAAAGAAGGAAAAAGAGAAAAAATATTAGTATAGATTTAATATTTTTTTAGAGTGTATTTTCTTCATAGGAGTTTATTTTAGAGATAGTTTTAGATGTCCACTTGTTAGGGGACTATTTTCCATTCGATTTTTTAGGATAGGATAGGATAGTATTTCCTAGGAGATTTATTTTCAGTGTTCACTCATTGTAACCATTTTTCAGAATGTTAATAAAACGAGATTTGAGCTGTGGTCCCAAAGTAGCCGAACTACAGCTGCTCTGATTTCTCGTACCAGACGAGAATATGTAGGCATAGGATGCGATATCCTAGCGAGCACACTAACAACTGACCTGTTGTTCTCTCGCTGCTGTGCGATCGAGACTTTCCCGCTGACGACTAATTGTAACCCTTTTTTCTCTCTTGCCCGAGTGCATTTGAGACCAAACCGTAGTTTTGCCCACAGGTCCCCGTACCTTTGAAGCCAGTTGAATTTCTCACTGCTGTGTGGGAATACCCTGTTTAGCTGTAGTTAGCCTGAACTACGTAAAGCTCTGATCTTCCATGCAGTGTGGAAGTACGTAGGCACAAGACGCGAGGTCTTGGCGAGCCAATTTTCCCCGTAGTCCCGAACTACGTTGACTCTGACTTTCTCTCTTGAGAATACGTAGGCATAGAGCGCGATGCTCTATCGAGTCAATTCCCTTCTGTTTAGATTTAGCAGCCGTAGATAGATTGTTTTGCATCCTTTAGACAACCCAAGCAAGCGTGGATCCCGTCGAGTACGACAGACGTGAGGGGTGCTAATACCTTCCCCTTGCGTAACCGACTCCCGAACCCAGGTTTTGGTTGCGATGACCATACCTTTCCCCGTTTTTGCGAGGTTTACTTCGAGCGTTTCCTTTCCCTCCGTTGGGATAAATAACGCACGGTGGCGACTCTTCTGTCAGCCGGCGCCGATTTTCGCAGTAGCGACAGGGTGCATAAGCTTGACAATCATTCTTCCCTAATAGTGGCTTCCCTCTTCTGTTAATACGCATCCATGCGTGCTGAAGCTTGGCGAGTAACTCTCCATTCAAATCACCGGTGAAGTACAGAGATTCCTGTACTTCTTCCTCCTGAGTCGGGTTCTTCAACGCGTACCCAAACTGGCGAACAAACAGAGATGGGTTGTAATTGATACACCCTTTTCTTCCTATCAACGAAACATTAGGGTACCCAGAACAACTGAAAATAAGCTCAGACCCCAACAAGTCTCGGTCAAACCACTCAATGTCTTCAGAAGATAGCCTCATCAGGCGCTCTGACCAGTCAGCTATAGTTGCACTATCCACAAAAGGTCCCTTCAGGGGAGGATGGCTCTTAAACCACATGTACAGCAAAGGCACGCAACAAGAGACGTTCTTGCCTCTCCTGTTCTCATTTCTGTAGTGCATCGAATGGTAGAAGTCCCCGATCAATGTGGGTACAGGGTTGCCAGCAGCAAACAAATGAAATGCATCCATGTCCACGAAGTTCGGGAAATTGGGAAACAGCATTATCCCATAAATGCATAGAGCCAAAACAGCGTTAAAGACTACCCAACATCCATTCTTGGCGTATTCTTGAGCCTTACCAATCAGAAACTGGAGAGAGAAACCTGGAACCCCGCGCCAAGAAGTCATCAATAGCTCAGAAGCATTCATGTGCAAGGCCTTAGCCAAGTCCTCCAACTTGGGCTCAGCGGCAGAGTGAATAAAGGGAACCTTATTCTGTACTGGCAACTCAGTAAACTCTATATACTCTTCGATGGTAGGCCCCAAAATAAAGTCAGCAAACGTGAAGCATCTCAAAGCAGGGTCATAGAATTGCATCAGTGTATACAGCCCATTCAGTTCATCATCAGTTGATTTGCGAACCAATCTCAACAGTCGTCCGTAACTCTGTCTGAAGCTTCTACGGACATCCTCATCAGCAAGTGAAATCAGACCCAGGAGGGGAGTAATATCAGGAATAGGTAACTTGTAGGCAACTGTCATCCTCAAACCAGCCATGATCAATACTCAGAAGTCCGGACACTAGAACCAGGGAATATGCAAATGCACCTGCAGCACAGACACACATTAACGGAATGCAATGATAATGGTTATGCGAACAATGCAATGCAAGTAACATGCAACAGGGACGAAATGCCATAGCTGAGAAGCCTGAACCATATCAAAAGACTCAGATAGACCCTCCAGAATTCCTCAAACCCTGGTCTCAGATAGACCCAATACAAAACTCCCACACTGGTCTCTGATAGACCCCACAACATAACTCTGACTAGTCTCTGATAGACCTCATATCATAACTTCGGCTGGTCTCTGACAGACCTCATATCATAACTCCAACTGGTCTCTGACAGACCTCAAAACTATCCATAAATACCCAGGATCTTAGATCAAGAAATAACCGGTATCTGAAGGTCTAGTTACCTGCATAACCCCAAAACCCTCTCACAGGTAGGTGTCTTAGTAACTGACAAAAGTATGGCATCCTATGCGGTCGTCGGCGTCACAGAATTTCAGGGTTGATGATACGATTCCCAGAAGGAGTGGCATCATCAAATCCTGAAGAGGCCTCACTTAGCCAACTTCCAAATGATCGGTTCCCAGAGTCGACAATCCAACTAACCAGCAACCCGAGCCACCCAAAGGGCAGGACAGAAGGCCAACCAGAAGAACCTCGTCTGAGTGTGGATTTCGCGGGACACTAGGACATGCAAAGCACGTGCGCGCCCACTAATTTCCACTCTAATTCTAGGTGCACTCAAGCCCAGGTCCGGCTTATCTCTCAATCATAGAACACCCGTCACACCCCAATACAGCAATAATAACAATAATACAATGCTGAAAGTAAATGACAGAAATATAAGTCCATACAAAATCCTCGACGGGAAAACAAGCGCTAGGATTGACTCTCTTAAGGGACGTTGGATCCCAAATGCATAAGGAACTATCGCAGTCCTTAGCAGCCAGGGGACGTTGGATCCCCAGCAGAGTCGCCAGCTGTCGCTACTGCGAAAATCGGCGCCGACTGACAGAAGAGTCGCCACCGTGCGTTATTTATCCCACAGGAGGGAAAGGAAACGCTCGAAGTAAACCTCGCAAAAAAACGGGAAAGGTATGGTCATCGCAACCAAAACCTGGATTCGGGAGTCGGTTATGCAAGGGGAAGGTATTAGCACCCCTCACGTCCGTCGTACTCGACGGGATCCACGCTTGTTTTAGGTCGAAGGGATTGTTATTCTATCTACTCTACAGGTCAGGGGTTAAAAGAAAATAAAATGACTCGGCAAAGTATCGCACTTTATGCCTACGTATTCCCGTCTGGAACGAGAAATCAGAGTCAACGTAGTTCGCCTACCTACGGGAAAGGGGGGGAAGGTTGCTCGCTAGGATATCGCATCCTATGCCTACGTACTTTCATACAGCATGAAAGATCAGAGCAAACGTAGTTCGGGCCACGTACGACACAAGTCTGTCTTGATTGTTTTTATTCCTTCTGAAAAAGGGTCTTTCTGATTAACAGTCCAAGCGGACAAAAAATGACGTTTTGATGAGTTCACATTCTTTTACGGAAGAAGTGTCTTTTATTGTGTTTGAAATTTTATTTTGTTTTTCTATTTGTTTGGAGGAAGAAGAGACAGAACTCTATCCTACAGTTGAAAAGGGGATCACACTAACCTAATGTTTTCATGCATGGGTTAAGACCTAATGTCTATCATGCTCCTCTCTTGCGCAGAGAGAAACAGAGATCCTACGGGATAAACGGAAACAGAAACAATAGCATATATACAATAAAGCAGTAAAATGCATGGATGCAGCAATACAAGCGAGGCAAGGGAGTCCCACTCAACCTCGAACCTAGAAAACAACAGGAAAAAGTGAACATAATTCACTTTCAACCTAACAGGTTAAACAGCAAGCAATACAGTCAGGGAAATCCAAGCAATACATCAAAAATTATAAACAGCAAAAATAAACAGCAAACAACAGTCTTCATCAACATCTGTCTTCAAGTCATCTTCAACCCTTTACCAGCTTCAAGCAAGCCTCAGTCTTTATCTTCACAGCCTTCAAGCAAGGTCTTTGTCTTCAACCCTTCAATGGCTTTTCTAGAAGTCCCAATCTCCCAGCTGAGGAACCAATCACAAGAATGAACTGGGGTGTTAAGCAATTAGTTGACCACCAAAGGTGGCAAACAGACTGCTAACAACACATAGAATATTTCTCTCAAGAATTCTATCTCTTAGACACTATCACCAAGCCTTCCAAAGGAAGGGGGTGAATGTCTTAGAGAGACTCTGCATCATAGAGAGGGATGGAGGCAAACAAGACCTTCCATGTTTGTGAATCAAATTTTCTACTCTAGAGCTCTGCCTAACTCCTAGATCCTATAACCTTCAACAGCTACCGGCAAGAGATACTCCTCATCAACTCTGGAAATTGGTCTTCATTCTTTAATCTTCAAATGGGCTTCATCAGCACAGTCTTCAGCTCAAACCCCAAGCCCCAAACAAGCCCAATACCCCACACAGTCAAATAATAACCCTAAAGAGGGCACACCACACAGTCAATCAAATACAAGTTATATACTAATAGTAATAGGGGAAGCCTAATATTTTCTAATGGATCTATTATCTACCCATAATACCCCTATAGTCCCATACCCCCCAAACTTCAAACTACAACTCCTAAAAGAAATGATTTACTACACCTATGTTATCTCTAAACCCTAGTTTTGATTCTCCTAATCACACCTAAACAAACCATCTAAAATTAAGTCCTAAAATCATGAATTAAATCTCATATGAAAATTAGAGTCCTAAGTGAAGTACTCTAAAAAGAATGGGTCCAAAATGTACAAGGGTCTAGCTAAACTAAAATCAACAATATCAAGTGTTAAACTAAACATTATTTAAAACCTATTTAAAAGAAAAATATACTAAAAATGCAAACATAAAATGAAATGCTAATTTTATTATATGACAATTTTCTTAACAGAAATATGAAAAAGATGCAAAAACAACCATTTAAAAATATGCAATTTTCAATTTGTTATGATTTTTCAAAGAATTAAAAAAAATTGAATGAAATTAAAATGAATTAAATTTGGTAGGGGTGCAGTCAGCAATTATTTCAGTTAAAAAAAGATGATGGGCCCAGACTGGGGGGCGCGCATAGCAAGGCGCGTCTGGGCCCAGCTAACCAGAAAAAAAACACAAAAGGAAAAATGACCAAAAACGGTGCAAATAGTAAGTAATTCAGTTCATTTCTCGTTGGGCCTTGAAAGTGGTGGTGTGAAAAGCAGTAACAACTTAAGCCCAGTCTGAGTGTTTAAGTGAAACGGTGCGCTTTGGCACCCAGCATCCCTCGAAATTCATCTTTGAAACGTGGCCGTTAGATCATATGTTCAGTCAAAGTCCTGGGAAGGATCCAACGATCCTCATATTTCTTCTCCAAAGAATTAGGGTTTCCACCATTAATGAACCCTGATCAAGCTTGCATGCACCAGAATTCAACACACTCGTACACCTTCGTTCCTCCATGAAAATCAAATCCGTAAAAAGCAAAGATGTTCTATTTCTTCTCCTCTACACAACCATGGTCTTGGTTCTCTCTGAAACTCACCCCAGCACCAAACCCGATAGGTAGAAGACCTTGGCTCCACCATTTTACACTGAGATCAACCCTGCTAATTCTTGCTAACTCTTACACTAATACATTCTACATGCTATGCTGATCATTTTTATCTATCTAGCCAAGATTATCATGCCCTATCCTAAGTGTTCTAAGGCTCAACAGTTTTGGTACTTCAATGGTGAACTCCATGAAATGCCTTCAAATTCATCAAAAACATTCATCTAACCATTCCTAACCATTCTAACCTAATGATTCTATATTATCCTAACTAATTCTAGCCAATTCGATGAAAACACTAACCTGGTTTAAAGTTGAAAACAGATGGAGTAAATCACCACTTCAAGCTCAGCAATGCTCCAATGGCAATCAATTAACCAAGATCTTGATTCTGTATGCAGTAGTTCTTGCTCAAACCCCTTGGATTCTTGTAACCACTTCCTTTTGCACTTTGGATGATACACTTGGATAGCACGAATTCCACTTCAATTAAGCCAGATCTTGATGGAAACTTGATCTATGATGGATGTAGATGATGATAGGATCAAGAAGTGTGGAAAATGATGAAGATTTGATAGAGTTCTTATGTGATTTGCAAACTTGAAGAATGAGATGCAATTATGAGTTTCAACCAAAATGAATTACCACCCTTGAATGGATCCACCCTACTCAATATATATATGCTCATAGACCTTTCTAGAACTTGGTAGAAACTTCTTGTGCACAATTCCCTTGAATTTTGGATATGTTACTTCCTTTGTAAGCCAACTAGCATAACTTCCAAACTTTGAACCAAACTCAAAAATCTACTTTTTCCAATGTTCTTAAAACCTTCTTTACAATCAAAATGACCTATAACTTCATCTCATTTGGCCATGTTATGAAAAATCTCAATTTTAGGTCACTTTTATTCATTAAATTCATCTTTTAAATGACCAAATCTGAAACCTTGAGCTATGAGCATCTCCAAACTTTCATGATCACTTTTCTAGACTCAAAATGTCATTTGGAGCAAGTTTGATGTTGTGAAGTTTTTCATTTGAAGCTTCCTTGTATGAGTTTTGGGCATAGGCTTGAAATGACCTGTAATTCTCAAATGACCAAAATACCCTTTGCTTGCCAAGGCCATAAGTAGAGTTCCAAAAATCATATGAAGGCATAACATACCTTTCTAGAAATCTAAGACAATGAGGAACAACTCTTATGTTAACCAGAAATCCATTTGAAAGCTCCTTGAGGGGTAAACGTTGCTTGGAAGACAAGTAACTTTCACAGACAAAATTTCAGATACCTCAGATGACCTGTAACTTGCAAGGACCATAACTTGAGTTCTATAAATCTCCTTGATGTCTTCCACAACTCAAATTAAAGGTATTGAGATCCTCTACAAGTTTCATGTTGGCCAAGGATCCATTTGAAGCTTGAATTTTGAATTATCTTGCTTGGAAGTTTGACCTAAATCAGGGGATTTTACACAGAAACCCTAAGTTAGAAACTCCTCTTCTTCTTGATTTCTCTTGATTTCTTCTTGGCACAACACCACATCCTTATCTACATGTAAAATGATGAACCCCACATCTCTCAGATAGACCTTGATGCCCCTCAATCAATCATTTGACCTAGGGTTGACCCAGATGAAACCCTAGTTGACTGTCTTCAACTGCAACTCTTGTGATCATATCAATGACTTGCATCACTTTCAAAATGACTCTCCATGTCTTCCATGATGTCTATATACCCTCCATGACCTCCATTCACAGCTCACAACTTCTTTGATGATCTTCAAATACACTCAAGATAGGAGAGAGATCCACTGCTTGATCCACTGACTTCTTAGATTTCAAATTCTTCCTGATGACTTGGATATGCTTGAATTTGAATAATAACCTCTTGATAGGCTCATAGAGATAAGAATAGTGCTTGTTCCCTTGTTGGATGACTTGCTATGCTATGCTATACAAATGATTAGACTATGTACATGACTTTATATGCAAATGCTAATGCAATTGAAACATAAACCAAGTGAAGTAGGTTGAGCAAATTTTAGGGTGCAACACCGGCCAGCAGATTATCTTTTCCAAATTTGCTATTACGTCAGTGTCAAAGGGTTTCATGAATCAAAATTTCAGAAGCTGCCGCCGGCTATCGGAGCGGGCGTCTGGCAGTTTGGTTTCCAAATATTCCCAGTAGAGTCCTCCTCAACGTCGCTGTCACGTCAGTGCTAAAAGGTTTATGGGTTGGGACCAATGGAGTTAGCTATTGCAGAGATAAGCAGAGAAACTGTATTCGGAGTATCTTCCTGTATGGATAAACGGATGTATTTTCCTACCAGTTGACAGAAGTATTTTCCTCGGAAGTCGCCAAGGTTTTATTGCCTATGTTGATAGGAGTTCCTCGTGTTGACGAGATGTGAGTCATGACGTGGACAATTTATTCCTGTATTGACGGGATGTCGTCGTGTTGGCGAAATGCGTCCTAACGTGGACAAACTTATTTCCTCGTGTTGACGAGATGTACTAGTCCTAACGTGGACAGATTTGATTTCTCCGTGTTGACGGAATGTGAAGTCCTGACATGGACAAATGGATTACTCTTCATGTTGACGAAATGGTGTCCTGACGTGGACCATTTATTCCCAGCAGATATCTTTCTTTGTATTGGCGAAATGGGCGTCCTAACGTGGACAAAGTTTATAGTTCCTCGTGTTGACGAGATGAGCGAGTCCTGACGTGGACAAATTTATCTTTCTTCGTGTTGACGAAGCGGTGTCCTGACGTGGATAATTTACTCCTATGTTGATAGGATTTTCTCGTGCTGACGAGATGTGAGTCCTGACGTGGACAAATCAAGTTACCTTCCCTCGCGTTGACGAGATATGAGTCCCGACGTGGACAAGTTTACCGTTCTTCGTGTTGGCGAGATGGAGTCCTGACGTGGACAAAATTTATTTCTCTTCATGGTGACGGGTTTATTTCCTCGTGTTGACGAGATGTGAGTCCTGACGTGGAAAATTTATTCCTATGTTAATAGGATCTCCTCGTGTTGACGAGATGCGGACAACTCATCCCCAGCGAAGTCGCCGGGATTTCTCCGTGTTGACGGAATGTGGCGTCCTAACGTGGACAAAGTTTTATTCCTATGATGATAGGATTTCTCCATGTTGACGGAATGTGGAGTCCTAACGTGGACAAGTTTCTGATGGGATCTCTCCGTGTTGACGGAATGTGGAGTCCTAACGTGGACAAGTGCTGTTGAGATTTCTTCGTGTTGACGAAACAAGTGTCCTAGCATGGACAAAGTTCTATTCCTGTGTTGTTGAGATTTCTTCGGGTTGACGAAATGTGAGTCCTGACGTCGACATATTTGTGTTTATTCGTGATTTGACGAAATTTGGGTCTAGATGTGGACAAGGTTACTCTTGTGACGACAGAATCCCTATTTGTGTCGACGAATTTGTTTCTCTTCTTGTGTTGACAAGGTTAGTCCAGTTGTAGACAGAGGGGTTTTTGCAAAATTGTTCAGTGCTTGTGGCGTTACATAGGTGGTTGATGTTGAAATCAGAATTATTATCAGACGTTGGGTCAGTTGTTGCCGTAACAACCGGATTTAGATAGGGGATGTCGCTCCCCAAGCAGTGCAATTTATTTTTGCGGTTGGAAAATTTCCGGGTTTCTTGGTATTCAACCGTCTCGTACCTCGATTGTTTGAAGGTCGTTCGCTCTTCACCCAGTCGGGTCCAAGACGTTTGAATAGGGGCAGCTGTTGCACCCCAAAATTTGCTCAACCTTTTCTTGCCTGATTTATGTTTCATTGCATTTCATTTGCATAGTTACATCATGTACATAATTCAATCATTTGCATATCATAGCATAGCATGCCTCCAATAAGGGATCAAGGGTTTCTATCAAGAGAAGAGCCTAGCAAGAGGTGTTATCCAAGATTGAGAAGTCATCCAAGCCATCAAGAAATGATTTGAAGTCTTGAGAAATATGAGTGTCTATATGTGGGTTTTGCTCCTATCTTGAGGAATATTGAGAATCATCAGTGGGATGAGAAACATGGATTATGAATTTGAGGTGTGTATGGATCTCATGGGATGCCTAGAGGGCCATATTGAAGCTGAGGCAAGTCATTGATTCAAGTATAAGAGCCACAGTTGAGGTGCAGTCAACTAGGGTTTCATCTGGGTCAATCCTAATTCAATTGAGTAATTGGAGAGCATCAAAGCCTACCTTGAGGTCATGGGATTCATGGATTGATGTTTTGATACATGTGTGGTATTGTGCCAAGATCAAGCAGAGAAGAATCAAGAATGTGGGAAGTTGCTAAATTAGGGTTTCAGTGTAAAATCCCCTGTTTAGTGCCTAACTTCAAAGCCACATAAGTCAAAATACAAGTTTCAAATGTATCTTTGGCCAACATGAAACTTGTAGAGCATTGAAATACCTTTAGTTTGAGTACTATAAGTCCTCAAGGGGATTTGTAGAACTCAAGTTATGGTCCTTGCAAATTACAGGTCATCAGAGGACACTGAAATTCATCTGAGAAAATCACTTGAATTCCAAGCAACTTTTGCCCTTCAAGGAATTTTCAAATGGATTCTTGGCCAACATTAGAGTTGTAGATCTTGATCTTAGCTTTCCATATAGTACTATAAGTCCTTGATAGGATTTGTAGAACTCAAGTTATGATCTTGGCAAGCCAGAGGTATTTTGGGAATTGATGATTATAGGTCATTTTCAAGCATGGGCCAAAATCTCCAACTTGCAAGCTTCAAATGGAAAATTGTTCAACTAGAAAGTTTCTAAAAATAGGGTTTTAACCTTGACCATGCATCAAGGAGGATTTGAATTGGCTCATAGGAGAAGTTGGTTTGAGAAATTTTGAAAAGGAAGAAAAATAAGTCATTTAAAGGCCACAAAATGGAATTTAGTGATTGGGGTCCAAACAAGTCCATGTTATATACCAAATTGATCAGAAAACATATTTTGGAAAGGATGGCAATATTACTTTTTGGATTTGAGGCCAATTTCACATGGTTCCCTTTTGTTACTTAAGATGGAAGCAACATTTGAATTACATACCTTTGGATCAAAAACAAGGAAGATATCACTCCCTTTCAATTCAAAATGTCATGAGGAGAGAATTTCAAGTGAGTGTGAGAGCTAGAACAGAGCAAGGCACGATTTCCACATATGAGATTTTCAAGGAATATGAGAAATTGAATTTCTCATTCAGGTTGTTACAGAAGTTTCTAGAGGGTTCTATCAACTTCTATATAACATTTGCAATGGATTCAGATAGTTTTTTGGCAAGGATTGAGCGAGGAATTAGAGAGAGCAACTGAATTTTCTCAACTGCATCTCAGAATCGGTTTTTGAGATTGAAGGGGATTCAAGGCAAATTGGTGATTGGAAAAGCTTGGGAAGTGGTTCTTGAGTGATTCTGCAAAAGATTGGAGCTTGAATCGAGCATTTGCACCTTCTGTTCATCCATTTTTTCCAGGTTTTCAACTTTCATTTTTCAGCATGATTAATAGCAAATTGGTTAAGATTTGATGCGTGGATAGGTTATAGATGATGCTAGGTTGGATTTAGGCACAAGAACTGGACAATTAGAGACCAAATTAGTGTGATGCCATTTTCTGTTGAAGCTCATATTTCCTAGTTCTTGAGGTTTTAATGGCGTTTGGATGGTTAGTTTTGACCAGGGAGGAGTGTAGTTGATAATAGGATCATCAATTTTAGGTTTTTAGGTGATTCAAGATTGGTGATTTTTCTGAAATTGGGATCGTATTTAGAGTTGGAGTGAGAATCAATAAATTTGGAGGTTGTATTCGTGATCAGGAGAGAATTTCAAGTGAGATAGGGTATTTAGTTGGCTTGATTGATGTGTTTTTGGGATTGCCACGCCGGAGAAGACGGTGGCGCAAAGCTCAGGCCACCGTCTCAGTTTCTCCCTCCATTTTCAAATGTTTTGGAGACGATGACTCCCAACCCTAGGATCATGCATTGACCTTGACTGAGAACCCCATCTAACGGCCATGATCGCGTTTCAAAACCTGAAGAGAGGGAGTTTAGATGAAACGCTTTGTTTCATTAAACGTTTTGGTTTGGGCTTAGTTGATTACTTCCTATCCACACCCCAGCTTGGGCCCAATTGGAGATATGAACTGGAATATGTTGCTATTCATCACGCCCTTTTTCCAATTTACCTTTTATTTTTCTGATTGTTTTTTAGTTTGGTCTGGGCCTAGTACTCGCTTGCTACCAACACCCCCAATTGGGCCCATGTCTGGATTATAACTGAAGTAAATTGCTATCTGACACGCGCTTTTATTATTTTGCATTGTTTTTCTTTTATTTTTATATTTTCATATAGTTTAGGAAATAATTCACAATAATTAGGAAAATTAATCTTTTTAATCCAAGTTTTCCCCCCTGACTCTTTAGAGAGTCTAGAATTTTAGGAAATTGAGAAATTCATAATTCATGCATTTTTGGATTTAATTGCATTTTTTATAGTTTAATTGTTTTTATTTTGAATATGTTTGATACATGATTTTGTTGATTTTGGTATGACTAGTTGGTGTGGATTTTTGAGTTGATTCTTGTTGGCTTAGTTAGTTTAGAGACGCATGTACCCCTAGTAACTTTCTCATATTTTTGTGAGGGAATTTTAGGCTAATTTGAACATTGAACTTTAGGTGGTTTAGAATTAGGGTTTTAGGATAATACTGTTAGGTTTAGGGCATAGTTTTAAGTCCAAATGAATGGTTAACCCCCTGGTTTTTGTGTGTAGTGATTCTTAAGAGGTTTAGGAACCCTTAGAATTTTTGTAGGATTTTACAATCATGTTTGGTATTTTAATTAGAGTTAGTTTTAGGACTAACTTCCAGGTGTTTCTGATGAACTAACTTGACTAGTTTAATTCAATAGTTCCCCTTAGATTAGGGTGGTGTTGCTCTTGTGCTTGAATGGATATGAATACCAATTGAAGATGCTTTGGAGAGCTTGAAGGAGCTTGGAGTTGAAGTTTTTTCATCTGGTGGAGTGCTTGTCAGGAGCTTAGGAAAACTAGGGTTTTAGGAAGAGCATTAGACTAGTTTTGTTTCTTTCTTCAAACCTGGAGTATATTGTTCATCTCCATTCAATCCAATGACATAAAGTCCTATTGAAGAAGTCACATCTCTCCTTTGGAGGGATGAATGGCATGCTTTAAGAGTAGAACTTTGAGGGTACCTTTCTATTACAGTGTTAAGATCTTAATGGCTTCCCTTGGTTGTCACTGAGTTCCTTAACACTTCAACTTGATCTTGTTGACTTGATTCTCCCTTGGAGGTGCTTGTTGAAGCTTGGTAAAGAGAAATTTTGGTGCTTGTTGAAGCTTGTTGAGAATGAAGGTTGTGTTTGTTGAAGCTGGTAGCTTGTTGAAGCTAGGGTTTTACTGCTTGTTGAAGATGAAGTCAGGAGCTTGTTGAAGTTGTTTACTGGTTGGGGTTTGAGCTTGTTGAATCCTGGTGCTTGTTGAAGATTGGAGAGTTATTAAAGCATGAAGATAGGGGCTATTCATTGAAGATGAAGGTTGTTGCTGTCAATTGTTTGCTGTTTAATCAACTATTGCTGTCAGAGCTGCTGCTTGTGCTGTTTGCTGTAGGAGTTTGGTGCTGCTGCTTGGGCTGCCTCCTCTGCTTTGGTTTTGTTCTCTGTATTGTTTGTTGGCTTGTGCTGCTTGCCCCCTACGTTTGAAGTGAATGTTGATTCACTTTGCCTGTTGTTTTCCCAGGTTCGAGGTTGAGTGGGACTCCCTTGCCTCGCTTGTATTGCTGCATTACATGCATTTTACCGTATTTGCTTGCTTTCTTTTCTGTTTATCCCCTAGGATCTCTGATTTCCTCTGTGCAGGAGGGAATTATGACAGACATTAGGATTCTTATCCATGCATGACAACATTAGGTTAGTTTTTACTCCCTTTTCAACCCTGGGCTTTTTAGAGCTTCTTTCTCTTCTTATCTCAAAACAATTCAAAAATACAGTAATAAGGTTAATCGATGTCGTACGTTATGAGCCTTAAGCTGTTTGAGAAAGGGTTGCTGGAGAGCTTCGTTCCAGTAGTCTGGCTGCTTAGTGTGGTACCCTTTGGGTGACACACGACGTAGTCACTCTCAAATCATAGTCTCTAGTGCGTCAGAGATTGCAAACAAACTAAAACGCACTTCTTTCGTAAAAGATTCAAAACAAACATCAAAGTGTCATTTTTGTCCGCTTGGACTCTTAATCAAGAAAAACCCTTTCATAAGGTAATAAAAAATAGTCAGACAAGCTTGTGTCTTCTGTATCCCGAACTACGTTTGCTCTGATCTTTCATGTTGTATGAAAGTACGTAGGCATAGGATGCCGTATCCTAGCGAGCAACCTTCCCCTCCTTTCCCGTAGGTAGGCGAACTACGTTGATTCTGATTTCTTGTTCCAGACGGGAATACGTAGGCATAAAGTGCGATACTTTGCCGAGTCATTTTCTTTTCTTTTTAACCCAGATCTATAGAGTAGATAGAATAACAATTCGTACTATAAAACAAGCGTGGATCCCATCGAGTACGGCGGACGTGAGGGGTGCTAATACCTTCCCCTTGCGTAATTGACTCCCGAATCCAGGAATTTGGTTGCGACGACCAGTCCTTTCCCGTTTTGCGTTAGGTTTACTCTGAGCGTTTCCTTTCCCCTCGTTGGGATAAATAACTCACGGTGGCGACTCTTCTGTCATAGCCGGTGCCGATTTTCGCAGTAGTGACACTAGACTCATTTGTTATCATATTTAAGAATTGTATATGGCATCCCTTGCATCTCAATCTACTCCAATTCAGTTTTGGCTTCAAATATTGCATTATGAGTGTTTTAGCAGTTGATGGTTGAATTTCATTTCCATAATGTTTGTGAACATTTTTGAAGCATAGACATATTTCATATGATGTTTTGAAGGTGTAGATAAGGTCTGCTCATCCCATTTATGCTTGTTACTTGATTTGGTCTCAACTTGCATCTTTCCCCATTTTTCACTTGGCATAGCTGAATAGTTGTTTTTTGTGTTGATATCTAACATTGTGATGTTCATATGTGTGTTACTCATTCCATTTCCTATATGTTGGTTGAGACCTCATGGTATTCATGTTCAATCTTCCCATTCTGTCTTGACAGTGTCAGCTTTTCTTGGATTCCTTTTGCAATTCATGTGCCAATTACATGTTTGTTGATTTTTGCTTGAACCTTAAGTATTCTACACTTTTGTTATGATGTATGTGTTGTGTATGCAGTGCCATTTGCTTGAATTTGAGCCCACAACTGTTTGTAGTTTTCATAATGCATCTCAATTTCCAAATTTGCAAGTTGCATCGTGTTTTTATTTCAAGGCATTGTTTCAAAATTCCAATTGCACCATCTTGTTCCTTGTTTAAAAACAGTCAGGTTTGACTATAATTTCATCAAAAATGATTGAGAATTGATAGAGTTTGATCCTTCACGTATTGCCTTTGTTCTTGGTTTTATACTTGCCCAGAATTTACATGAAAGCTTGCCTTATATGTTTTTAGGGGTGGCTAAATCAACAGATGTATAGCCACCCCAATGGTAGAAACCTTGCTTGTTCACACACCTTTCAATTGCCAAACTAGGGTTCGATCCTTGGATCAACCCTTTTGTTGTTTTTATTTTTTCCATTATGAATGAATGTCATTTTCTTTTCTTCTTCCATTTCCTGGTCAGCGCACGCATGTGTAGCCTAGTGGTTGGTTCCTTGTGTTTGTGAACTGAGGGGTGTGGGTTCAACTCCCAGCATGACCCTTTCTCCTTTTTTATTTTTATTGTATTTGTTTTATTGTCATAAATCACTTAAACTTCGAAAAATCATATCTTTGTCATTTTTCATCATTTTGAACTCATTCTTTTTACAACATGTTTTTTTTAATGTCTATTTTCATATGATGTAAAAATATTGCAAGTTGTTCTCAATTATAATGTCTTTTGTCTATGTGAACTTTAGTGCTTTGTTAAGATCGTTATCCTACATACTGTTGAATTCCCTTTGAACATGCTTGAATTTTCCTGTGAGATCTTTGCTTCCCTTATTAGTTAATATGCTAGGGTGTACTCTCCTTTGGTTGTCACCATAATCCCATGATTTTTCCTCCTAAATTATGAGGTTAAACTAATTTACTTATGTTTGATTGTCATCAATAGATATTGTTGTTACACTTGATATATCTTTGAATTTATAACATGTTTACTTTCAAATTGTGATTTGTTTACTTGGTTGTTACCTTCATCTTTCCCAATCTTTGTTAAGATATTGCTTTCGTTTTTGAGATCTCCTTCCATCTTTGTTAAGATGTTTCCCCATCTTTGTTAAGATTTGTTCTCGGTGGTGACCATCTGTCTTGATTGAAATCATTAATATTGTAATACTTGCTTTGGTCGTAACCATTTATCGTGATTGAAATCATTGCTTGATATTGTAATATCTTAAATGCTTGCTTTTGGTTGTAACCATTCATCCTGATTGAAATCCTTGCTTATTGTAATGTGCTTGTTTATTCTTGGTTGTAACCATATCTCTTTATATTCATCATGCTTGAATGTTTATGCTTTGTTAAGTTTATTTCCCCAAAGTAATGAAACTCTTTAGTTCTCATCCAAGTTGCCTCATATATTCCCTTCCAAAGGAAAGTCTCTCTATTGACCCTTGGGTCATAGATAGCTCAACACACTCATAGGTCTGGATAGAACCTTCCCCCCTTTTGGTCTGGATAGAACCAATAGGATTTAAATCATAGGTCTGGATAGAACCTTCCTCCCCTGTTGGTCTGGATAGAACCAATAGGATTCAAACTCATAGGTTTGAATAGAACCTTCCCCCCTTTTGGTTTGGATAGAACCAATAGGATTTAAATCATAGGTATGGATAGAAACTTCCTCCCCTGTTGGTCTGGATAGAACCAATAGGATTCAAAGTCATAGGTCTAGATAGAACCTTATCCCCCTTTTTGGTCTGGATAGAACCATAGGATTTAAACTCATAGGTCTGGATAGAACCTCCCCCCTCTTTTGGTCTGGAAAGAACTAATAAATCCTTATTCTATAGTTCGTGCCCGAACTACGACCGTCTGATTTCTCATTGGACAATGAGAATACGTAGGCACAAGATGTGATCTCTTGACGAGCAACCTTCCCCATTTCTCCCACCTTTTGGTCTGGATAGAACCAATTGGTCTTACAACGTAGAACTTTAGGATAGAGTTTGGTTAACTCTATGTAAGAATCATGGATATGATTACTTACTCCCCTTTCTTGAGTGTTCAACATAGATCTAGAGAGTTTTGTGAAACTCTATACAAGCATGGATATGTTTGTTCCCCTTTGAACCTTGATCATAATCAAGTGTTCTTCAACCTTAGTGAGGTGAACTACGATTGCTCTGATTCTATCTTAGTTAGGATACGTAGGCAGAGGACGCGATGTCTTTGCGAGAAAACTTAGAAACTATCTTTAGGTTTTAACCTACACCTTTACCCAATCCCAATCCATAGAAAACATTTACCAACTCAGCATGCAAACAAACAAAAGGTTCCTGTAGAGTCCTACAGATGTTTAGGATGCGAAATACCTACCCTATGCATAACCAACCCCCGATCCCTGAATCTCTTAGCGTTGTTGTTACATCGCGCAAAAGGTTCTTTCTTTCTTTAGACCTTTCCTTTTGATAAATTAAAGACCGGTTGTGAATTTAAGAATTTAAGATTCAAGTTAATCAATAGCTTGGTATCACAATTCTCACTGCAACACATATCATAAACATCTTTGCATCATTTTGCATATCATTCTTCAGCTATCCAGAACTCTCATTCTGCCTTTGTCTTTGATTAGTGTTAATTCCCCGGTGCTTGTTCTGAACAAGTGGTGACTGTTGGAAGACGACAAAATGTTTGAACCAGGATCAAGCATTGTCAAGAAGTAAAGTCAAGTTTGGAGCTGTTGGTAGCTATGTCAGGGAATAACCTCCAGAATGTTGATACCCCACCAGGTTTTACTGTGACGACTAACCCTCTGTATGGTTCTTTGCCCGATGAAGACTCTCCACAAGTGAACAACCTTACTCAAGCTCAGTCTGTGCAACTCTCTGTTGAGAACAAGGATTTACCTGAACAATTTATTGTTCAAAGTGAATGTTCTTCTCCTTCTGATACTACAGATCGTCATGGTGTTGCTTTCTCCGTGTCAAATTCCAAAAGGGAGATCCCGATGATGAAGACTAAAGATCTGAGAGCTCTTAGGTATGCTAAAAGATTTTGTGTGTTGGATGAAAAACTCAAAGCCTTGGAGGTTAAGGATGCTTTTGGTTTTGATGCGTCGGACATGTGCTTGGTTCCCGGCCTAGTGTTACCTCCAAATTTCAAAGCACCAAGGTTTAAGAAGTATAATGGGGATAGTTGCCCGAGGCAACATTTGGTGATGTTTTACAGAAGAACGACCTCACTTATGCATAATGACAAGTTGATGATTCACTGTTTTCAGGACAGTCTGAATGGGGCATCTTTGAGTTGGTACATGCAGTAAGAGAGTAGTCAGATCAAATCATGGATGGACTTAGCTAAGGCTTTTCTGAAGCAGTACGAATATAATCAAGACATGGCTCCCAGTCGCATGCAGTTGCAAAGCTTGTTTCAAGAGAACAATGAATCCTTCAGAAGGTATGCTCAGAGATGGAGAGAAGTGGCTTTCAAAGTGCAACCACCGCTTCTAGACCAAGAGTTAGCAGAAATGTTTGTAGACTCCTTGCAGAGCCCATACTTTGAAAGGATGCTTGGGATTACACCAAACCTCTCTGACCTGGTAATAGCAGGAGAACGCATTGAGAGTGGCATAAAGAGTGGAAAAATTTAAGATGTCTCGAGCGGTCAGGCCAGTGAAACTGAATCCCTCAGTAACTCCCAAGAAAAAGAAGAAAATGTGATCAATGCAGTCATGGAAAATATTGAGTATTCTCAGGGTGAACCAGTGAAATATTTTGGTTCTTCATTTTCTCAGCAATCATTACCTTCAGTTTCACGTTACTCTTATGCACAGACAATCATGCCTAGGGCACCACATCAGAAACCTTGGGTCGATCCTCATGCAAATCAATGAGCCCATGGTTGATGTTATCTGAATCAGCGCCAAAATCAGAATAGGCCTCGCAATAACTTGGAAAGAAAGATTGCTCCTCTTCATCCAGTTCCTATGTCGTACAACCGGCTTCTGCCACATCTGATTCAAAACTCATTGGTGGAACCCAAGACTCTTTAGTTTATGCCAGAACCTTACCCTCCTGGGTAAAATCCTCATGTTCAGTATGGATATCATAGAGGATCCATGGGGCACTCAACCAAAGATTGCAAAGCCTTTCAAGCCAAAGTGAAAAAGCTGATCGACAAAGGGTACATATCCTTTCCAGAAGGAAGTTTGGTTGTCCACGTCAACCTCTCGTCAGTTTGAGTCTGAAGATTTCAAGAGTCATCTCCAAAAGCTAGTGGTCCAGACAGGCAGACGCCCTCAACATTGGCAGTCCTTAGGCACTTTGTATCATTTGCATTTGTAGTTCCTTTCTTGTTAATTGCTACTTGTTTTTAAACATTATTATTTTGAATGGTAATATTAATGAAGTGATTATGCATTTTCTGAATTAATCATGTCACATTCGCTCATTTTTCTTATTTATTACAAAGCACAGACACATACACCTTTTATCCACTCCACTTTATCACTGTTGTTTTAGCAAAGATTGAAGGGTGGATGACGAAAACTAAGTACTCATAATTGTTGATCGTATGCTTACGGATAAAATCCTGCTGATATGTACAGGCATTGTTTCAAATCCCCTAAACACCGGAGAGATAAGGAGTTAGTCCCTAGTTAACCACTTTGAGTCTAGTGTCGCTACTGCGAAAATAAGGTGTCGGCAAAACAGAAGAGTCGCCACTTTTCGTTATTTATCCCAAAGAAAGAAAAAGGAAACGATCGGAAAAACCTGACGAAAAGGTATAAGACAAGGTTATCGCAACCATGTCTGGATTCGGGAGTCGGTTACGCAAGGGGAAGGTATTAACACCCCTCACGTCCATCGTACTCGATGGGATCCACGCTTGTTGTGTTTATTTGACGAGTTGATTGTATCTATCTATCTAAAAGTCTGGTCTGAAGAGAAAAGAAAAGGACTCGGCAGAACACAGCAGTTCTATGCCTACGTATTCCCGTCTGGAACGAGAAATCAGAGTCAACGTAGTTCGCCTAACTACGGGTGAAAAAGGGGGGAAGGTTGCTCGCCGAGATATCGTATCTCGTGCCTACGTACTTTCACACGGCGTGAAAGATCAGAGCAAACGTAGTTCGGGCTAAAAGGGAACACAAGTTTGTTCAACTGTTTTACTCGAGTAAGGTTAACAGACGGTTCCAGCAGTTGGTGTATGCAGCTCGCTCGTCGGAGACTTAGGCGTTTACCGTTTGCGGTAGAACTGGGAGTTAACAAAACTCTCCTTATGAAAATGGCTTTCAAGGATTAAAGGTCCCAGAGGACAAAAGAATTTTGATCTTTGTTTTTGAAGTCTTTCACGGAAGAAGTGTTTTTTATGGATGTTTGCAACTAATATCGCACTAGAGACTATGACCTGGGAGAGAATGTGTCGCATGTCACCCAAAGGGTACCATACTAAACATCCAAGCTGTTGAAAAGAAACTCTCCAACAACCCTTTCTCAAGTAGCTTAAGGCTCGTAGCGTACGACATCAATTAACCTTTATTACTGTATCTTGATTTGTTTGAAGATGAGAAGAGAAAGGACGCACTAAAGGGGAACTGATCCAATCCTAAAGTTGTCATGCAAAGTTGATCCTATGATTGAGGTTAGGAGGGAGCTACCTAATGTTATCATGCATGGTTAAAACCTACAATTCTGTCACGTTCCAACTTGAACAAGAAGGAAAGGAAATCCTAGGGGAACATGGCAAAGGAAAGCAATAGCAAGAGAAATAACTGTAATAATAAAACTGTAAGTAAAATGCATGCAATGCAGCAATACAAGCAGAAGGAGCCAAACTCAACTTCTAGAGCAAGCAAGCAAAAGCAACACAAAACACAGGCAAGGGAGACAAACTCAACCTTCTGCCAACAAGCAAAGCCAAATAGTAACAGACAAGCAGAGGGAGACTGACTCAACCTCTAATGCAGACAAGCAAAGGGAGCCAGGCTCAACCTTTCAATGCACTTAGGCCTAAATCAACTACATGAAAGCTTATTCTAATGCAACACACAGTCACACAAATACAGTCAATCAACAAGAACAGAAAACAGACAGCAAGCCAGCAACTCAACAGCAAAGCAGACTTCTATCAGTAAAGCAGCCCAACAGTCTGTAGTTGTCTCCATGCCCAAGCTATCTTCAAGAGAAGACTTCATCATCAAGCTTCAAATGATCCACCAAGAGAGATGATAATCAACATCAAGATGATTGCATGATGATGGGAAGCATGATGGAAACCAAGGGATTCCATCATGGCACTCAACCATACATCTAAGATATGCATCCTCAAAGGTTCTACCTTTTGTGGTATGCCACACATACTTCCAAAGGAGGGATGAGGCTTCCTTATAGGGACCTTGCATCATAGGATGGGAATGGAATGCACACAAAGCAAACCATGTTTGTGAAAGAAGAAAACAACTTCTAAGGCTCTACAAAACCCTAATCCTACAAGCTTAAAGAAAGCTACTAAAAGGAAACCAAAACACCAAATCAAGCATTACAATTAAGCATACAGAAGCTCTAACAAGTCTAAACCACTATCCAAAAGGAATGGGAAATTTATTTCATGCTATGGGTCACCATTGAGGTCATTCTAAAGGAAAGGTTATGTTAGAAGCATCATAACACTAGTCCAATTGTTAATTCTAAGAAAAATATGAAATCAAATCCTAAAATTCTAGGGAATTTTCTAAGGGATCCTAAGAGGGTTAGGGACCTATGGTAGAAAAGTTAGGGACTGAATCTAAAGGGAGAATCACTAAAGAAATCCTAAATCACAAAGTGTCCAAAGGGATGTCAAATGGGGAAGCTCCTAAAAGTCTAGTTCAAAACAGAACCTAAACTACCTAAAAATTAACCCTAAAAATCAAGAAAGTACCTTAATATGTCTATAACAAACCAGCAAAGAATTAAGTCCAAATTCCACACCAAACTTGCATACAAAAATCAGAAGGGAGATAGGCCAAAATTGCAAATTAAAAGAATCCAATAAAATGGAAAAAATGCACATAAATTGGAAATTGCATCAAAACAAAATCTAAGAGTACCAAAAAATCAAAAATTAAATCAGGATCATGCACATGTTTTTGTTATATTTTTCTGATGATTATTCAATTTAATATGAATTAAAGAAAATAAAAGCAATTAAAGAAAATTAAAAATGAATTAACAAAATAAAAGACTCAGAAAATGTTAGAAGCGTTGGATGTGATTACTGGTCCACTAATCCAATGGCCTCAGCACGTGCCACCTAATAAATGAAACGGCTGCATTTTGAGGGTCAAAGGCCAAAGCTCAGAATGATTTACATGCGTACGATCTGGAGACTAAGTCTTCTTTCCACACAGATCCAAGGGCTCTGGCTCATCGTCTTCAATTTGAATCCTGCAACTGGGAGGGAATTGGACGGTGGTTCCGGTGGCTGAGCAACCGTCTTCTCCGGCGAAGGCATGAGTTGCAGGTCATAAAATCATGTCAAACCTTATATGGATCTCTTCCTTTTTTCACCAGGATTTCAAGTATGCAATCCATTTTCTCTAACTCTCAATGATCAAAGAGAATCGAAGCCAAACAGAAAGTATACCATTTCCACAATCATCATCAATCTCAAAATTGGATACACAGAAATGCTCCTCACTCCCCAGGGATCAAGAATCACCAATCAATTCATGCTAACACCTCAAGAACAGGTAGTTACGATCTCCAACAGAAATTGGATCACAACCTAATTTGTCTCTAAACTCCAAAATTATGAACCTAAATCCATCTACATTCTTCCCTAAGCCTAACCACAATTCAATTCATGCTAGATCATCCTAAAACTAGAGCAATTGTGAAAGTTACCAACCTGATTTGTAGCTTGATATTGAGGCAGTTACAAGGTGATTCTTGGCTCCAACTTGTGCAGATTCATTCAAAGATCAATGCTGAAGCTAATGGAAACCTTGATTTGCCTTGAATTGCTCTAGAATAGAAAAACGATTTGCACTTGAAGTTTGAAAACTCTAACTACAATCTCTGGTTTTAGCTCCACATAACCACCAAACCTGATCTGAATCTCTTTGTGAACTTAAATAGAAGCTGATTGAATGATTTGGAGGCCCATTGGAGGCCCAATTCAGGATATCCAACTTTCAACTTTTCCTCCAAAATGCAACTATGGCCTGCACGAATTCTGGCTGTTTCAGCCTTCTAGAAGCTTCACCTGACTTGCTTGTGGCTTGGTGAGAGTGTATGGACAAGATTGAGTGCTTA
This sequence comes from Lathyrus sativus, assembly GCA_963859935.3. NCBI lineage: Eukaryota > Viridiplantae > Streptophyta > Magnoliopsida > Fabales > Fabaceae > Lathyrus > Lathyrus sativus. The sequence continues at coordinate 134,388,728 of OZ012739.1, forward strand.
ATTCCATCCAAGGGTGGAGTTTTGATTTATAACTTCACCATGAAGTAACAATGTGAAACACCGTGAAACAAGCCTCAAACTGATTTTTCAATGATGCCATTATGCTCAAAATGATATTTCCACTCAAAATATGCTCTCATTTGGTCTTGTTTGAACACATATGATTAAATTTGAATTTTTCAACTTAAATGCCTTTTAATTCCCCTTTTATCAAGCTTCCATGAACCAAGTCTTGCCCTAAGCCAAGTCAATGCCTCATGGATACATGGTTGACCTTAAAATCCCATTTTGAGCAAGTTTTGTGCTGGACAAAACTTCATTTGAGGCTCCCAAGATAGTGAAAATGACCCCTAGTCCAAAATGACCTATAATCTCACTTTCCCAAAATACCCTTGATTTGTAAACCTCATAACTTGAGTTCTACAAATCAGATGAAAGACTTCTAGTACAACATTGAAATATAAGATCAAGATCTACAACTTTTATGTTGGCCAAAAGTTGAGGAGAAACATCCTTCTAGGTCAAACGTGCCTTGGAAGTTGCTGGACTTTTGCAGACAAATTTCACATTCATCTAGTGACCTGTAACTTGTCTGGATCATAACTTGTGTTCTATAAATCCAATCAAGGACTTCTAGTACTCAAATTAAAGCTAAGAACATGCTCTACAAGTTCCATGTTGGCCAAAAGTTGATATGAAACTTGTATCTTGAGATAAATGGTCTTGAAGTCAGGCACTAAATATGGAATTTTACGCTGAGAACCCTAGTTTAGCAACTCCTCACACTTTGAATTCTTCTTGAATTGATCTTGGAATAAATCTCATGCATCTCAACACAACTTTCCATGATCACAAATACTTAGAATTGAGTCTTAATCTCCTTCAATTGCACAATTGACTCAAGGTTGACCAGATGAAAACCCTAATTGCAACACCCTCAACTGTGACTTTCCCCACTTGGCATAATGACTTGACTGAGTTCCACCATGACTCTCAAGGCACTCCATGAGCTCTATCCACCTACCCTATCCATGCTCAAGGTTCACAACCCTCTGATGGTCTTCAATTGTCCCCCAAGTTAGGAGGTGAACCACATACCAGCATCCAAACTTCTCAAGAACACAACCCACTTTCTGATGACTTTGGTGACCTCTCAAGCTTGAATAAGACCTCTAGATAGGTTTCTCTTAATATAAACCACACTTGATCCCCTGCTAAACGAATAATGTTATGCTATGCAAATGCTAGACCAATGATATGCTAATGCAATGAAACAAAAGCCAAGTAAGAAAAAGGTTAGGAAAATTTTGGGGTGCAACAGCTGCCCCTTTTCAAGCGGCTTGGACCTGACTGGATGAAAAGAGAACGACTTTCAGACAATCAAGGTAAAAGAAAGTTGAATACCAAAGAACCCGGAAATTTGCCAACCAAAGAAATAAATTGCACAAACTGCTTAGGGAACAAAATCCAGACAATTGAATCCGGTTGTCACGGCAACAACTGATTAATCATCTGATACAGAACCTGATTACAACATCAACCACCTGTGTGACACCACAGGCATTGAATCCACACATTAGATCAACAATAATTAATCTTCAAATACACGCTACAATAAGGGGGCGCCGAGCCACATGACCATATCAAAATATTATCCTTGACCTTCCATTTCCGAAGAAACGGGCAAGCACTATGTAAAGCGCGTCATCCATGTACTCTCCTGGATCTTCCATTTCCGCAGAAACGAGCATCGCACTAAATAAAAGCGCGGACTGTCCATGTACTATCCTGGACCTTCCATTTCCAGAGAAACGAGCATCGTACTAAATAAAAGTGCGGATTGTCATCTTTTTCCGACGAAACAGGCGAAGCACTAAATAAAAGTGCTAATCTGGCATCCAAAGACTTGAACAAACAACTCCACGGGACCAACTCCGTCAACATGGGTAACAACTCCGTCAACACGGGTAACATCTCCTTCAACACGGGTAACAACTCCGTCAACACGGGTAACATCTCCGTCAACACGGGTAACAACTCCGTCAACACGGGTAACAACTTCGTCAACACGTGTAACATCTCTGTCAACACGGGTAACATCTCCATCAACACGAGTAACATCTCTGTCAACACGGGTAACATCTCCGTCAACACGGTGTCGCTACTGCGAAAATCGGCGCCGACTGAACAGAAGAGTCGCCACCGTGCGTTATTTATCCCAACAGAGGGAAAGGAAACGCTCGAAGTAAACCTACCGCAAAGACGGGAAAGGAATGGTCATCGCAACCAAATCCTGGATTCGGGAGTCGGTTACGCAAGGGGAAGGTATTAGCACCCCTCACGTCCGTCGTACTCGACGGGATCCACGCTTGCTTGGTTCGTCTAAGGATGCAAAACAATCTACCTACGGCTGCTAAATCTAAACGGGAGGAAATTGACTCGATAGAGCATCACACTCTATGCCTACGTATTCTCAAGAGAGAAAGTCAGAGTCATCGTAGTTCGGGAAACTACAGGGAATTGGCTCGCCAAGACTTCGCGTCTTGTGCCTACGTACTTCCACACAGCATGGAAGATCAGAGCTTACGTAGTTCAGGCTAACTACGGTTAGACAGGGTGTTCTCGATCACACAGGAGTGAGAGATTAAGCTGGTTTGAAAGGTACGGGAACCTACGGGAGCTAGAACTACGGTCTGGTCTCAAATGCGCAAGGGCAAGAGAAAGGGAAACATCAGTCGTTAGCGGGAAAGTCTCGATCGCACGGCAGCGAGAGAACAGAGAGGTTAGTTATTAGTATGCTCGCTAGGATATCGCATCCTATGCCTACATATTCTCATTTGGTATGAGAAATCAGAGCAGCTGTAGTTCAGCCTACTACAGCTAAACGGGGAAAAAGGGAAAAGGGGAGAAGGGAGAAGGGAGCTCGCTAGGATACGGCATCCTATGCCTGTGTTAACACGAGAGATCAGAGTTAACGTAGTTCGACGGGAAAATGAGTATCGATTGCACGGGGGCAAGAAAAGGGGTCTCGATCGCCTGAACGCGAGAGAAAAAAGGGGTTTTGCTCGCACGGGGCGAGAACAAAGAGGAAGCAGGCCTACGCCTAAACGGGAAGGAACTCGGGACACACACGCAAGAACCTAAGACGTAGGAGCGAATGCGTCGCATATCACCCTAAGGGTGATACACTAAACATCCAAGTTACGTGAGAGTGACCCTCCCGCAACCATTTCCTACGGATCTAACGATCTCACAGCATTCGACGGTTGATTAAAAGACTTGAATTAGATAGATGTTACCGAACAGAGTGGTTCCATTGACCCTTGACATGCGCGCAAGCTCCATTCCAATCTTCTCCTCTCTGGATCTTTGATGATGATGCTGGAATCAAGAACAATGTAACGCTTAGACCGTCATGGTTCGATTTATGCGAGAAATCGAACTCTCAGAGGTAGCGTATTGATATCCGTGTCAAAGACAAGATGGAGAAATGATATCGAAAACCATTCTCCAATTGAATCGTGTCACACGGCCAGTCAGAAATAAAATCGAAGATAAAATCAGATAGAAACGAGATAGGAGAGAAAATAGGAGACAAATCCACTAACAAATGGAAATAAAAGTCTACTCCTAAAATACGGCAAAAATAATCTCCTAATGAAAATATATCCTATAAGAATTAAATCTATGAATCTCCTAAAAATTACTCTTAAAACCTATGCTAAGCATTATAATATCTAAATTCTATTAAAAGAAAATATACTAACAAATATAATCTAAGCATATTAAACTAAAACAATTCTCTAAAGAAAATTAAATCCTAACTATAATATGCTAAAATATTCTAACTAAATATATTCTCTAATACATTCTAAGAATTGTTAAGCTACCCTAAAAAAAAAGAAATTACCATTAAATTGTAATAAAAAAAAGTTAACAAAAATCATGCAGGGGGGGTAAAGGATACAGGGGGAGTGTAAAGAGTAACAAATCTTAGGGCCCAGCCCATTAACCAAACACACACCCGGGGAGGGGGAAGTACAAAAAAAAACGGAGGTGTTTATGGCTAAAAACGATAACAGGCCTAAGGCCCAATCCACCAGCCACGTATCTTCTTCAGAAAAAACCCTAAGTCCCTCAAACTCTCCCCTTTCACTGTTCACACAAGAGTCTTGCGCCGCTCCTCTCTCACTCTCCCTCTCGTTCAAACCTCCGTCTCAACTTCTCGACTCTAACTCGTTTTACAACCTTCACCACAAACTATCTGAAAATAGATCCTTTTGACGTTCCTGAAGACGATCTTTAATGAAGATTTTTTTGAAGCAGTTCTGGAAGATTATGAAGGTGGACGAAGACCTTATGAATCTGTTGAAGCTTCTTGCGCGAATCTTGACGGATGATGACGAAAAAGAGAAAAAAATGAAGTGAATTTCTTGTTGAAGATTCCTGGAGATTGAAGTTGTTGTTCCAGATCCTGAAGACGACGTTTGTTCTTGAGGTTTCGGGAAATTCTGGCGAACATGAAGATTGTTGATGAACGATGTTGAAGATTCTATGAAGACCGGTGGTGATTTCTGGAGAAACTCATGACGAAGTTGTTAACAGAAGACCTTGAAGGATCTTGAAGAGCATCAACAAAAATCCGGATGAAGAATCTGAGAAGAGCATTGTATGTTGATGAGGATTTGGAAACATGTTGAAGAACTGATGAACATTCTTGAAGAAGAATTGAAGGATCTGGAGACTCGATGAACTTCGTGCGAAGATTTGAAGGATCTTGACATTCGGCGAACGTTTTATGACTTGTTGAAGGTTCGATGTGGATTTTCTGATGAATACGACGAACAACAACAAGAATCTGGAAAAAATCTGTTGAAGAGTGATGAACACGAATCCAGATCTGGAAAAAACAGTTATGGATGTGATGAAGTTCTTTGAGGAAATCTGAAAAAAAGATGAACATGCATGAAGTTTCCGGTGAGAATTTGAGTTCTCCGGCAAGGTTTGGCCGTATACACCGCCATAACGATTTCAACGGTGAGTTTCCCGGTGGTTTGCATGCCGGCCAGTGAGGTCTCCGGTGAGGGATTGGTGAGTGGGACAGGTGGCTGTGTGAGGTGAGAGAGTGGCATGTAGAGCGAGAGAGAGGAGAACACGTGTGTCTTGAGGTGGCGGAGAGGGCTGAGTGATGTGTGAGATGTCAACGAATGGGAGTGGTGAGGTGTCGTGAGCAGAGTGAAGGTGAGTGTGAGGTGGCTACTTCTGAGAGTGAAACGTGGAAATGAAGTGGAGAGGAAAGAGATAGAACGCGTGGCATGTTTATATAGCTGACAAGTGTCACGATACTTGGACTGGGCCTCCACAATAGACACATGGCCCACTAAAATTGGATTAATTATGAATTAACAGCTAATTAACACTATGATTAAACCCTAATTAACAAACTAAGACTCCACTTAACCTTCAATTAAAACTAATGATCAATAAAAAGCTTCATTAAATTCTGATATTAAAACTAAAACTCAATTAATTGAAACTAAGACTCAATTAACTCCTAATTAACCACAACTAATTAGAATGGTTAAAAACCAATTAAAAATATTAAAAGGTGGATTGAAATTGGTAAAAAACTAAACGACAATTAAGACTCCCTAAACCTAATTGAAACTAATTGATCTGACTAAAAAACTAATTAATATCTAATTAATATTCTAAAAAGAAATTAATCTAAAAAGAATTGATTTAAACTCTATTAACCCAAATAATATCTAAAATGTGATTAAAGTAATTCCTAAAAAGGAAATTAAAACTAAAAACTATTTAAAAACATCTAATATCTATTTTAAAATTCTAAAAAAACATTTATCCTATTAAAGCTATTAAAAAACTATTTAATATCTAGAAAAATCAATTAAGTCCCTTAAAAAATTCTAGAAAATAAGGAAAAAGCTAAAAATACAGTACAACCAATTAAATCGATTAGGAAAAAGATGCGCGAATACAGCGAAATAAACGGTAAAAGTCGGACACCGAGATGTCCTCAAAAACAAAGGGAATGAGCACCGATTCTCAAAATAAATCCTCGTATTGGCCTGAAATGCCTGAAGCGCCAGGGGAGGCTGCGATCCCGATAAAATCAATATGAATGAGAAAATGCAACATATGCGGTATGCAAATGCGAATGCAAAATGCGTCGAACCATAAACCAAATATGGGAACCGGTTGGTCAAATTTTGGGGTGCAACAGCTGCCCCTATTCAAGAGGCTTGGACCTGAATGGTTGAAGAGTGAACAACTTTCAACATTCGAAGGTAGAAGACGGTTGAATACAAAAGAACCATGAAATTTGCCAACCGTGGAGATAAACTGCACAAACTGCTTGAAGAACAAAATCCCCCAAATTATGCTCCATCTTTGCTATGGGGATTGATCTTATCAATACGCAATACAACTTCTCTGCTTATCATCGCAGTACTTGATTCTGGAAACTCACTCTATACAGCGTCTCTGTCTATTTACAGCAGCTTATCCTTTGATGCAAACACAACTAATCACAGTTTTTTTTCTACGTGACTCCATCAACCAAATGGGTATGAATAATTCTGCTAACAGCATACAATTTTTCTGACGTTTTTTACTGGTAACTCTATCAACAACACTGGGAATAACTCTGGTGACTTCAACTGGGGAAATAACTCTGCCAACCATACAGGAAATAACTCTGCCAATAATACAGGAAACCGACTCCGTCACCACTATGGGAAAATAACACCGCCATCACTACGGGAAATAACTCCGCCATCACTACGGGAAATAACTCTGCCATCACTACGGGAAAGAACTCCGCCATCACTACGGGAAAGAACTCCGCCATCACTACGGGAAATAACTCCGCCATCACTACGGGAAATAACTCCGCCATTACTACGGGAAATAACTCCGCCACCACTACGGGAAATAACTCCGCCATCACTACGGGAAATAACTCCGCCATCACTACGGGCAATACTCTGTCATCACTACAGGACATAACTCCGCCATCACTACGGGAAATACCACTGCCACCACTGCGGGAAATACTCTGGGAAAATAACACCGCCATCACTACGGGAAATACTCTGCCATCACTACGGGAAATACCACCGCCACCACTGCGGGAAATAATCTGATTACGGCTTCTCTGCCTATCTTTGCAGTAGCTAACTCTATCAATCAAATGGGTAACACAGTACGAGTACAATCTTTCAATGTTTAATGCTGACACGGCAATAAATCTGAGAAGGACTCTACTGGGGATTTTCTGAAATCACACTACCAGACACTTACTGCGACATAGGCGGCAACTTCCAAAACTCGACTCACGAAGTCTTTTGATACTGACATAACAACACTCTTGAAGAAATACTCCGCTGGAAGGGTAAGAGAAACTTAAACAAGCAACTCTCTGGGGAATAATGACGAGACGAACATTGTCATCACACGTCTGAGGCTTTTAATATTACTGATCTGAGCAAGAGCTCTCTCCACCTGCAAGGGAAACAACACTTGGATACCAAAGGTTAACCAACCTGGCTTATGTTTCAAAATGCACATGTTTGACAATGGCGCAATGCTCTGTACAGCACGGATATGCTACGCGTTCTAAAAGTGCTAATATGACGGTATATGCAAATGCAAATGTAAATGCAGGCTGCCAGAGAACACCAGGTCTGAAACCACTTGGCAAAATAAATGCCGAAGGTAAAGTCAACTCCACTGAAGGTAACCGGTTATCACAGAATCATCTCAGCAAAATAAATGCTGGAAAAGGGAAGGACGACCCTGCACTGCGATACTCTTTCTAAACCACTAACAACCAGATTGTACTCTGTGGGGATTAACCAAGCTGGGGTCGATTGTGCACAGCGCACTGCTGGGAATGCCCCTTCTGTCACGGATATCAATCTTAATCTGCTGAGAATACTCCTGATCCTACTTCGATGCGGGATAAAATACAATCTCAACTCTTCCGGGGATAATACGTGACTTCCGATCTACTGAGGAAAAGTAATCCTGATCTGACAACATCCACAAGGAATGCAGAACATTAATCCGGGAGCTAGTATCAATCGAGCTTTGTATCGGGGAATGTGACAACATGCGAGTCACTGGGAATTACCGTGTCGGATATATATATATATATTTTTTAGGCTTTTTCTGGTTTAGGGATGAGAATTGGTTATTTACAACATGGAAGATAGGGAAAATACTAGACAAGAACTAGCACTCAAGGGTAGACTATCAGACGAGAACTGATAGCAAAATAGATTAGGTTATCGGACGAAAATGGATTTTTATGGTTTGATCATCAGATGGGGCTGATCAAATAATAGATTAAGGAAAGGATGACCAGACGAGAACTGGCTGAGAGCTGACATGCACCAGACGAGAACTGATACAACAAATAGGTTAAAGAAACGGTGACCAGACGAGAACTGGTTAAAAGACGACATACATCAGACAAGAACTGATGTTTACAGAAAGGTTGACCAGACGACCACTGGTTGAACGACACCATGCACCAGGCGAGAACTGGTAGTTACGGAAAGGTTGACCATACGATAACTGGTTACTGGTTTGTCAGGCGAGAACTGGACTTTGGAAACGATCTGGTTACAAAGTTCTGACACGTACCAGGTTTAAACTGTAGGATACGATCCAACGACGGTAAGGCCTTTTTCGGAAGGTCAAGGTTTTTGATGAGGGTAATGATACGATTCCCCGATACTCAACTCTGGCTGGGGATAAACAGACTTGCTTGATCAACTTGCCCCAGTGCGATTCAACCTGTCCCAGTCTAACTCTTGGGAAGATCACTCTGAACAGAAAGCCGCTTGCTACAATACGACCTCGAGATAGCTTGCCTCGGTATCTGTACGACCAAAGGATTCGACTTCAATTAAACAACTATCAACATGATTGATTTCACTATCTCTGAAGTGACTTGCCCCTGAATGAGTGTATAAGCGACTTAACCTGATCCGATCACCCACTGGAAGGATCTGTTTTCAAATCACAACATTCTGAATGATTGCCCCTGATTGGCTCTCGAGAAGACTCACTTCTGATCAACTGCTTTTCAGGTAAGCTGCCCCATAATCAACTGATACTTCGGGACTTGTCCTCAGACCAACTGATTCTGAACTCACTGGAGGTCAATGCCCTGATTCACAGGGTTTCACAACATACACCATTCTGATCCAGACTGCTGAATTATTCAGTCCTGTCTGATTATTCCCTGTTGGAATTTCCTTCACGTCAACTACTGACCTGCAAGTAAAATTGTTTAATCCCGAATGGTAATTTTAATGCAGTGCTCATGCAGATTTTGAAAAATTTTATGCTGTCACTCATTTACGTGTCATGATTGTGAGTGACGAATGAACCAAAGTTCAAACGTAGTGCTTATGTGATTAGTGAAAAATACAACAAGGACGTGATTAGCAAATCAAGAAGGAGTCAGGTTACTCAACCTTATCGTAATGTGCTTTCAAAATACACCCTACCTCAATTAGGTCTTTTAAGGGTTGTATAGTGGTCGGGTTCCCGGTTCGTGAAACAAAGGATATTAGGCTCAAATTTTGATTTATACCCACCCCTTCTACGTGATGATCTTCGGTCCTAATGTTCAGTTAACCTGGCACGGGCACTCGCCTCTTCGAGAGGTATGTTGAATGGTAAGAACCATAGTTAAGGAACTCACAAGGTTTTTCGCTTTTAGAGTGACAGCTACTCCTTTTCGTTTTTGGTGTCTATATACACGACTTTATTCTTCACTTGGGGTTTTTTTCTTCCTTTCTTTTTCATTCTCTTGATTCCCTAATTTTTTCCTGGACTGACTCCTTTTGAGTTCTTTTCGATTTTTTCTTTTGAAATCCAGCGGGATGCCCTGATATTTGCCTAAGTATTAGCTTTCCAGCTTTTTCATTTTTCTTTTTACTTAGAGGGTTTTCTCTTTTCTTTCTTTTGCTTTGGAACAAAGTCGTGCGACACTGGTTGTCTTGATTGCTCCGAAAGGATTGTAACTATCTCACTCCTGATTGGTGAGGTTTAACCATTATGGTTGACGAGGTACGACCTTTGGGGAAAAAATACGATGTGATTGGTCCTCGAAAGGCAACACTCCTCTATAAGACTTGAACGCTCGATCAAACTAACTGACAACTACCCTGCCCCGGGTTAAGATGTGAGGATTTAAAAGTCCGAAAAAACTTCTACTTCCTGGCTCGAAGTGGTTAACAAGGGACTAACTCCTTATATCTCCAGTGTTTGGGGATTTGAAACAATGCCTTGTATGTCATCGGCAAGGTTTTATCAGCATACGATCATCGGTTATGAGTATTCAGTTTCGTCATCCTCCCTCCAATCTTTGCTAATCATAGTGATAAAGGGGAGTAAATAAAATGCAAGTGTCGGTGCAATAAATGAGCGACAGCGACATGATTAATTCAGAAAAATGCATAGTCACTTTATCAATATTACCATTCGAAACAAACAATGTTTACAGCAAGTAGTAACTAACAGAAAAGAAACTACAAATGTAAATGATATACAAGTCTGCGAACTGCCAATGCTGAGGGCGCCTGCCTGTCTGAACCACTGGCTTTTTGAAAACAAACTCTGAATCTACGAGCTTAGATAGTTGAGAAGTTGGTATGAACAAACAGAAATCCTTCTCAAAAGGGAATGCAATCTTGGTCGATCAACTGTTGTACTTTCTCCTGAAAAGCTTTGCAATCTTCAGTTGAATGCCCTGGAGATCCGCCATGGTAACCACACTGAGCGTGGGGATTGTACCCAGGAGGGTAAGGTTCTGGCACAGGCTTAAGAGCTTTAGGTTCCACCAAAGAACTCTGGATCAAAGATGGAAGTAGCTGGCTATACGGCATAGGTACTGGGTGAGAAGGAGCATTCCTTCGTTCCAAGTTGTTACGAGGCCTGTTCTGATTCTAGCGCTGATTCTGATAACCTCGGCCACGAATTCGCTGATTTGCAAGGGAAGCGACATAAGGTTCTCGATAGGGTTCCCTAGGCACAATTGTCTGTCCAGCATAACAAGCCACAGGAGGTGAAGAACCAACAGACTTCACCGGTTCATCTCGAGGATACTCAACATCTGACACGATTGCATTGATCACAACTCCTTCTTCATTATGATCATTATAAAGAGATTCAGCTTCACTAGCCTGACCGTTTGAAATAATCTGAATTTTCCCGATTTTTATGGCATGCTCAAGGCGTCCTCCAAATTCTATCAAGTCAGAGAAATTTAACGAAAGTCCAAGCATTCTTTCGTAGTACGGACTCTTCAGGGAGTTTACAAACATGCTTGTTAGCTCTCGGTCTAAAAGCGGTGGTTGTACTCTGGCAGCAAATTCTCTCCATCTCTGAACATACTTCCTGATAGGTTCATCGTTCTCTTGAGACAATTCTTGCAACTGCATGCGATGAGGAGCCACGTCTAGGTTGTAATCATACTGCTTCAGAAAAGCTCTGGCTAAATCCACCCATGATCGAATCTGATTACTCTCTAACTGCATATACCAACGCAAAGATGCCCCAGTCAGACTATCCTGAAAGCAATGAATCATCAACTTGTCGTTTTGCACAAACGAAGTCATTCTTCGGCAGAACATCACCAAATGTTGCTTCGGACAGCTATCTCCTTTGTACTTCTCAAATCTCGGCGCTTTGAACTTAGGAGGTAACACCAGGCCAGGAACCAAACACATGTCTGCGGCATTCAGGTTAACAACATCTTTGACTTTCAAGGCTTTAACTTGTTCTTCCAACACTTGGAGCCTGCTAGCACACTCAAGAGCTCTTGGGTCTACATTCCTTGCTACTGGGATCTCTCTTCGGATACTCGACACAGGGAAAACAACACCTTGACTGTTGATAAGAGGAGGTTGTTCATTTCGGACACAGAACTGCTCATGTCGATCCTGGTTCCTAGCAGGAGGCTGCACAAACGGGTCTGCAGTAACGTTGTTCACTTGCGGAAAGTCTGCCTCGGAAGTAGAACCATCCATAGGGTTGGTCGCCATAGTGAACCCGGCCAAGGTGTGAGCAGACTGGAAGTTGCTCTCAGACATAGCTACCAATAACCTTCAACTGACTCCACTGCTCGATTCGGCTCAAATCTGCTTCAACCCCTTGGTCGTCTTCTAACCATCAACAGTTGTTCAGGCCAATCACCAGATAATCACCTTCAGAATCAAAACAACGGCTGGATCAGACTCTGGCTAGCTGGAGGATGATATGCAATATGATGCAACACGTTTATGCAAATGCAATACAATATGCAACAAACACGGGATCACAGCCCCCACACAATCTCTGAATACTGCTGCGCTGCTGACGGAGTATGTTTGCTTTGAAGAGAAGACCAAAATATCGGGTTGGCTGGAAGTCAGGTTTCCTGTAAAGACCCTCCCACTCACGGGTATGAACCTAATCTGACAAGGTACGGCATCCTATGCGGGTATCAACGTTACAAACTTTCAAGAGCGATGATACGATAACCAGAAGGTGTGGCATCATCATCCCTTGAAGCGGCCTCACTTAGTCGAATTCCCAATTGATCGGTTCCCAGAGTCGACAATCCTCGGGTCAGACAACTTGTCGAGCCCTAAGGGCCAGGAAAGAAGCATCAAAGAGAATCTCGTCCGAGTGAGATTTCGCGGCTAGCTGGTGCGAGCTAAGCAAGCAGGCTAACCACTACTCTCTCTCTCTAAATCTATGTGTGTACTCAAGCCTGGGTTTTGGCTTCTCTCTCAAAGGAATAACCACCCAACAGCACAACAGCAATAGTAACGAAATGCGGAAATTGTAAATACAGTAAAATACAACACGCAAAAGGTAAACATCCAAAGACGAGCAAACAAGCGCTAGGATTGACTCACATAGGGGATATTCCTGTCCCCAACAGAGTCGCCAGCTGTTGGGGACATGCCCAAACAGCTAGGAAGAAAATCCAAGGCGAGACTCGAATAGGGAACCATCGCAATCCCCAGCAGAGTCGCCAGCTGTCGCTACTGCGAAAATCGGCGCCGGCTGAACAGAAGAGTCGCCACCGTGTGTTATTTATCCCAACAGAGGGAAAGGAAACGCTCGAAGTAAATCTACCGCAAAGACGGGAAAGGAATGGTTATCGCAACCAAATCCTGGATTCGGGAGTCGGTTACGCAAGGGGAAGGTATTAACACCCCTCACGTCCGTCGTACTCGACGAGATCCACGCTTGCTTGGTTCGTCTAAGGATGCAAAACAATCTACCTACGGCTTCTAAATCTAAACGGGAGGAAATTGACTCGATAGAGCATCGCACTCTATGCCTACATATTCTCAAGAGAGAAAGTCAGAATCATCGTAGTTCGGGAAACTACAAGGAATTGGCTCGCCAAGACTTCGCGTCTTGTGCCTACGTACTTCCATACAACATGGAAGATTAGAGCTTACGTAGTTCAGGCTAACTACGGCTAGACAGGGTGTTCTCGATCACACAGGAGTGAGAGATTAAGCTGGTTTGAAAGGTACGGGAACCTACGGGAGCTAGAACTACGGTCTGGTCTCAAATGCGCAAGGGCAAGAGAAAGGGAAACATCAGTCGTCAGCGGGAAAGTCTCGATCGCACGGCAGCAAGAGAACAGAGAGGTTAGTTGTTAGTGTGCTCGCTAGGATATCGCATCCTATGCCTACATATTCTCATTCGGTATGAGAAATCAGAGCAGTTGTAGTTCAGCCTACTATAGCTAAACGGGGAAAAAGGGAAAAGGGGAGAAAGGAGAAGGGAGCTCGCTAGGATACGGCATCCTATGCCTACGTACTCTCGTCCGGCACGAGAGATCAGAGCTAACGTAGTTCGACAGGAAAACGAGTCTCGATTGCACGGGGGCAAGAGAAGGGGTCTCGATCGCCTGAACGCGAGAGAAAAGAGGGGTTTCGCTCGCACGGGGCGAGAACAAAGAGGAAGCAGGCTTACGCCTAAACGGGAAGGAACTCGGGACACACACGCAAAAACCTAAGACGTAGGAGCGAATGCGTCACATACCACCCTAAGGGTGATACACTAAACATCCAAGTTACGTGAGAGTGACCCTCCCGCAACCATTTCCTACGGATCTAACGATCTCACAACATTCGACGGTTGATTAAAAGACTTGAATTAGATAGATGTTACCGAACAGAGTGGTTCCGTTGACCCTTGACATGCGTGTAAGCTCCATTCCAATCTTCTCCTCTCTGGATCTTTGATGATGATGCTGGAATCAAGAACAATGTAACTCTTAGACCGTCATGGTTCGATTTATGCGAGAAATAGAACTCTCAGAGGTAGCGTATTGATATCCGTGTCAAAGACAAGATGGAGAAATGATATCGAAAACCATTCTCCAATTGAATCGTGTCACACGGCCAGTCAGAAATAAAATTGAAGATAAAATCAGATAGAAACGAGATAGGAGAGAAAATAGGAGACAAATCCACTAACAAATAGAAATAAAAGTCTACTCCTAAAATACGGAAAAAATAATCTCCTAATGAAAATATATCCTATAAGAATTAAATCTATGAATCTCCTAAAAATTACTCTTAAAACCTATGCTAAGCATTATAATATCTAAATTCTATTAAAAGAAAATATACTAACAAATATAGTCTAAGCATATTAAACTAAAACAATTCTCTAAAGAAAATTAAATCCTAACTATAATATGCTAAAATATTCTAACTAAATATATTCTCTAATATATTCTAAGAATTGTTAAGCTACCCTAAAAAAAAAAATTACCATTAAATTGTAATAAAAAAAAGTTAACAAAAATCATGCAGAGGGGTAAAGGATACAGGGGGAGTGTAAAGAGTAACAAATCTTTGGGCCCAGCCCATTAACCAAACACACACCCGGGGAGGGGGAAGTACAAAAAAACGGAGGTGTTTATGGCAAAAAACGATAACAGGCCTAAGGCCCAATCCACCAGCCACGTATCTTCTTCAGAAAAAACCCTAAGTCCCTCAAACTCTCCCCTTTCACTGTTCACACAAGAGTCTTGCGCCGCTCCTCTCTTACTCTCCCTCTCGTTCAAACCTCCGTCTCAACTTCTCGACTCTAACTCGTTTTACAACCTTCACCACAAACTATCTGAAAATAGATCCTTTTGACGTTCCTAAAGACGATCTTTGACGAAGATTTTTTTGAAGCAGTTCTGGAAGATTATGAAGGTGGACGAAGACCTTATGAATCTGTTGAAGCTTCTTGCGCGAATCTTGACGGATGATGACGAAAAAGAGAAAAAAATGAAGTGAATTTCTTGTTGAAGATTCCTGGAGATTGAAGTTGTTGTTCCAGATCCTAAAGACGACGTTTGTTCTTGAGGTTTCGGGAAATTCTGGCGAACATGAAGATTGTTGATGAACGATGTTGAAGATTCTATGAAGACCGGTGGTGATTTCTGGAGAAACTCATGACGAAGTTGTTAACAGAAGACCTTGAAGGATCTTGAAGAGCATCAACAAAAATCCGGATGAAGAATCTGAGAAGAGCATTGTATGTTGATGAGGATCTGGAAACATGTTGAAGAACTGATGAACATTCTTGAAGAAGAATTGAAGGATCTGGAGACTCGATGAACTTCGTGCGAAGATTTGAAGGATCTTGACATTCGGCGAACGTTTTATGACTTGTTGAAGGTTCGATGTGGATTTTCTGATGAATACGACGAACAACAACAAGAATCTGGAAAAAATCTGTTGAAGAGTGATGAACACGAATCCAGATCTGGAAAAAACAGTTATGGATGTGATGAAGTTCTTTGAGGAAATCTGAAAAAAAGATGAACATGCATGAAGTTTCCGGTGAGAATTTGAGTTCTCCGGCGAGGTTTGTCCGTATACACCGCCATAACGATTTCAATGGTGAGTTTCCCGGCGGTTTGCATGCCGGCCAGTGAGGTCTCCCGCGAGGGATTGGTGAGTGGAACAGGTGGCTCTGTGAGGTGAGAGAGTGGCATGCAGAGCGAGAGAGAGAGGAGAACACGTGTGTCTTGAGGTGGCGGAGAGGGCTGAGTGATGTGTGAGGTGTCAACGAATGTGAGTGGTGAGGTGTCGTGAGCAGAGTGAAGGTGAGTGTGAGGTGGCTACTTCTGAGAGTGAAACATGGAAATCAAGTGGAGAGGAAAGAGATAGAACGCGTGGCATGTTTATATAGCTGACAAGTGTCACGATACTTGGACTGGGCCTCCACAATAGACACATGGCCCACTAAAATTGGATTAATTCTGAATTAACAGCTAATTAACACTATGATTAAACCCTAATTAACAAACTAAGACTCCACTTAACCTTCAATTAAAACTAATGATCAATAAAAAGCTTCATTAAATTCTGATATTAAAACTAAAACTCAATTAATTGCAACTAAGACTGAATTAACTCCTAATTAACCACAACTAATTAGAAGGATTAAAAACCAATTAAAAATATTAAAAGGTGGATTGAAATTGGTAAAAAACTAAACGACAATTAAGACTCCCTAAACCTAATTGAAACTAATTGATCTGACTAAAAAACTAATTAATATCTAATTAATATTCTAAAAAGAAATTAATCTAAAAAGAATTGATTTAAACTCTATTAACCCAAATAATATCTAAAATGTGATTAAAGTAATTCCTAAAAAGGAAATTAAAACTAAAAACTATTTAAAAACATCTAATATCTATTTTAAAATTCTAAAAAAAACATTTATCCTATTAAAGCTATTAAAAAAACTATTTAATATCTAGAAAAATCAATTAAGTCCCTTAAAAAATTCTAGAAAATAAGGAAAAAGCTAAAAATACAGTACAACCAATTAAATCGATTAGAAAAAGATGCGCGAATACAGCGAAATAAACGGTAAAAGCCGGACACCGAGATGTCGTCAAAAACAAAGGGAATGAGCACCGATTCTCAAAATAAATCCTCGTATTGGCCTGAAATGCCTAAAGCGCCAGGGGAGGCTGCGATCCCGATAAAATCAATATGAATGAGAAAATGCAACATATGCGGTATGCGAATGCGAATGCAAAATGCGTTGAACCATAAACCAAATATGGGAACCGGTTGGTCAAATTTTGGGGTGCAACACACGGGTAACATCTCCGTCAACACAGGTAACATCTCCGTCAACACGGGTAACAACTCCGTCAACACGGGTAACATCTCTGTCAACACGGGTAACATCTCCGTCAACACGGGTAACATCTCCGTCAACACGGGTAACTTCTCTGTCAACAGGGGTAACATCTCCGTCAACACGCGTAACAACTCCGTCAACACGGGTAACATCTCCGTCAACACGGGTAACATCTCCGTCAACACGTGTAATATCTGCGTCAACACGGGTAACATCTCCGTCAACACGGGTAACAACTCCGTCAACACGGGTAACATCTCTGTCAACACGGGTAACATCTCCAAAGGTTTAATCCATGAGATTTTCTAACGCTGACGTAACAGCAATCCGAGGAAAACTCTACTGGGAAAATTCTGACGTCAACTGCCAGACACTTACCTTGACAACAGGTAATGACTTCAAAGGTCTAATCCATGAAATCTTTTAATGCTGACGTAACAACAATCTGAGGAAAACTTCGCTGGGGAAGAAGAGAAACTCCATCAAGCAACTCTGATGAGGGCACACATGATAGGACGAACGTTATCATCACATATACCATGCCAAGAATTTGAATATCCGAAAACCATCCTGAACAAGAATTTCAATCACCTGCAGGGAAAAACACCTGGAAACAAAGAGGTAACCAACCTGGCTTATGTTTCAAAATGCATATGTTTGAAAATGGCGTAATGCTACGCGTTTGGGTAGATGTTATGCACGATGCAAATGCAAAGAGGCGTTCCAGCAAAATAAATGCTGGAGAAACGAAACCAAACTTCCGCTGGGGGAAGAAAAAATCCTGTTGGGGATAACCCAAAATATCCGGAGTTACGAACTCTGCTGAGGATGATCAACCTATTGAATGAAAGACAACCTGGTGGAGAATAAAAAGAACAATCCTGCGTGGGGATGATCCTTTCAAAACACCGACAACCTAGTTGTACTCTGTGAGGACTTCACTAGGAATTAAATGTGCACATGACCAACTGCTGGGAATGCACATACCTGCCTGACTGCCTACCAGCCTGCATTTAACTCTTCGAGGGATAAAAATGTGAATTTCGTCTGCTGGGGGAGGAATAAGTTTCACATAGAGCCTGCCCCTATGTTAAGGAACTCCGGCTGGGGAAACACGATCCCTGCTTAGGATGCATCTGGTCGGGGAGAATCTATCTCTGTTCGGGGAAACACATCAATGCTCACAGTCCCATGTTCAGATTTTGTGGGGAAACACGACCGAACCTGCTGGTGAGGAAGGAGTCATCTTGCTTGGAAAATCATGCCATGACACGAACTCGAAATGGGTTGCCGCAGAATCTATAACAACTTGTGACAAACTCTGCGGATATGGAGAGGAACGGCTCTTTCGCTTTCAGCTTTTGCCCCAGCCTGCGGGATCTTCGTCATATCCTTTCAAGAGGAAACCTGAAATCTCTGTACGCTGGTGGTTTGATACGAACGGCCTCAGCACTTCGAACATCACCGAGGTGCTTCAAGTTAATCGCCTTCAGGATAAGGATAGCTTTGGCGCTCTCGGGGTGACCTGCCCCAGTCTTGTCATGACTTTTCCCCTCATGGGCTGATCTATGGGAAGTAGTACCCTTGGCTGCGAGAGATTTATCAAATCTCGACCTAATTGCCCCAGATTACCCGATTTCTGGATGGCTGACTCCCATGCCGCGATCATTTGACATAGCTTGCCCCGGTTCGCCGGGATATTCTGGCGTCCTACATTCTGTCCTGATCATTCTTTCCATCATGGAAACTTTCTTGCTGTCAAGCGCTTACTCGCTAGTAAAACAAATTGTTCTGCATAAAAGACATATTAAATGCAATGCATATGGCAGTTTTCAAAATCCATTCCTGTTCACTTGGAAAAAATTTTATGACATAAAATGTACGAAATCATTCATTAACATGTCCAAATCAATACAACGCTATAAGAAAAATCCTTTCAGGAGTCAGTTCCGATGCGATCTTTACCGATGTATGCTTTTGAAACAAACCTATTTCAATTAGGACTTTTAAAGGTTGTAACGTGGTCAGGTTCACGGTTTATGAAAGAAAAGATAAAGGCTCAAAATTCATTTTAACCCACCCATTCTCCGTGATGTTCTTCGATCCTACGTTCAGCTAATTTGACCTTAGCGTCCTCCTTTCAAAGGTTGAGTGACAGTTCAAGAAATTACACTTTTCGAAGTGACAGTCGCTCCCTTTTCGTCTTTTGGCGTCCGGAGCCACACGATTTCGTTCTTGTTTGAGGATTTTTCTTTTGTAATCCTTTTCGCTTTTCGTTTTTCGTTTTTTCGTTTTCCCCTAACTTTTGCCTGGACTAACTCTTTAGAGTTTCTTCAATTTTGAAGTCCAGGGGGGTACCCTAATTTTTGCCTAAGTCGCTTGCTTTCAAGATTCGACTTAGCGGGCTTTTCTTTTCGCTTCTTTCCTTTCTCTTTTTTTCTTGAACGTGTCGTGTGACACCGGCTTGTCTAACTTGTTTGAAAAGAGATTGTGATTGTTTCACTCCTGATCGACCAGGCTTATCCATTGTGGTTTTTTAGGTACGACCTATATAGGTGTGATCTATCCTCGAACGGACACTCCTTTTGTAATTTGAACGCTTGGTCAAATCAACTGACACCTACCCTGCCCCGGGTTAAGATTGAGGGTTTTTCATTTTCAGAAAGAAACTCCTACAACTAAGCTCAAAGGGGTTAACAAGGGATTATCTTCCTTATATCTCCGGTGTTTGGGATTTGAAATAATGCATGTACTTCATCAACAGGTTTTTATTCAAAAGTATAGCATCGGAAGCTTACGCATTATTGGATTTCGTCATCCTCCCCGGATTCCACTTAAACAAGCGTTTGCAATAAAAGAAAGCAATAGAGTGAACACGAATGGATTATTTCAAAATATGCATATTTATTTCATTATCAATATCAATTGAAAACAACAAGCTTTACAAACGAAATTTGCAATTGAACAGGAAAGAAACTACAAATGTAAAGAAATAACATGAAAAATGCAGATTGCCAGCTTCTAGGAACTGGGCTTTCACACTTGATTCGCTGCTGAGGCAGCCATTTTCAGAGTTTACTCATCGAGGTCAGTCTGAAAGGCTTCTGAACCTTCATTCTCGGGGGACTCTTCCACAGCATGAACTGATGTGCCTACCTGGCTGGATGAAGGAAGGTCGTTAATCTGAATACCCTGAGGCATAATCGAGAACCTGTTGGCGTCTAATAGAGTCTGAACCTGGCTCTTAAGCACCTTGAAGTTTTCATTTGAGTGCCCTTGTGCCCCAGCATGGTAATCACAATGGGCGCTTGCAATAAAACCCGGCGGATACGGCGGAATTACCGAGTTAATCTCCTCTGGCACTATCAGACCACCCTTGATCAGATATGGCAATAACTGACTGTATGACATGGGCAACTGAGCGAACTGCCTTTCTGGCTTCTTTGGTCTTTGCTTGGCGCGCCGTCCCTGTTGATGGCGGTATGACCGTTGACTCTAGAAGGGAGATGATGTCTGATGCACGGACCCTAGGGGTTGTTGACTCCGAACGGCCAAGACATCTGGAGATTGAGCCTTATATACCAAAGACTCCTTTTGCTCGGATGCACTCATCCTCAGGTTTAGCCTCGGAATTGGCAATAGTTGCGGGCATGGAGATTTAGAAGTCATAAATTACAAGGCCTCCTTTGGGTCCAATGCAGTTTTGGGGATGAAAGCAGGAGTGTCCATCTTTTCCGTAATGCCTGGAATGAGACCCTCTGTTATACTCGTGTCGCCCGACGTGAACTTAACGACTTTTGAATCGATCAAATCCTGAACTATGTGCTTAAAAGCTTTGCAGTTCTCAATGTGGTGTTCGGGTGCCCCATCATGGAAATCACAATGGGCGCTTGCATTATAGCCAGGTGGTGGGGTCCCAGTTAGTGGATGTAACTTCCGTAGTTCGACCAAACGAAGCTGAAGCAAGACTTGCAACAACTGAGTGTAAGTCATGGGGATCTTATCAAAAATTCTGTCGGGCTGCTTCAGCCTCGGCGCATACCTCCTGGCCTTCAGAGTGTCTTGGGGAGTGAGAGATAGTTGCTGACGTGGCAAATCTGGGATCTCAGGTCGTGCCACAGGTTTTCAAGGCACATCACGCCTTGGGACAGGCTCCATGGACAAAAGCGGAGCGAGCATCTCTACTGCAGCTTTAGGCACCTGGTCACCTTCTTCTCTGAGCACCTTTCTTACTACCTCCATTATCAAACCCAGTTGAGTTTTCAACTATTGTTTCTCCTCTCTGAGTACCTGCTTATTCGAACACAACTCTTGCATGTTCCCCATAACCTGCCTCATCTGGCCTCGGACCTCACTCAGCTCTGCTCGTACCTGTTCTATAGCCTTGTAGAGATTTTTGTAATCTTCCTGATCGGATATCCTGCAACAAACTGGTTAGCACAGGGAATAAGATCAATGGTTCTGCGATACCTGTTATGCAAAATGATATGTAGATGCAAATGCAAACATGTAGCAAGGGATCAAGAGTGCGCTGTTGAGGAGACAAGGGCTCTGTTTCAACATAATCACAACACTGCTCTGATAACAAAACCCTGAAGAGAACCAATAATTATGCACTGTCGAGAACACACATATCTCTGATGATAAGAACCCTCTGATACCAACAATACTGATTCACTATCAAGAAAACCAGGTTATCTGAAGGTTAAGGTTTCCTGCAATAACCCGACCCTGCTCACAGGTATGAATCCTATCCACTGATAAGGTATGACATCCTATGCGTTTCCCAGCGTCACCCAGGAAGGTGTGGCATCATCATCTCTTGAAGCAACCTCACTTAGCTAAGTCATAAATGATCGGTCCCCAGAGTCGACAATCCTCCAAACCAACAACCCCTCAAGCCCTTAGGGCCGGAAAAGAAGTCAACCGGGAGAATCTCGTCTGAGTGTGGATTTCGTGAGACACTAGTACATGCAAAGCGTGCACGCGCCCACTACTTTCCATAACTAATGCTAGGTATACACTAAAGCCTGGGTCTGGCTTATCACTCATCAGAGCCCCTCCCCCAACAGCACAATAATGATATCATATAATGCTGAAAATAAAATGCGGGAAAATAAAGCTAAAGGTACAACAGGTATGCACAAAACCCAGAGAGATAAACAAACAAGCGTTAGAACTGACTCGCATAGGGGATGGGAAACGGTCCCAGCATAGGGGATGGGAAAAGTCCTCAGCAGTTATAGGTCCCCAGCAGAGTCGCCAGCTGTCGCTACTGCGAAAATAAGGTGCCGGCAAAACAGAAGAGTCGCCACCTTTTGTTATTTATCCCAAAGAAAGGAAAAGGAAACGATCGGAAAAACCTGACGAAAAGGTATAAGACAAGGTCATCGCAACCATGTCTGGATTCGGAAGTCGGTTACGCAAGGGGAAGGTATTAGCACCCCTCACGTCCATCGTACTCGATGGGATCCATGCTTTTTATGTTTATCTGACGGGTTGATTGTATCTATCTATCTAAAAGTCTGGTCTGAAGAGAAAAGAAAATGACTCGGCAGAACACAGCAGTTCTATGCCTACGTATTCCCGTCTGGAACAAAAAATCAGAGTCAACGTAGTTCTCCTAACTACGGGTGAAAAAGGGGGGAAGGTTGCTCGCCGAGATATCACATCTCGTGCCTACGTACTTTCACACGGCGTGAAAGATCAGAGCAAATGTAGTTCGGGCTAAAAGGGAACACATATTTGTTCAACTGTTTTACTCGAGTAGGGTTAACAGACGGTTCCAGCAGTTGGTGTATGCAGCTTGCTCGTCGGAGACTTAGGCGTTTACAAAACTCTCCTTATGAAAATGGCTTTCAAGGATTAAAGGTCCCAGAGGACAAAAGAATTTTGATCTTTGTTTTTGAAGTCTTTCACGGAAGAAGTGTTTTTTATGGATGTTCGCAACTAATATCGCACTAGAGACTATGACCTGGGAGTGAATGAGTCGCATGTCACCCAAAGGGTACCATACTAAACATCCAAGTTGTTGAAAAGAAACTCTCCAAAACCCTTTCTCAAGTAGCTTAAGGCTCGTAGCGTACGACATCAATTAACCTTTATTACTGTATCTTGATTTGTTTGAAGATGAGAAGAGAAAGGACGCACTAAAGGGGAACTGATCCAATCCTAAAGTTGTCATGCAAAGTTGATCCTATGATTGAGGTTAGGAGGGAGCTACCTAATTTTATCATGCATGGTTAAAACCTACAGTTCTGTCACATTCCAACTTGAACAAGAAGGAAAGCAAATCCTAGGGGAACATGGCAAAGGAAAGCAATAGCAAGAGAAATAACTGTAAGAATAAAAATGTAAGTAAAATGCATGCAATGCAGCAATGCAAGTAGAAGGAGCCAAACTCAACTTCTAGAGCAAGCAAGCAAAAGCAACACAAAACACAGGCAAGGGAGACAAACTCAACCTTCAGCCAACAAGCAAAGCCAAATAGTAACAGACAAGCAGAGGGAGACTGACTCAACCTCTAATGCAGACAAGCAAAGGGAGCCAGGATCAACCTTTCAATGCACTTAGGCCTAAATCAACTACATGAAAGCTTATTCTAATGCAACATACAGTCACACAAATACAGTCAATCAACAAGAACAGAAAACAGACAGCAAGCCAGCAACTCAACAGCAAAGCAGACTTCTATCAGTAAAGCAGCCCAACAGTCTGTAGTTGTCTCCATGCCCAAGCTATCTTCAAGAGAAGACTTCATCTTCAAACTTCAAATGATCCACCAAGAGAGATGATAATCAACATCAAGATGATTGCATGATGATGGGAAGCATGATTGAAACCAAGGGAATCCATCATGGCACTCAACCATACATCTAAGATAGGCATCCTCAAAGGTTCTACCTTTTGTGGTATGCCACACATCCTTCCAAAGGAGGGATGAGGCTTCCACATAGGAAACTTGCATCATAGGATGGGAATGGAATGCAAACAAAGCAAACCATGTTTGTGAAAGAAGAAAACAACTTCTAAGTCTCTACAAAACCCTAATCCTACAAGCTTAAAGAAAGCTACTAAAAGGAAACCAAAACACCAAATCAAGCATTACAATTAAGCATACAGAAGCTCTAACAAGTCTAAAGCACTATCCAAAAGGAATAGGAAATTTATTTCATGCTATGGGTCACGATTGAGGTCATTCTAAAGGAAAGGTCATGTTAGAAGCATCATAACACTAGTCCAATTTTTATTTTAAGGAAAATATGAAATCAAATCCTAAAATTCTAGGGAATCTTCCAAGGGATCCTAAGAGGGTTAGGGACCTATGGTAGAAAAGTCAGGGACTGAATCTAAAGGGAGAATCACTAAAGAAATCCTAAATCACAAAGTGTCCAAAGAGAGGTCAAATGGGGATGCTCCTAAAAGTCTAGTTCAAAACAGAACCTAAAGCTACCTAAAAATTACCCTAAAAATCAAGAAAGTACCTTAATATGTCTATAACAAACCAGCAAAGAATTAAGTCCAAATTCCACACCAAACATGCATACAAAAATCAGAAGGGAGATAGGCCAAAATTGCAAATTAAAAGAATCCAATAAAATGGAAAAAATGCACATAAATTAGAAATTGCATCAAAATAAAATCTAAGAGTACCAAAAAATCAGAAATTAAATCAGGATCTTGCACATGTTTTTGTTATATTTTTCTAATGATTATTCAATTTAATATGAATTAAAGAAAATAAAAGCAATTAAAGAAAATTAAAAATGAATTAACAAAAGAAAAGACTCAGAAAATGTTAGAAGCGTTGGATGTGATTACTGGTCCACTAATCCAATGGCCTCAACGCGTGCCACCTAATAAATGAAACGACTGCGTTTTGAGGGTCAAATGCCAAAGCTCAGAATGATTTACATGCGTACGATTTGGAAACTAAGTCTTCTTTCCACACAGATCCAAGGGCTCTGGCTCATCGTTTTTAATTTGAATCCTGCAACTGGGAGGGAATTGGACGGTGGTTCCGGTGGCTGAGCAACCGTCTTCTTTGGCGAAGGCATGAGTTGCAGGTCATCAAATCATGTCAAACCTTATATGGATCTCTTCCTTTTTTCACCAGGATTTTAAGTATGCAATCCATTTTCTCTAACTCTCAATGATCAAAGAGAATCGAAGCCAAACAGAAAGTATGCCATTTCCATAATCATCATCAAACTCAAAATTGGATACACAGAAATACTCCTCACTCCCCAGGGATCAAGAATCACCAATCAATTCATGCTAACACCTCAAGAACAGGTAGTTACGATCTCCAACAGAAATTGGATCACAACCTAATTTGTCTCTAAACTCCAAAATTATGAACCTAAATCCATCTACATTCTTCCCTAAGCCTAACCACAATTCAATTCATTCTAGATCATCTTAAAACTAGAGAAATTGTAAAAGTTACCAACCTGATTTGTAGCTTGATATTGAGGCAGTTACAAGGTGATTCTTGGCTCCAACTTGTGCAGATTCATTCAAAGATCAATGCTGAAGCTAATGGAAACCTTGATTTGCCTTGAATTGCTCTGGAAAGGAAAACACGATTTGCACTTGAAGCTTAAAAACTCTAACTGCAATCTCTGGTTCTAGCTCCACATAACCACCAAACCTGATCTGAATCTCTTTGTGAACTTAAATAGAAGATGATTGAATGATTTGGAGGCCCAATTCAGGATATCCAACTTTCAACTTTTCCTCCAAAATGCAACTATGGCCTGCACGAATTCTGGCTGTTTCAGCCTTCTAGAAGCTTCACCTGACTTGCTTGTGGCTTGGTGAGAGTGTATGAACAAGATTGAGTGCTTAATTCCATCCAAGGGTGGAGTTTTGATTTATAACTTCACCATGAAGTAACAATGTGAAACACCATGAAACAAGCCTCAAACTGATTTTTCAATGATGCCATTGTGCTCAAAATGATATTTCTACTCAAAATATGCTCTCATTTGGTCTTGTTTGAACACATATGATTAAATTTGAATGTTTCAACTTAAATGCCTTCTAATTCCCCTTTTATCAAGATTCCATGAACCAAGTCTTGCCCTAAGTCAAGTCAATGCCTCAAGTTTTGTGTTGGACAAAACTTCATTTGAGGCTCCCAAGATAGTGAAAATGACCCCTAGTCTAAAATGACCTATAATCTCACTTTCCCAAAATACCCCTGACTTGTAAACCTCATAACCTGAGTTATAAAAATCAGATGAAATACTTCTAGTACAACTTGGAAAGCTAAGATCAAGACTTGTAACGTTTATGTTGGCCAAATGTTGAGGAGACACATACTTCTAGGTCAAAAGTTCCTTGGAAGTTGGTGGACTTTTGCAGACAAATTTCACATTCATCTGGTTACCTGTAACTTGTCTGGATCATAACTTGAGTTATATAAATCCAATCAAGGACTTCTAGTACTCAAATTAAAGCTAAGAACATGCTCTACAAGTTCCATGTTGGCCAAAAGTTGATATGAAACTTGTATCTTAAGATAAGTGGTCTTGAAGTCAGGCATTAAATAGGGGATTTTACCCTGAGAATCCTAGTTTAGCAACTCCTCACACTTTGAATTCTTCTTGAATTGATCTTGGAATAACACCTCATGCATCTCAACACAACATTGCGTGATCACAAAGACTTAGAATTGAGTCTTAATCTCCTTCAATTGCACAATTGACTCAAGGTTGACCAGATGAAAACCCTAATTGCAACACCCTCAACTGTGACTTTCCCCACTTGGCATAATGACTTGATTGAGCTCGACCATGACCCTCAAGGAACTCCATGATCTCTATCCACCTACCCTATCCATGATCAAGGCTTCACAACCCTCTGATGGTTTTCAATTGGCCTCCAAGTTAGGAGGTGAACCACATACCAGCATCCAAACTTCTCAAGAACACAACCCACTTTCTGATGACTTTGGTGACCTCTCAAGCTTGAATAAGACCTCTAGATAGGCTTCTCTTGATATAAAACACACTTGATCCCCTGCTAAATGAATAATGCTATGCTATGCACATGCTAGACCAATGATATGCTAATGCAATGAAACAAAAGCCAAGTAAGAAAAAGGTTAGGCAAATTTTGGGGTGCAACACCTAGAAGTAGGAGTTTCTTTCGGACTTTCAAACCCTCACATCTTAATCTGGGGCAGGGTAGTTGTTAGTTAATTTGACCGAGCGTTCAAATTTTATAGAGGAGTGTCCCCATTCGAGGAATAATCACATCGTATCTCATCAACCACAAGGGTTATACCTCACCAATCAGGAGCGAGACAGTCGCAACCTTTTCAGAGAAATCAAGACAGCCAGTGTCACACGACTTGTAAATTAAAAAAAGAGAGAAAGAAAGTTTGCTAAGTCGAAAAGCTGGAACGCAAAAACTTAGGCAAAATTATGGCATCCCGCTGGACTTCAAAATAAAGAAGAAATAAAAATCAGTTCCGGAAAAAATTAGGGAATAAAAGAATAAAAAGAAAGGATTTCAAAAGAGAAATCCTCGAACAAGAACAAAGTCGTGTGACTACAGACACAGAAGACAAGAGGGGTGACTGTCACTCCTAAAGCCTTGTGGGGTCCTTAACCATCACTCCTACCATTCAACAAACCTATTGAAGGTAAGCGCTTGTGCCAAGTTAACTGAATGTAAGATTGGAGATCATCACGGAGAAGGGGTGGGTAATGATCAAATTTTGAGCCTTTCATCTTTTGTTTTCAATAACCGTGAACCATACCATGATTCAACCCTTAAAAGACCTAATTGAGGCAGGGTTTATTCTGAAGGCATACTACAACAAGGTTGGGTAAACTGACTCCTATAAGATTTGTTAATCTTCTTCTTATTGTATCTTTCACTAGCTAAATCAGCACTACGTCTGGACCATTGGTCCATTCGTCATACACTATCATATTATTGTAATAATGATTGATTTTTCAAAATCTGCACGAGCATCACATTAAAATTGCCATTCGTGAACAAACAATTTTAATTGTAAGTCAATAGTTGACATTGAGGAAGTTCCAACAGGGAGCAATCAAACACGAGTGAATCATTCAGCGGTCTGGATCATAATCAAGTATACCTTGTCGCCCTTTGGATATGGGGATTGACATATAAAGAGTATGGGATCAGTCAGTTTAAGGTAAATCCCCAAGCATCGGTTGATTATCGGGAAAATCATTCAAAAACCGGTTGATTAGAAGTGAATAATCTCGAGACTCCACCAATCCGGGGCAAGTCACCCAGATTTTCTTTAATTTGAGGGCAGATCCCTCCAGTGTTCAATCGGGACAAGTTAAGTCGTTTCAACGCTCATTAAGGGGAAAGCTACTTCAAGAGTATATTGAAGCCAACTACGAGAGTCGATTAACCAATGATGAATCCTTCCGTGATACAGATTCTGGGGCAAGCCATCTCGAGGTCGTCTCATGGAAAGCTTTTCTTTTCAAGATGAACTTTCCCAATGATCAGACAGGGGCAAGTTAAACTACACTAGGGCAAGTTACTCAAGCGGGTTCATATTTGTCAACAACTGTTGAGTTCAAGACGAGTGTCGGGAAATCGTGCCATCACCTCATCATAAACTTAACTTTCTGAAAAAGCATTGCTACAAAGGGGCATCCCTTCCATTATTGGGAATATTCTTATCATTGCATGCTATCATTGGATCTTCATCCCACAACTTGAACCTGTTACCTGTCGAAACTTTGTGACTGAAAACACTTCCAAAGTCCAGTTCTCGTCTAACAAACCTTCAAACTAGTTCTCGTCTGGTCAACCCTTCATTAAATACCAATTCTTGTCTGGTACATGTCAGCTTTTGAACCAGTTCCCGTCTGGTCACCCATTGTTTAGCTAGTTCTCATTTGGTAGACACAGTTTCAATGTCAGTTCCCGTCTGATACCAAAACTAGAAGTCAGTTCTCGTCTGACCACTTAACCTTCTGCCACTAGTTCTCGTCTAGTAGTCTACCCTCAAATACTAGTTCTCGTCTGGTAGTTCCCTTTCAAAGTCCAATTGCATTGGCAACCAAGAATAAATCCCTAAAAATCCCAATTACCATAAATCTATTCCCGTGCCTTAACCAAAAGCCCAGTTGTATTCACAGTGGCTCACATGCTATCACATTCCCCGACACGAGGCTCGATTGATCTCACTTCTCTACAGTAGAGACTCTGTACCCCCACAGGGTGATGATGTCAGATCAGAAATATCTCGCTAGCAATAGTGTGCACTTATCCCCAACATGGTGAGATTGAGGTTATCCCCCCAGCAACAGAGTAAGTTCGGTGTTGTTCCCCGACAGGATCTGTCATTGACTTTTCTCCCCAAGCTGAGATTAATGTTGATTCCCTCGATGAATAAATCAGAAATGGTAGACATCTGTAGCAGAGTCCAATGTTCATTGGGATTTTTCAAAGTAAGATCTTTGGGACAACTTTTCGATGGAGGTTATTCTCAATTTCCCAGCAGAATGGAATTGTCCCCAGAAGAGTTCTATTTCGGAAGGCTGTTAAGGGGATATTGTAACACCCCAAATCTAAACTTGCGAATAATAGGAAAAACAACAATTCATATAGCAAACAAAACGCAACAGCGCAAACTTTGATTGCATGACGGTCTTCACGAGCCTGTGACGGTCGTCACACGGGAAAAATTCTTCACATCAGAGATGTTACACTTCAACCTGACAGACAACATTCATTATGCAACAAACTGCAAATCTCATACGTAGCACGAAATTGGATGAACAATCACCAATGTATTACTTAACCATTTAATCATAAAATGACTTGTCATTACTTCCGGCGGAAGTACGATAAGGTATACAACATGTTCTCTTAAAACAATTTAATAAAAACATCGTAACAAGTTCAATCAACAATAACATCGACTAAAATAATAACAACAATCGTCCATCCCCCCAAGAGTGCTACGTATCAGAGCGACCAACGACACATTAATGGGAACTACGCTCTATTCCTGACTACCTGCAAATTACCACCAGAGGAGGTAACATACAACGGAAAAGGGTGAGATATCAATAATATAACATAGAGCATGATAGAAAACATGCCAGAAACTCATCACAGCATTATAAGTTTCGAAATCATAAACATCATCGACAACAACTGCAACAATTCATACCTCATGTAAAACAACATTAATATACAACTAACATAATTATGCAACTTCATGTGACTCAACAATGCGACTCGACTGTGCATATTCATGTGGTACCAATTTGCCATCAAGGCCGCCAATACAGGCCATCGCAGAATTTGCCACTAAGGGCCGCCAATACAGGCCATCGCAGAATTTTCCACTAAGGGCCGCCAATACAGGGCATCGCAAATATGCTATGCCATGAAATACCTCTATTATGGACCACAACATCACCAACTATGCAACAAGGCATCAAGCCTACAACAAAACGTCCATAACAGAACATTGCTATTTCATATGCATCATATGTTCATCATCCCAACTATTCATGTAAAGGAACATTACAACATCGTATCAACAATTAAGAATTCAGCATATTATCGTAATAACAACATTACGGCGTTTTCTCGCACAATTAATTAAAAATCAATCACAACCAGGTAACTGCACTTTTTGGCCCATTAGGGAAAACCATTAGAGCGTTGTACAAATAACCGTATAGCATATTCGTTCTACGTATTTGCCCATAAGGAAAACCTTAGAGCATCGCACTAATAACTACATAACACATTCATTCCTACATAGAAATCTTGTCCCAATAGGGAAACCTTTTCCTTAATATTTATCGATTAACGAAAACTATACTCATGACTCGATTCCCTACATGAATTCGATCATACTCCCGGTTATAGAATTGAACCCCACCCTTACCTTAGAATTGAGGCCAATTCCACGCTTTCCGATTCCGCTTCTGCTCTACGGTGATTTTTCTGCAGAAATCTTCCGAATTCGCCGATGGATGATTCTTCGCTCTCCACTTCTCTCAATGCGTAACTTCTCTTTTCCGTCTTTCCTTTCCCAAAAATGATGTAATTGAGGGTAAAAGAGTCTACGGGAATATATTTTTGCTATAAAATCTCATTCCACCGGAACACGTTCAAATTCTGCATAACTGCAGTTTTCACTCGTGTGACGGTCGTCACACTCCTGTGACGGTCGTCATAGCAGCAAAATTTCATTTTTTTCCAGATAGAACATCTCTTTAGCTTTCCAACTCTTTGAACGGGGGTCAAATCCGACTTACGGATCAAGAGTTATGAATTTTCGAAGTTTTCTGAAAAAACCAGAATTTTTCCGACAATTCGACCGATTCAATTCCTTCCTTCGATCCAAACACATACTCAACTACGACTACGACGCAACGAGACATAGCAAAGTCATAATTGAATTTAATCGAAGTAAAACGGGCGTTACAACTCTCCCCTACTTACAAGAATTTCGTCCTCGAAATTACCTTAATCAAACAGCTCGGGATAAGACTCCCGCATCTTGCTCTCTAGTTTCCACGTCAAGCTTTCGCCAGCAGCTCCCAACCAGACTACTTTCACCAAAGCAATATCTTTACCTCGTAACGTCTTCACTTCCCGATCATCAATTCTCACAGGCTTCGTCTCCACAGTAAGATTCTCGCGTACTTGCACATCGTCCATGGAGATGACATGCGACGGGTCTGAAATATACTTGCGGAGTTGTGACACATGAAATACATCGTGTAAATTCGACAAATTTGGCGGTAACACCACTCGATATGCCACCTTCCCAACCCTGTCCGATATCTGGTACAGACCAATGAAACAAGGAGTAAGCTTCTTAGATTTCAAAGCTCTACCAACACCGGTCACAGGCGTGACTCTCAAAAATACATGATCTCCTGCTTCGAATTCTAAATCCTTCCTGCGCTTATCATGATAACTTTTCTGCCTACTCTGTGAAGCTTTCATCTTTTCTCGAATTAACTTCACCTTCTCGGTAGTCTCTCGAACAATCTCCGGTCCGAGTACCACACTCTCTCCCGATTCATACCAACACAACGGAGTCCTACACCGCTGACCATACAAAGCTTCAAACGGTGTCATTCCGATACTAGAGTGATAACTGTTATTATAAGTAAACTCTATCAACGGAAGGTATGTATCCCACGAACCACCTTCCTCAAGTACACATGCTCTCAGCAAATCTTCTAAAGACTGAATAGTCCGTTTAGTCTGACCATCTGTTTGAGGATGGTATGTTGAACTCAACCTCAACTTAGAACCCAAAGCCTCTTGCAGACTCTTCCAAAACTCAGAAGTAAACCGCGGATCTCTATCCGACACAATACACAATGGAACACCATGCAACTTAACAACCACTCTAACATAAATCTCTGCCAACTTCGATACTGGAAAAGTGATTTTAATAGGAATAAAGTGAGCTGACTTTGTAAGCCTATCAACAATCACACAAATAGAATCACATCCTCTCAAAGTGTTCGGCAAACCCGTTACAAAGTCCATCGAAATGATGTCCCATTTCCATTCTGGAATTTCTAACGGTTGCATCAACCCAGCAGGTTTCTGATGCTCAACTTTCGACTTCTGACAAGTCAAACATGCATACACAAAACGTGGTACATCATGCTTCATACCAGGCCACCAAAACAGATTCTTCAAATCATTATACATTTTCGTCGCTCCTGGATGAATACTTAACTTACTCTTGTGACTCCCTTCTAGAATTGCTTTCTTCATATCTGCATTATTAGGAATGCAAATACGACCACGAAATCTCAACACTCCTTGCGTATCCAACTGATAATCATTATCTTCCGCATTATCTACTCCAGGCATTAAATCTACCAATTTCACATCTAATTTCTGAGCTTCTCTAATGCTGTCCAGAAAATCATTATTAATCTTTAACATGCCCAACTTTACACTCTTCGGTGTTACTTCACAAACTAAACTCAAATCTCTGAATTGCTCAATCAACTCTAATTCTTTAGCCATCATTGCTGACATATGCAAAGTCTTGCGGCTCAAGGCATCAGCTACAACATTAGCTTTCCCCGGATGGTTATGTAATCCAAAATCATAATCTTTTAACAACTCTAGCCACCTTCGTTGCCTCATGTTCAGCTCCTTTTGGTCAAACAAGTATTTCAAACTCTTATGGTCGCTGAACACTTCGAATCTCGAGCCATACAGATAATGTCTCCAAATCTTCAGCACAAAAACAACGGCAGCAAGTTCTAAATCGTGCGTGGGATAATTCTTCTCATGGATTCTCAGCTGTCTTGAGGCGTACGCAACTACTTTATTATTCTGCATGAGTACTCCTCCTAAACCAAACTTAGAAGCATCACAGCATACAACAAATGGTTCTTCTGCGTTAGGCAAGACCAACACCGGCGCAGACGTCAACCTCTTCTTTAACTCTGTAAAACCTGCTTCGCATTGAGCATCCCATACAAAAGTCTTCCTTTTACAAGTCAACTTAGTTAACGGAAGGGCCAACTTAGAAAAACCTTTAATAAACCTTCTATAATAACCAGCAAGTCCCAGAAAGCTTCTAATCTCCGTTGCCGACTTCGGAGTTTCCCATTTCAACACGGCATCAACCTTAGATGGATCTACGACAATTCCATCACCTGATATAACATGACCCAAAAAGCTTACTTCCTCCAACCAAAATTCACATTTCGACAGTTTCGCAAACAACTTCCTTTCTTTCAACACTTGCAGCACTAATCTCAAGTGCTCAACATGCTCCTCCTTCGACTTTGAATAAATTAAGATATCATCAATGAATACTACCACGAACTGATCCAAATACTCATGGAAGATACGGTTCATATATTCCATGAAAACTCTCGGCGCATTAGTAACGCCAAAAGGCATTACCGTAAACTCGTAGTGTCCATACCTGGTTCTGAACGCAATTTTCTGAACATCGTCATCTTTTACCTTAATCTAGTGATACCCCAACCTCAAATCAATTTTACTAAACACTTGTGCTCCAACCAATTGATCCATCAAGTCATCAATCCTCAGAAGCGGGTATTTGTTCTTAATCGTAACTTTGTTCAGTTGCCGGTAGTCAATACACAACCTCATACTGCCATCCTTCTTCTTCACTAACAATACCGGAGCTCCCCACAGCGACACACTTGGTCTAACGAACTTCTTCTCAAGTAAGTCTTCCAACTATTTCTTCAACTCTGCCAATTCAGATGCAGACATCCTGTACGGTGCCATAGACACAGGTCTGGTACCGGGTACAAGATCAATAGAAAATTCAATTTCCCGTTCCGGAGGAACTTCAGGAATTTCATCTGGAAACACCTCAGGGAAATCACAAACAACTTCCAATTCATCGATTATCGCTTGATTCTCAATGGATAATGATGCCACCAACGCAAACACCTGAGCATCTTCTAGCAACATCTGCTTCATCTGTTTGGTAGTTACCAAACACGCTCCTTCCTCCTCAGGAGTAGAGAATCTCACCGACTTATTAAAGCAGTTAATGTGAACGCAGTTATACTCTAACCAGTTCATGCCCAAAATTATGTCTATCCCACTTAGTGGCAAACAGACTAAGTCAACCAGGAAATCTCTATCAAACATTGACAGAGGACATTTCAAACACACAAGAGATGTAGTTACCGATCCCTTAGCTGGAGTCTCAACTACCATCTCTCCACTCATGTGTGACAGCATAAGACCCAAACGTCTGACACAATCCGCAGCAATAAAGCAATGAGACGCACCAATGTCAATAATAGCAAGTAAAGGAATACTATTAATGAAACAAGTACCTTCAATCAATTTGTCATCACTGGATGTCTGAGTCCCAGATAGCGCGAACACTCTTCCTCCAGTCTGTTCCTTCTTAGGCTTCTGACACTTGCCACTGATGTGCCCCTCCTCACCACAGTTGAAACAAACTATTCCCTTGCGTTTGCATTCAGCCATAGCGTGTCCCAACTCTCTGTAATGGTGACATCTTAATGATCTAGCAGCACACACATTACTCTTGTGACCTGGCTTTCTACACCTATAGCAAACAATACCAGCAGGAGCATCTCCCCTACTAGTTTTCTTGTCGTCAGTTACTTTCTGTTTCCCTTTGCTAGCTGGAGGGTCATAAGGTTTACCACGACTCTGTTGTGATTTGCCTCTCCTCTCACTCATCAACTTGTAATGAGCGTTGCTATCTTCTTCATAAATCCTACAGCTTTCGACCAATGAATCAAAGACACGGATCTTCTGATACCCGATTGCTTTCTTGATTTCAAACTTCAATCCGTTCTCAAACTTGATACATTTAGAGAATTCAGCAGTCTCTGCGCTGTAGTGCGGATAAAACTTAGCCAACTCCTTAAACTTCGCTGCATACTCAGTAACAGATTTGTCTCCTTGCTTCAGTTCAAGAAATTCAATCTCTTTCTTACCACGGACATCTTCCGGGTAATACTTCTTCAGAAATTCCCTACGGAATACAGTCCAAGTAACTTCTTCACCTGCAGCTTCCAACACTGGACGGGTCTCTAGCCACCAGTCATCAGCTTCTACTGCTAGCATATGAGTCCCATAACGGACCTTCTGTGCTGGAGTACAATCCATCACACGAAAGATTCGCTCCATTTCCTTTAACCACTCCAATGCACCATCAGGATCATGCTTACCCTTGAAGGTAGGCGGATTCTCCCGTTGAAACGTTGCCAAACTGCGAGACCCAGCATATCCAGCAGGATTTGGCTGATGCGCCATAGCATTAGCTAAAGCTTGCAGAGCTGCAGCAATTGCAGCATCATTCCTCCCAGCCATTTCACTTATGCTGCAACAACCAACAGTTAGATTTCACAATTAACGAGACTCTAGTGCTAGGCACGACGACTGACGCGACGACACTAAACAACTTGGTCGGACGGACCGACCTGCTCTGATACCACTAATGTAACACCCCAAATCTAAACTTGCGGATAATAGGAAAAACAACAATTCATATAGAAAACAAAGCGCAGCAGTGCAAACTTTGACTGCATGACGGTCGTCATGAGCCTGTGACGGTCGTCACACGGGAAAAATTCTTCACATCAGAGATGTTACACTTCAACCTGACAGACAACATTCATTATGCAACAAACTGCAAATCTCATACGTAGCACAAAATTGGATGAACAATCACCAATGTATTACTTAACCATTTAATCATAAAATGACTTGTCATTACTTCCGGCGGAAGTACGATAAGGTATACAACATGTTCTCTTAAAACAAATTAATAAGAACATCGTAACAAGTTCAATCAACAATAACATCGACTAAAATAATAACAGCAATCGTCCATCCCCCCAAGAGTGCTACGTATCAGAGCGACCAACGACACCTTAATGGGAACTACGCTCTATTCCTGACTACCTGCAAATTACCACCAGAGGAGGTAACATACAACGGAAAAGGGTGAGATATCAATAATATAACATAGAGCATGATAGAAAACATTCCAGAAACTCATCACAGCATTATAAGTTTCGAAATCATAAACATCATCGACAACAACTGCAACAATTCATACCTCACGTAAAACAACATTAATATATAACTAACATAATTATGCAACTTCATGTGACTCAACAATGCGACTCGACTGTGCATATGCATGTGGTACCAATTTGCCATCAAGGCCGCCAATACAGGCCATCGCAGAATTTGCCACTAAGGGCCGCCAATACAGGCCATCGCTAATATGTTATGCCATGAAATACCTCTATTATGGACCACAACATCACCAACTATGCAACAAGGCATCAAGCCTACAACAAAACGTCCATAACAGAACATTGTTATTTCATATGCATCATATGTTCATCATCCCAACTATTCATGTAAAGGAACATTACAACATCGTATCAACAATTAAGAATTCAGCATATTATCGTAATAACAACATTACGGCGTTTTCTCGCACAATTAATTACAAATCAATCACAACCAGGTAACTGCCCTTTTTGGCCCATTAGGGAAAACCATTAGAGCGTTGTACGAATAACCGTATAGCATATTCATTCTACGTATTTGCCCATAAGGAAAACCTTAGAGCATCGCACTAATAACTACATAACACATTCATTCCTACATAGAAATCTTGTTCCATTAGGGAAACCTTTTCCTTAATATTTATCGATTAACGAAAACTATACTTATGACTCGATTCCCTACATGAATTCAATCATACTCCCGGTTATAGAATTGAACCCCACCCTTACCTTAGAATTGAGGCCAATTCCACGCTTTCCGATTCCGCTTCTGCTCTACGGTGATTTTTCTGCAGAAATCTTCCGAATTCGCCGATGGATGATTCTTCGCTCTCCACTTCTCTCAATGCATAACTTCTCTTTTCCGTCTTTCCTTTCCCAAAAATGATGTAATTGAGGGTAAAAGAGTCTACAGGAATATATTTTTGCTACAAAATCTCATTCCACCGGAACACGTTCAAATTCTGCATAACTGCAGTTTTCGCTCGTGTGACGGTCGTCACACTCTTGTGACGGTCGTCATAGCAGCAAAATTTCATTTTTTTTCCAGATAGAGCATCTCTTTAGCTTTCCAACGCTTTGAACGGGGGTCAAATCCGACTTACGGATCAAGAGATATGAATTTTCGAAGTTTTCTGAAAAAACCAGAATTTTTCCGACAATTCGACCGATTCAATTCCTTCCTTCGATCCAAACACATACTCAACTACGAATACAACGGAATGAGACATAGCAAAGGCATAATTGAATTTAATCGAAGTAAAACGGGCGTTACAGATATTCCTCAGCAGAGTTTGCTTGTCGTTTCTCTCGGCACTTTTCTTGGTGGTGCTCCTTTGCATTTGCATTTTGCATAGCATCCTCCCAAACGCATAGCATTTCCATTTCGTATGGAGAATTACGCCATATTCAAACATATGCATGTGAATCATAAGCCAAGTATGATACTTTTGTCGCCATACATCTCTTCAGCAGATAACGACATGATTCATTAGCCATTGTGGTACCCGACCCCAACAAATCTTGTTCTCATCTTGCTTTTGCTCCCCCAACAGATTTTGCTTGTTTAAGCTTCTCTATCCCTAGCGGAGTTTTCCTTTTTAAAGTTGTAAATCGATCGATTCTACTTCCTGCTTATCCTGGTTGTTATCCCAACTTTTGGTTGTTTGTCCATCGTTTTCTGGATGTTATCCCGACTTTGGGTTGACAGTCCTCTTTTGTTCCCCTGCCGAGTCATCATCCCAACTTTTGGTTGGAAATCTTTTCTTGGCAATCCTAACTTTTGGTTAGTAGCTTTTATCCCGACTTTTGGTCGGTAATCCTCTTTTATTCCCCGCGGAGTTGTTATCCCGACTTTTGGTCGGTAGGCCCCATTTTCAGTCAAGTTCGTATTCGGTCGATGTCTGGGTGATCCTAACTCTTGGTTAGTAGCCTCTTTCTCATAACTTTTGGTTATTATTCTCTAGGCGATCCTAACTTTTGGTTAGTAGCCTCTTCCTCATAACTTTCGAACATAGCTCTCAGGTGATTCTGATTTTTGGTTAGTAGCCATTATTATCATTCTGATCGGTTACTGTGTCGGTTATCCTAACTTTTGGTTGGTACCCACTACTTTTAAGTCCACCTTCGGCTGGCAATCTGTTCACTATACCTCCCCGTAGGTTGCAAATTTCTGGGTTCTTTTTGTATTCAATCACCTTTTACCTTGAATGTTTGAAAGCAGTTGCTTTTCATACCTTCAGGTCCTAGTCGATTGAATAGGGGCAACTGTAGCACCCTAAAATTTTCCCACTCTTTTTCTAAGTTTGACTGGCTTTTGTTTTGCACTCATTTGCCTCTTTAGGTCACAGTTCATAATCATTTGCATTGGTCTCCTAAGGGATGAGATCAGGAGTTTTGCTCTGAGTCAAATCATCAAGTATCGAGTTTACGTTCTTCAAAGAGTTATTAGGCATCCAGGGCTTAAGGTTTCATCAGTCCCTAGGTTCAATTTGGTTAGCAAGCTTATAGCCAGCTAGCTCAGGATCATGGTTTATTTCTAATCATGGATAGAAGATCAGGTTATCAGGGACGGTGGCATGGTTTCGAGTCGAGCGTGGTTGTTCAGTCACGATTAGTATCAGAGGAAAGTTTGACCTAATCATGGTCAAACCAACAAGAAATTTCTTCAGTTGCAATTTATCTGTAACATTGTTTGCTTTCATAATGGTGTGTACCCCAATTTCCATTTGTCATGTGATGGGAGCCGGCAAGTTATCAGACAATGATTCATGAGGAGTTTAATCCAAAAGTCAGGTTCATAGGTTCAGTTATGTTTAGGTTGTGGATTTATTTTCCTGAAGATTCATTCAGACAGATTTGAGGTGATTTGACTCATATGGATGATTGTTATTTCTGTTGTAAGTGGTTCAGTGCCTGTTGTGTGCATTTAATCAGACGCTTTGTGGGAAAAGTCAGGATTGTTTGTTGTTCATTCAAGATGTTGGCTTTGGAAGTTTGGTTTATGTTCATTATCTCTTTTTTTATCCAAATTTGAAATCACCTATCCATACCATTTTCCGTAACATCCTTTGATATCTAATTTCCTTTTTACCCATACTTTCTAATTAATCCACGACCAATCCATATTCCATAAATATCCAATATCCATTCTAATCATTTTTGAATCCATTTTTATTTATTTATTCATTTTTCTTTATTATATCCAAATAACCATATTAATTTTATTTAATCCACATTTATGTCCAATTTTAATCCATAATCCACTTTTATTTCCATAACCTTTTTTCTTAAGATATTTCTCTACATAAATCCATTTTTTCTTTCAATCCAATTCCTAATCTTGTTTTGTCATAAACATAAGCCCATGAAGCAAACACCAAAAATCTACAAAAAAATCCTAACAATGAAAGTTCATTTACACATCACAAGCCACAAAAATGATTAACAAATCCATTACATCAAGTATCACAAAATGATCAAAGTCCATTACCCCACAAACTTTCTGTACCACACGACTACCCCACATGATACTTCCCTCAAGGTCACAAACTTGGCCACTTACAACATAACGATGATTCAAAACCGTACAACCTCTACAGTCTACACAAAATTTCTAGAAAAACAATAACGCTAAGAAACTTCTCACCTGGAACTGGAGTCATCCATTATCACAGAAACACATCTCCCCTCAAATCACACATATCACCTTCAAATCACGCTGCGAAATCACCTATGTTCCATCTTTTTTCCGGCCACCTTATTCAGTCGACGAGAAGTATAACACCCTCTAAACAAAACCTTGTATTTTCAAGCTTCACCCAATCTCGATCAACGACCGTAAACCAACAACAAGCTTCTGACATTACTTCACCGTCGAGATAAAAAACCACAACTCAAGCCATCCAAAACATCCGACCAAGCTAATGCCTCTACATCCTTTCGACGGCGCCGCTTTGGTTACTTGAATAGCCTTCATGAAACTTCAACGATAGCAACAAACTGGGCTCAAAACATCTTTGAGTTTGATGTTTATTACTCATCACCACGAATCCGTGAACACATCCACACACAAAACCTTCCGACCAAAATTTTCACCTCCGCAACATCAACTTCACATCTTTGAATCAACATTGTGCCGCCATAGAGCAGACAGAGAGAAACGGAGCATAGTTGCCGCAGAGGAAGGATATGCAAGACCGCAAGATTGGTGAGTCGTGCAGAGAGAACGAGAGTTTGAGGTGAAATCCTTTTGCGTAAACCTAGTTTCCTCGTGTTGTTTTTTCGTTTCCCTTTTTCTTCTCTGCGTTTAAGGTTTATCACAACAGAAATTGAAGTAGGTTATCCTACTTGTGATTGGTGGCTGGGTCGGGTCTGAACCGCCTAATTTGTTTTGGGCTCAATTTTTTATTTTATTTTATTGTTTATTATCTTATTTTTCAATTTGGGCTCAGCCCAATCATTGTGTATATTTGCAGCCCATCAGTTTTCTTTTATTTTCACACCATCCAGACCCCTTTTGCACCCATGTTGCTTGTTTTTATTCTATTTTTATTTGTTAATTAATTTAATTTTTGTTTTAATTAAATAACAACTTTAGGATTAGAGATCAAATTTTAATTAATTAGGATGTTAATTACATTTTAGTTAGTTTACTTTATTTAATAATAGTATTAGACTTAAGTCAAGAATTAGTTTTAATTTAAAATTAAATTAGGATTAAATTAACTTAGGTTAGTATTTTGATTAGGATTCAATTAGTTAACCTTAGTTTTTTTCTTAACTTAGAATTAACCTTCTTTTAGAATTTATTAAATTTAGGTTTTTTTTGGTTAGTTTTAGAATTTAATAATTTTAGAATTAGATTAGGATTATTTCATCTTAGGACTAGGATTATATTTTAAGTAGATTTTAATTAGCATTAGAAATTAGTCCATCCTAAGATTTAGCTTTAAGTTAGAGTTAGAATAAAATTAATTTTTGAATTAACATAAGATTAGATCTTTGATTTCAATTTTAATTTGATTAACTCTTTCAATTTTGTATTAATTCTTAATTCTCGAGTGCGCTTGTAAATATGCTTGTATATACATTCCATAAATTTTAATTTGAGTTCAATACTTGACGTTGTTTGCGATTGCGTCACTTTGTGTTTACTTGCTGTTTACTTCCTGTATTTGCATGATCCCTTAGGATTCTTAGCTCGACTTAATTTCCGATTAAGTTAGAGGTAGGAGAGACATTAGGCTTTCAATCCAAGAATGACAACATTAGGTAGAATTTCCTCCTAATCCTGACCTTAGGGCCAATTGCATGATAACAGTTAGGGTTCAGTTCCCCTTAGGTCTTTGTGTGCGTCTCTATCTTCTCACCTCAAATTTCTTCAAGTCACTTAATAAAGAACGACAAGCGTCGTACGCTACGAGCCTTAAGTACATGGGGAATGACGAGTGGGGGTTTCTCCTCGTTTGTCTAGAATGTTTAGCGTATGCCCTTTGGGCAATATGCGACGCATTAACCCTCGTGTCATAGTCTTTAGTGCGACGTGAGTCTCAAACTAACTCAATCCACTCCATTAAAACTCACAAAAAAAAGTCAAACCTTTTATCCTTCGGGATTTGTTCTTCAAACTCATTTTCAGAAAAGAGTATGTTACTTTTTCGTTCTATCGCAAACAGGCATCGTCCCTAACTGCTGGAATGGGGACTTAACATCGCTCATAAAAAACACTTAACCAACCAGTAGTCTTGTCTACCCGAACTACGTTTGCTCTGATTTCTCATACCATAGGAGGATACGTAGGCACAAGACGACGATGTCTTGGCGAGCAACCTTCCCCCCATCACCCGTAGTTTCTTGAACTACATTGACTCTGACTTTCCCATTGCACGAGGGAATACGTAGGCATAGGGCTGCGATGTCCTATCGATTATGTTCTTTCTCTTTGTTAGAACACAGATTGGTGTTTAATATATCTCATTGTTTTGATGATAACATTAATGAAATTTTGTATAGAGAATTTATATACTCTAATTTTGTTCAAGTGTTTATTTGTTTCAGATATCAAAATTAATATTATTCTGGAAGCAAAAACGCCTCTGAACACTACAGAACGATAAAACTCTGAGCGTCAGAAGCAATACATCAGAAGACTCTGATCTGATACAGATGACCCTGAGCGAAGCTGAGAAGAATTTGAGTAAAGAACATACAGTAAAGATTCAGAAGACTCTGGAAGTACTTAA
Source organism: Lathyrus sativus (assembly GCA_963859935.3). Classification (NCBI taxonomy): domain Eukaryota; kingdom Viridiplantae; phylum Streptophyta; class Magnoliopsida; order Fabales; family Fabaceae; genus Lathyrus; species Lathyrus sativus. Next base: position 134,431,752 of record OZ012739.1, read on the forward strand.
CGCTGCAAGTACAGAGGCTTTGATAAGCAAGTCTGCACTGATAAAGATTTTCACGCTAAAGCACTTTGCTACAAAACTCTGTTAGAGTAACTCTGATCTGAAGAACTAGGAACACCATCAGAGGATCTGATGCAAGACGTTCCAAAGTTGTTGAAGAAGATGTTGTTCAAATAAAGATCCATTGGCATATTCCTTGTCCTTATCCAAACGGCTCTTTCCTCATTCGTGCATGACGCAGGAATTTAGACAAAAAGGATTTGTCTGAACATTCCCCTTCTGAGTAAGGAAAAGTCAATAGAAGACAGAAGAAACAGAATGCACAGTGTTTCACAGTCTTTGAGAAATGGACTTCAAGTACTATAAAAATCACAGTTGTTATATAGCTTTTTAGAAGCAACTCTTAAACACATTTTTAGTTTATCTTTTGTAAAAGATTCCTTAAGATACCAAGTGTGGTCAGATTTCTTGAGAAGACTAAGACATTTGTCTTAGTGGTTAATACTGTAATCAGTTTGATTTAGTGGATTAAGTCCTTGTTGAGAAAGGCAAATCACCTTGGTAGGGTGGACTGGATTAGTTTGAGTTCGAACGAACCAGGATAAAAATACCTTGTTATTTTTACTATCATCTTAATTATTTTTGAAACCCTTATTCAACCCCCCACCTCTAAGTGTTTTTCCTACCTTCAGTTGGTATCAAAGCCTGGTTCTGTAAATGCTATCACTTAACCGTGACAGAGAAAGATACTGTTGGGAAAAACTCTTGATCTATTATTCTTGATTTATCATGGCTGAAACTTCAACTTCAAACAACAACAAATATGATGATAGAGACAGAATCAGCACCAAACCTCCCATGTTTGATGGTGAGAAGTTTGATTATTGGAAAGATAGAATAGAAAGTTTCTTTCTAGGCTATGATGCTGACTTATGAGATTTAGTCACTGATGGTTATATTCATCCTACAAATGATGAAGGCAAAAAGGTTGACAGAAAGTCAATGTCTGATCAACAGAAAAAAGATTTTAGAAATCATCACAAGGCGAGAACCATTCTATTAAATGATATATCTCATACTGAGTATGAGAAAATAACAAATAGAGAAACAACATTTGATATGTTTGAATCTTTAAAAATGACGCATGAAGGAAACTCCCAAGTAAAGGAGACAAAGGCCTTAGCGCTCATTCAGAAATACGAAGCCTTCAAGATGGAGGAATCTGAATCTGTGGAAGCTATGTTCTCATGATTTCAGATTCTAACTGCTGGTCTGAAGGTTCTGGACATAGGTTACTCTACCTCTGATCACGTCAAGAAGATAATTAGAAACTTACCAACAAGGTGGAGACCAATGGTGACAGCGCTGAAGCTTGCAATGGATCTAAATAAGATCACTCTAGAGGAACTTATCAGTTCTTTAAGGAGTCATGAGATTGAGCTGGAAGAAGACAAACCTCAGAAGAAAGGTAAGTCTGTTGCACTAAAATCTAACAAATCTGCTAAAGCTTTGCAGGTAATTGAAGAAAGCTCTGAAGAATCTTCCTCTGAAGAAGATGAACTGTCTTTGCTGTCCAGAAGGATAAACCAACTCTGGAAGCATAAACAAAAGAATTTCAGAAACTTCAAGATATCTGATCAATGTGGCGAATCTTCTGGACACAAGAAATCTTGAAAGAAAGATGTAGTGTGCTACGAGTGCAAGAAGCCAGGCCACAATAAAAATGAATGTCCCAAACTTCTGAAGGAGAAACCCAGAAAGAAGTTTGAAAAGAAGAAGAAAGTTCTAATGGCCACGTAGGATGATTCAGATGCTTCTGAATCTTCATTAGAGTCAGAAGATGGATGTGCTAATGTGGCACTGATGGTTGACGTGGAGGACCACGAAGAAAGAGCTGAATCTGGATCAGAATCAGATTCAGAAGAGGTATTTTCTGAACTTACCAGAGCTGAACTTACTGAAAGTTTATCTGAAATTCTTGAAAGCTACAGTAAGATCAAACTCAAATACAAGAAGCTTTAGAGCTATCTTGCATCTGAGACTGATCAGCTGAGATCAGAAGTTGCTGAGCTTAAAGCAAATAATCTTAAAATGAAAAATGATTTAGAAAAAGCTCAAAATTCTTACTCAGATCCTATGTCATGCTCTAAAAACATTTTAGAAGAGTATGATTATAGTTTTCAGAGGTTTTTGTCCAGAGGCCTAGATAGAAGCAAAATGGCTTCCATGATCTATGGCATAAGCAGAAACAATAGAAAAGGAATTGGATATGAATCACCCTCTGGGAAGGATTTAAATCCAAAACCTGTTGATAAGATGATCATTAAGTATTCTCCTCTGTATACTCACTTTAAATATGGTCACTTAAATGATATTAAGCACACACGTTTTGATCAGAACAACCATGTGTTTAATAAACCAAACTTCATCAGAACAAAGATGCTTTTAAGGGAAAGAAGTTCAGATAGAACTTTAGACCTACTAACCCCAGAGGACCCAAGAAAATATGGGTACCTAAGGACAAAATAATATTTGTTGCAGATGTCCTTAGCAGCAAAGTTGAGACACCAATCATGGTACCTGGACTCTGGCTGCTCGCGACACATGACGGGAAGAAGGTCTATGTTCTAAAGCATGGAACTTAGATCTGGAGGTGACGTGAAGTTTGGAGGGAACCAGAAGGGAAAAATCATTGGCTCTGGAACTATTGGTAATGGTAACCTCCCTTCCATATCTAATGTTTTACTTGTTGAAGGATTAACACATAATCTATTGTCCATAAGTCAATTAACTGACAATGGTTATGATATAATCTTCAATCAAAAATGTTGTAAAGCTGTGAGTCAAAATGATGGTTCAATCCTCTTTAATGGGAAAAGGAAGAACAACATTTACAAAATTAATCTTTCAGAACTAAAAGTTCATAATGTAAAATGCCTTATGTCTGTTAACGATGAGCAATGGGTTTGGCATAGAAGATTGGGTCATATTAGTATGAGATGTATATCTCAGATTAATAAGCTCAATCTGGTCAGAGGACATCCTCAGTTGAAGTTCAACTCAGATGCTTTTTGTGAAGCATGTCAGAAAGGAAAATTTTCAAAATCTTCTTTCAAAACTAAAAATGTTGTTTCTACCTCTAGACCATTAGAGATGCTTCATATTGATCTGTTTGGACCAGTGAAACTGCATCCATCAGAGGCAAGAAGTATGGATTAGTCATAGTTGATGACTACAGCAGATGGACATGGGTAAAATTCCTGAAACACAAGGATGAGTCACATTTTGTATTCTTTGACTTCTGCAAACAAGTCCAAAACGAAAAAGAATTTAAAATTGTTAAAGTCAAAAGTGATCATGGTGGAGAATTTGAAAATAAATACTTTGAAAAATATTTTAAAGAAAATGGCATTGCACATGATTTTTCTTGTCCTAGAACTCCTCAACAGAATGGAGTTGTAGAAAGGAAAAATAGAACATTGCAAGAAATGGCCAGAACCATGATCAACGAGACTAACATGGCAAAACATTTTTGGGCTGAAGCAGTGAATACAACATGTTATATTCAGAACAGAGTGTCTATAAGACCTCTTCTGGAGAAGACTCCTTATGAACCGTGGAGGAATAGAAAGCCCAACATTTCTTATTTCCATCCTTTTGGATGTGTTTGTTTTATTTTGAATACTAAGGAAAATCTGAACAAGTTTGATTCTAAAGCTCAGAAGGGTTTCATGCTTGGATATTCTGAATGCTCTAAAGGCTACAGAGTATACAATAATGAGATACAGATTGTAGAGGAATTAATTCATGTTTGATTTGATGATAAGCTTGGCAATCAAAAGCCAAAGCAGCTTGAAATTTCTGCAGATAGAGAAGTCCTTCTCACAGACTCTAAAGAATCAGAGGCAAACAAAGCTCAAGCAAAAGCACCAGAAGCAACGTCAGATGCTACTCCTTTGACTGCTCAGATGGACAGCTTGACAATTTCTGAAGAACCAACTGTTAAAGGATCATCCAGAATCAAAGCCTTTCATCTAGAGGAAATGATAATTGGAAAGAAGGATGACCCTATCAGAACAAGATCCTTTCTCAGATAATCTGGAACGTCATTATTTGGTTTGGTATCTATCATTGAACCTACCTCTGTGGTTGAGGCTCTGCAAGATAATGATTGGATACTTGCTATGCAAGAAGAGCTTAACCAATTCACAAGGAATGATGTTTGGGATCTGGTCCCAAGCCAAATGGATTCAACATCATTGGAACAAAATGGGTCTTAAGAAACAAGTTGAACGAAGCAAGGAGAAGTTATCAGAAACAAGGCTAGGCTGGTTGCTCAAGGATATAGTCAGCAAGAAGGAATTGATTACACAGAGACATATGCTCCTGTGGCAAGGTTAGAATCTATTCGCTTGCTTATTTATTTTGCTGCACAGAATAACATCACTATGTATCAGATGGATGTTAAAAGTGCTTTCTTAAATGGCTTCGTAGAAGAGGAAGTTTATGTTCATCAACCCCCTGGTTTTGAAAATGAAAAATTTCCAGAACACGTTTTTAAACTGAAGAAATCACTCTATAGCTTAAAACAAGCTCCCAGAGCTTGGTATGAGAGGCTGAGTAATTTTCTTCTGGAAAATAATTTTATCAGAGGAAAAGTTGATACTATTCTCTTCCATAAATCAATTAAGAAAGACATTTTAATCTGTCAAATTTATGTAGACGATATTATTTTTGGAACTACCAATATTACGCTTGGAAAGGAGTTTTCTCAATCTATGTAGGCAGAATTTGAAATGAGCATGATGGGAGAGCTCAGATTCTTTCTGGGAATTCAAGTGAATCAAACTCCAGAAGGGATCTACATACATCAGACAAAGTATGTAAAGGAGCTTCTGAAGAAATTCAACATGACAGAAATTAAGCTAGCAAAGACTCCAATGCATCCAACAAGCACTCCAGGTAAAGAAAAGATAAGTAAAAAGGTAGATCAGAAGCTTTACAGAGGTATGATTGGTTCTCTTTTGTACTTGACTGCTTCTAGACCTGATATCCTCTTTAGTGTTTGTCTATGTGCTAGATTCCAATCAGATCCTAGAGAATCTCACTTAACAGCTGTTAAGAGGATTTTAAGGTATCCGAAAGGTACTACTAACGTGGGTTTGTGTTACAAAAGATCTGATGAGTACAAATTAGTTGGATTCTATGATGCTGATTATGCTGGAGACAGAATAGAACGTAAAAGTACTTCTGGAAGCTGTCAGTTTCTGGGAAGTCATCTGATCTCATGGTTCAGCAAGAAGCAACCCACAATAGCACTTTCAACAACAAAAGCAGAATATATTGCTGCTGCTGGTTGTAGCACACAGATGCTCTGGATGAAAAGTCAACTAGAAGATTAACAGATACATGAGAGTAACATTTCTATCTTCTGTGATAATACTTCTGCTATTTGCCTATCTAAAAACCCTATTTTACATTCTAAGGTAAAACATATAGAAATTAAACATCATTTCATCAGAGACTATGTTTAGAAGGGAATTATAAGTTTGAATTTTGTTGATACAGACCATCAATGGGCTGATATCTTCACAAAACCCTTTGCTGAAGATAGGTTTAAATTTATTCTGAAGAATATTAGTATGGATTTTTGTCCAGAATAAAACTATTATTCAGAAGCAAATTTATTCAGATGAAATAGGATTAATGTTTATACTCTGAAGTAATTCATCTGATTATTTCTTTTGGTACATTGTTTATTTTTTTGTGAAACTCTGATCTAACAAGTCTCAGAAGATCTGAGCGTTGATTAACGTTTCTTATTCTAAAGAGATTCAGAGGCACATCAACATCAAACACGTGTCACATGAAATATGAAAAGGTGGAGTGTAAACCATGAGACTCCGTTTAGAGGTACTGTTTGAATTCTCAATTCCTCGTTTTCCTCCCCACGCTTGTCAGAATCATTTAATGCTCCTAAATCATTATTCTTTTTGATGTGACTTTTTTATTATTTAATTGAATTAAATGCTGAACGTGTGAATGTGTGCCCTAATTTTTGCCCCTATATATTCCACAACACAACACTTCTCACATTTTTCACTCTCTCCCACACCTATATGTGCTTCTGTTTGCTTCATTGCTTCATTTTCCCTTCCAAACCTAAACCTCAAAGAAGAACTCGTTATCTCTCAAGATCAGAAATGACAACTTCATCTTCAACCTCTCAACAGTTTGAATCTACAATGGTTGCGGTTTCATCTTCTAATATGGGTCCTGCTCCGTTCAAAGAACCTGTAAGAACTCTTCTCACACCTGTTGATCAACTGGAAGTTTTATGTGAGTTCTTGGTAGATTTTGAATGTATTGTTGTGAATGGTTTTGATTTGCGTCCAACTGTGTCATCACAAGGATGGATAAAGTATTTTGATAGACTGATAGGTCCAGTTTATCCTTGCTTGGTTAAAGAATTTTGGATCCATGCAACCGTTTTCCCCAAATTCATCGTTTCTTTAGTTCTGGGTAAAGAGATTATCATCACTGAAGATCTGATTCGCAAGTTGATAGGATATCAATAAATAGATGGTGTTACTCATTTGCCAGCAGGTCGTATTGAAATGAATGAGGTGTGTTGCACCACAAAACTTGCCCATCCTTTCTCTACCTAGCTTGTGTTTCATTTCATTCATACTAGCATTATCATTTGCATTTCATTGACATGTATGCAGGAGATCAAGATGTATGACCACCAACAAGGGCTACAAAAATCTATGAAGCTGACTCAAAGGTTTATCCAAGTGTTCAAGGGTCGATATCCTCACCAGAGAAGTCTAAGATCCTCAGAGAGAGTGGTTGAAGCGAAGTGTGTATATCTCCTAACTTGAGAGTTATGGGAAGCTATTTAGATGATTATGAAGCCATAAAGTTGGACTTGAGACCTTGAAAGAGCTCTTAAGAAGTATTGATATCATATTGAAGCCTAGACAGGTCAATATGTGAAAGGATATGAAGATATACCCAAGATTGGTACAATTAGGGTTTCATCTGGTCAATCCTAGGGTAACTGATGATTTGAGGAGGGTTGAGACCTAATTCAAGAACCATGTGATCATGGATTGATGTGTTGAGATGTCCTAGGGATGATTCCAAGGTCAACTTATCATAAATCAAGAGTTTGAGAAGTTGCTAGGCTAGGGTTGCTATGCTTGACAGTGTAAAATCCCCTGGTTTGGTGCCTATCTTCAACACCACTTAACTCAAGATGATATTTTCATCTTACCTTGACCCTAACATGATTGTTTTAGGGCATGATCTTAGCTTTAATTTGAGTACTAGAAGTCCTTGATAGGGTTTCTAGAACTCAAGTTATGAGCCAGACAAGTTACAGGTCATCTGAGGCATGTGAATTTGGAGCTTGAAAGTCACCCAACTTGCATGACACGTTTTCCCTAGAAGGATGATTCCTATGAACTTTTGGTCGACATGAATGTTGTTCCTTATTCTCTTAGCTTTCTATAGAGTACTAGAAGTCCATGATTGGATTCGTAGAACTCAAGATATGGCTTTGACAAGTCAAGGGTATTTTGGGAAGTTGGAATTACAGGTCATTTTGAATTATGGGTCCATTTCACTATCCTAGGCACCTCAAATGAAGAATTGTTCAACTTGAAAGTTGCTCAAAATGATGTTTTTAGTCCAACCCGGTATTAAGAGTCCATTGATATGGATTAGACCAAGCATTGGTTGAAGAAATTTCTCAAAAAGGCCATTTTAAGGAATTAAAATGAAAAAAAATTCAAAATAATTGGTAATTGAATGATTTCAAACCAAATTGGTGCTCATTTTGAATGGAAATAAGATTCTAAACCATTTGGAATTATTACATGGCCATTTGGTGTATTGCTTCACAAAGAAGTTACATCTCAAACTTGCTCATAGATTGAAATCAAAGCAAAATGCCAATCCATTTACACTCAAGGCATCTCAGGCAAGTGATTGGAAGTGAATTGAAGGCAAGGAACAGAGCAATTCGAGGCTGCCATGTTTTGATTTTTGGAGAAAAATTAAAAGTTGGAAGTTTGGATTTGGGCTATGATTGGACCTCCAGAAGGTTCTAACAGATTATAAATTGAGTTTAGATCATTTTTGGCAAAGGTTAGAAGCATTTTCACTGAAGAATCAGTTAGAGTAGTTTGTGGAAGAAGCTTGAATTTGGATTTTCGAGTTTCAAGATAGAGGCTGAATCAAGATCAACCAAGCATCTAGACTTGTTCATCATCAATCAGTGAAGAAATCTTCACATTCTTGGAGCAAATTGTGGCCTGAAAGTCACCCTACGTGAAGCTCTGAATCAAATTTCTTTCTTGCAAAATTCCTCTTTAACTATGCACTTTCCAAGCCTTAGATGCATGTGGTTAGGACCTATTTGAAACCTAGATGGATTCTAGATAAGTTTCGTAGTGAATCGTGACACTTTTTGATAGGGCCTCCCAAGTTGTAGTTTGAATATCTCTCTAGATAGTGGATAAAAATGAGAAAGAACATGATAATTGGAACCTAGGAAGTGAGACGAACAAAACCGTGTAAAGAAAGTGAAGTTTCGTTGAGTTTGGATTTTGGTCACTGTTCACTCTCGCCGGAGAAGATGACCGAATCTTCTCCGGCCGCCCCTGCAACCAACGTGCAAGAATCCCTCTGTTTTAAGATTCAAACTGACAGATTCTTCCATGACCGTCCGATCGCGTACTGGTATTGGACTTCGTAAGCTAATTGTGTGGCCAGCATGCCATCCCGTGTGTAGCCTTCACGTGGCCCCTTTCTCATTTAGTGAAACGCAGAGTTTCACTTTGAAACTCTGGGCTCTCGATCAGCGCGCTATCAGCACCTCCCACCCCAAGGCCCAATTCGCATAACACGTGATAACGTTGCTTAGCGCACCCCCTGGCTTGTTTCCCCTTAGTAAACAAAGCTGAGTTTTTGGACTCAGTTGGGCTTTATCCCAAGCATTGTTCGCGCCCCCCATTCGCAAGCCCAATGCAATATTACACGTAAAGTAGTTACTAATACACCACCTCCATTTAATTCTTTTTAATTTCTTTTTCTTTTAATTTTTTGTTTTGTTGCTGTTTGATATTAATTCAAGAAAAATAGTATTTTAATTCATAAAATCATGAAAAAATATGTGGATGTAGATTAGAACATGTAGAATTTTATCATACTTTTTATTTTGATTTTCCATTTCTTTTTCAATTAATTTCATCTTTTCTCTTTTAATGTGTTTTAATGATTGAAAAATGATATGTTGTGCTTGCTGATTTTTGTATTGATTCATGCTTTAGAATTAGGTCATAAAATTTGAAATGCTAGTTCTAGAAACCTTGATAGGTTTGCTTGATTTTTATTGCATTTTTTAGATGATTCTAAATAGGATTTTGAGATAGTTGTTTAGGAGTATTCATTGATGGATCCCTTTAGTGTACCCTTTGGGTTTGGATTTTGTGTGAGCCTTTTGATTTAGGTTTAGCCCCTGGTTTTTGTACCATAGCTTGTTAGTACATGTAGGATGATGTAGTATTTTCCTTGGAATTTTTAGGAATGATTTTCTATTAGTTCCCCATTTTGCAAATTGGTTATAGTTTAGGTGATCCTAACTAGGTTAAGTTCATAGATTAGTCTTGTAAATGACCATTAGATGATTCTAAGTCTCATATCCTTTCTTGATAGATTGGCAATTAGGTAAATACCTCTTTAGAGCCTTGAATCCTTAGTATAAGTGATCCTTAGAAGGAAATCATTTAGGTTCTTTAGAAGTTCAAGTTAGGTAGATGATTCCTCCTATAGGGTTAGTTTCCCTTTCAATTTTCCTTGCTCGATTGGAATCCTCCTTGTGAGCATGTTTCCTCCTGTGGAGGAATTCATTGCATTATCATAAAGGAGTTGAGTCTATGAAAGCTCTCTCTAAGGAAGTGGAGTTGGTTGAGTGTTTGTGGTAAGTTCCTGTGGACCTTACCTTGCTTCTCATCTCCGTTCTCCTAATATTCTCTTATTCATTTCTTTTTAGGAACCTTCTTGGGGTAGCACAGTCCCTCCTGTGGGGGGAAATGTTACACATCTCCTAAAGGAGCCAAACCTCTAGGATTCTCCCTAATCTCTTTTAGTTGGTTGATCGCCTGGGATAAGTTCCTGTGGATCTTACCCTTGCCTCCTAACACCCAATTTCTTTACTTAGGATAGAAGCCTTGTTTGATTACTTGTGGAATGAATTCCTTATTTGTCATAAGTCCTTGCCTTCATTCATGATTGAGTGGTGTGTTGCATTAGTATAGTTCATGTTTAGGATAGTTTAAGCCTAGGTGCATGACTACATTAAGAGGTTGAGTGAGTCTCCCTCTGCTTGTTTTGCCTTAAGGGTTTTGGTGATCCTCCCCTTGCTTGTGTGTTGTTTTTCTTTTTCTAATTGACGTATTTGCATAATAGAGGTTGAGTTGTGCTCCCTCTGCTTGTCTGTTTTGACTGTTTCTCTTTGCTTGATTGCTAAGAGGTTGAGTGAGTCTCCCTCTGCTTGTATTGCTGCATTGCATGTGCATCTTTACTATTTTTTCTCTATTTATCCGTCAAGCTGATGCTTTGTCTATTTCTGTATACCATTGCCATGATCCCCTAGGAATCTCACTTCCTTTGATAAGGAAGTGATGATTAGAACTTTAGGTTGAAACCTATGCATGATAACTTCTAGGAGTTCCCTGTTTCAAACCTCAACCATTGGATGAATCCTTGGCATGACAACATTAGGACTTGATAGTTTCCCCATAGAGTTTGTTCTCTTCTCATCTCAAAACAACAGTAAAAAACGTAATAAAGACAAGTTAGTACAAGCGTGTTACGAGCCTTAAGCTACTTGGGAAATGATAATTGAGCGGTCTCCTCTCAATCATCTAGAGTGTTTATTATATGTCCTTTGGACGATATGCGACACATTCGCTCCTAAGTCATAGTCTCTAGTGCTGTACAAACTACAGACAACCATAAAACACAATTCTTCCGTAAAAAGACAGAAAATAAACTTCAAACCTTTTTTCCCCGTGGGCCCATAATTCAAAGGAAAGCTTTTCTGAAGAAAAGAGTGTCGTTAACTCCCAGTTCTACCGCAAACGGTAACGCACGAGTCTCTGACGAGCAAGCTGCATACACCAAACTACTGGAACTGTTTGTTAACCCTACTCGGAAAAATAGATGAATCTGAATCCCCGTAATCCGTATTATCCCGAACTACGTAAGCTCTGATCTCTCATATCTGTTGAGAGTATGTAGGCACAATACTGACGTATTGGCGAGCCACCTTCCCCCATCTGTTTACCCGTAGTTAGCCGAACTACGTTGACTCTAATTTCTTGTTCTCTAATGAGAATACGTAGGCATAAAGTGAGATGCTTTGCCGAGTAATTTTCTTTTCTTTTTAGACCAGCCTTGATAGGTAGATAGATAAAACCAACCCGTCAGATAAACACAACAAGCTTGGATCCCATCGAGTATGATGGACGTGAGGGGTGCTAATACCTTCCCCTTGCGTAACCAATTCCCGAATCCAAACATGGTTGCGATGACCTTGTCTTATACCTTTTCGTCAGGTTTTTCCGATTGTTTCCTTTCCCTTTCTTTGGGATAAATAACGAAAGGTGGCGACTCTTCTGTTTTGCTGGAACCTTATTTTCGCGGTAGCGACAGCTGGCGACTCTGCTGGGGATCCAATGTCCCCTGTGCGAGTCAATCCTAGCGCTTGCGTGTTTACCTTGTTGGGTTGTGTTTATTTATCGCATTTTACCTTCCGCACTTTATTTTCAGTATGATATGATTATTTGTGTTGTTGTGGGAGGGGGCTCTGATGAGTGATAAGCCAGACCCAGGCTTGAGTATGTACATAACTTTAGAAGAAGATTAGTGGTGAACCTGCATGTTAGGAATGCACTGGTTCCCACGAAATCTACGCTCAGACGAGATTCTCTGAGATGATTTCCATTTCCAGCCCAGTGGGCCGTCAAAAGGATTTCAGATCTAAGGACTGTCGACTCTGGGAACCGATCATTTGTGATTCAGCTAAGTGAGGCCGCTTCAAGAGATGATGATGCCACACCTTCCTGGGTATCGTATCATCGTTTCTTGAAAGTCTGTGATGCTGATGAACGCATAGGATGCCATACCTGTGTCAGTGGATTAGGTCCATACCTGTGAGCGGGGTCGGGTTACTGCAGGAAACATTAACCTTCAAACAACCTGGTTTTCTTAACAGTGAATCAGTATTATTGGTATCAGAGGGTTCTTATCATCAGAGATATGTTTGTGCTTGACAGAGCAGAGTCGTGGTCCTTCTCCTCAACAGCACAGTCATCTTGATCTCCTGCTGCATGATTGCATTTTGCATTATTTGCATCCTCATTTGCATATCATTAACATATGTCTGTGTTAGAGGAGCATATTTCTCCCCTGGTTCCAGTGATCTTGATCCTCATGGCTGATGTGGCATCTCTGAAGAAGACTGTGGCTTACAAACTACCAACACCTAACCTCCGAGAGTTACAGGCTTTGATTTCGTTGGCCGGTAAGGCAGTGATGGAGAATTTCAGAAAGAGTTATGGAAGACTTCTGGGTATTGTGTGTAAGCTTTCTATGTTCGAGTTGAATGGCCTCTCCGCGCTTCTGCAGTTTTACGACCCGCAGCTCAGATGCTTCGTTTTTCCAGACTATGTCCTAGCTCTGACTTTAGAAGAGTATTCTGACTTGCTGGGGGTACCTTTGTTGAATCAGATGCCTTATTACCGTGTTGAGGGTGAACCTGACGTGGGTAAGTTAACTGTCACTCTTCATGTAGATGATTCAGAGTTGAAAGGGATGGTGTTCAGAATGATTGGAGTTCAGGGCTTCTCTTTACCTTTCCTGATGGAAAAGGCCCGAAAGTTTGCCAAGAAGGATCGTTGGGATGTATTCAATGCCTTCTTAGCCCTTTGTATTTATGGGATTGTGTTATTCCCAAGTCATCTGGACTTCATAGGTATGGATGCCTGCCATATATTTGCTTTCGGGAATCCAGTGCTCACTCTCCTCGGAGACGTCTACCGTTCAGTCCACAACAACAATGAAAATAGAAAGGGGAAGAACATGGCATGTTGTGCTCCTTTACTGTATAAGTGGTTTGCTAGCCATCTTCCTAAGACGGGGCCGTTCATTGATTTTGCTGAGGCTTCACCCTGATCTGCACGTTTGATGGGTTTGTCTGCTGACAATATTATCTGGTTTGATAAACATCTACTAGGCAAAGATATTGTGTATAGCTGCGGTGGCTTTCCTAACGTCCCCTTGGTTGGAAGGAATGGATGTATCAACTACAATCCCTCTCTGCTAGTACAACAATTTGGGTATGCACTACGAGGTCCTCCTGAAGAGGAAGAGATACAGGAATCTTTGTATCTCACAGGGTTGCTTGAAGGTGACGCTTTGGTTAAGGTACAGAATGCTTGGAGCAAAATTCACCGAAAGGGAAAAGTCTTGCTAGGAAAAAGCAACAACAAGGCCTTTGATCCATATGTGACTTGGGTCCGAGAAAGAGCCACCAAGTTTCTAATGTCGCTTCCTGCAGTGGAACCATTGTATCCTCCCGTGTATAAAGAGCCTACCACCGTTGACAGTCAGAAGTTCAACCAGGTACTCCGAGAGAAAGAAGAGCTACGAAAAGCCAACGAAGAGTGGGAGAAAGAGATCGCCCAACTCCAAAGAGAAAAGAACGAATCCGTACACACTTGCAAGAAGAAAATAGAGATGATCAACCACTCGGGCACTGATTTGACCAAAGAGATTGATTCTAGAGAACGTCTTGGGTTGCACCTGAAGGCAGTGCATAGCGTGTTGACCACCAAAAAGCAGGATTTAGACAGGATGTACCGGAAGTTATCCAAGTACGAGACGTTGTGGAGAAGCACCCTAGCCAAATACAAAGAGCAAGAGGAAAAGCTGAAGCAGCGGGTAGCCGAGCTAGAAGTCCAGATTTAAATCAAGGACAAGAAGATAGAGGCTGAAGCCTCACTTTGACGCGACACTTAGTATAGATTGGTTGAGGCCAAGGTGAACCTACAAGATTATCAACTCCTTGCTGACGCTAAGAGAAGTAGGGTGGAAAACCTTTCTGAAGAAGGTGTCTGCAGGGGCGTTGCCGAGAACCTCCCAGATACCATCAGGCAGAGGGATCCGTTGAATCAGGGTTTGCTCACCCAGCCTGATCATCCCGCTACGAAGAAGTTACTAGAGGATTTTCGTGCCCGTAGCCGCACTTGATTTCTTTGTATTTCTTTGTACATTTTATGCATTGATATGCTGATCACCACCAGGCCTGTTGGTTGGAGTCACGATTGTCGCTTCTGTTGTATGTGATTACAGTTGTACGCTACCCACGCGGGTTTTGCACATGAATATATGAGGGTTTTCTTTCCATGATTGGACGGTAGACTTTATTTGTCTTGGAAGCTAGAATCGAGGGGGACTTCCTCCTAATGCATGGATATGTGTTTGCATTTGCATGAATCATTTGAATAACAGGTGCCTTGGCATTTTTCTAACCCTCTGTTGATTCAGGTTGTTTCAGATTTGTCTCAGGTTGATCTGAGCAATGGAACGGGTTCAAGTGGAGCTGAGAGAGGTCCGAGGCCAGATGGGGCAGCTCGTGAGAGTCATGCAGATGCTCAAAGAGGAGAATAACCAGATAAAGAATCAGGTGGGCCTGATGGTGGAAGTGTTGAAGAACATACTCTGAAGAGAATGTGAGCAAAAGCCCAAGGCTGCAGCCGGCATACTGGCTCCACGGGTATCTGACGAACCCGCACCAAGGCATGATAGGCCTAAAAGACCCTCTGAGTAGCATGAAGCTCGAAATGTTTCCCGTCAGCAGCCACGTCTGGTTCCGCAAGACAACCCCAGAAGGCAGGGTCAAAAGAGGAGACTATCTGACAGAATCCTCGATCCAATCCCGATGGATTATGACCAGTTGTTGCAACTCCTGCTCCAACTTTAGTTGGTTAAACTTTGAACATTGGCTCCACTGACTGGACAGCCACCACCCGACTGGGACGTAAACGCCCATTGTGAGTTCCACTCTAGAGCACTAGGGCACGATGTAATGAACTGTAGAGCTTTTAAGCATAAGGTTCAAGACATGATTGAGTCAAGGACAATCGAATTCGTGTCGGGCGGCATGAAAGCATCAGGCATATTCATCCCTTATCATGCAAAAGAGATGGATGTTCCCATGATCTCATCTGAAGATGAGAAAGATCAGGAGTATATCCCGCGGTCTTTGAGGTCTGAATCGTCTTGCCCGCAACTTTTTCATGTTCCTGGGTCGAGTTCCAGGATGAAAGCCCCTGAACAGAGAGGATCCTCACTAGGTCAAACCTCGTCTCCGGATTGTTTCTGCCATGCAGAATCGGAAACCTCTCGCTCCATTGCAGCGAAACTATCGGAGCCCGAATCAGAGTCGACCTCACAACAGTTGTTCTTCTAATTGAGTCTGAAGACTTCAAAGGGTCGCTCCCCTCAGCAGGAAATAAGTGTGAAAGCTCAGTTCCCTGAAAGCTGGCGATCTGCATGTTATCATGTCATTTCTTTACATTTGTAGTCTCTTTCCTGTTAGAATTGCAAATTTCGTTTGTAAAGCACGTTGTTTTTCAATTGATATTGATAATGAAATAAATATGCATGTTTTGAACTAATCCATTCGTGTTCGCTCTATTGCTTTCTTTTATTTCAAACGCTTGTGTGAGTAGAATCCGGGGAGGATGACGAAGTCCAATGATGCGTAAGCTTCCGATGCTATGCTTTTGAATAAAAAACCTGTTGATGATGAACAGGCATTATTTCAAATCCCAAACACCGGAGATGTAAGGAAGATAATCCCTTGTTAACCCCTTTGAGCCTAGTTGTAGGAGTTTCTTTCTGAAGATAGACAAACCCTCAATATTAACCCGGGGCAGGGTAGGTATCAGTTAATTTGACCAAGCGTTCAAATAACAAAAGGAGTGTCCGCTCGAGGATCAATCACACCGCTATAGGTCGTACCTAAAAAACCATGATGGTTAAACCTATCTGATCAGGAGTGAAACAGTCACAATCCCTTTAACAAACCCTGCGAGCCGATGCCATACAATTTGTTCAAAAAAAAGAAAAAAATCGAAAAAGAAAAAGCCCGCTAAGTCTAATCTTGAAAGCAAACGACTTAGGCAAAAATCAGGGTACCACGCTGGACTTCAAAATTGAAAAAACTCAAAAGAGTCAGTCCAGGAAAAAGTTAGGGGAAAACGAAAAAACGAGAAACGAAAAGAAAAAAAGGATTACGAAAGAAAATCCTCGAGAAAGAACGAAATCGTATGGCTACCGGTGCCCAAACAAAGACGAAAAGCGAATGACGGTCACTCCGAAAACTTGTGGTTTCCTGAACCGTTACTCCTGTCATATAACCTTTGAAAGGTGAACGCTAAGGTCGAATTAGCTGAACGTAGGATCGGAGAACATCAAGGAGAATGGGTGGGTTAAAATGAATTTTGAGCCTTTATCCTTTCTTTCTTAAACCGTGAACCTGACCACGTTACAACCTTTAAAAGTCCTAATTGAAATAGGTTCGTTTCGAAAGCATACTTCGGTAAAGATCGCATCAGAACTGACTCCTAGAAAGGATTCTCATTACAGCGTTGCGTTAATATTGACATGTTGATGAATGATTTCATATATTTTATGTCATAAACTTTTTTCCAGTGAACAGGAATGGATTTTGAAAACTGCCATAGGCATTGCATTTGATATGTCTTTTATGCAGAACAGTTTGTTTTACTAGCAAGTAAGCGCTTGACAGCGAGAAAGTTTCCACGATGGAAAGAGTTGATCACGACAGAATGCAGAATGCCTGAATATTCCGGTGAACCGGGGCAAGCTGCGTCCAATGATCACAAAGGGGAGTCAGCCATCCCGAAATAGTTAATTCGGGGAAATCAGGTCGAGATTTGATGAATCTCTCGCAGCCAAGGATACTACTCCCCACAGATCAGCCCATGAGGGGCAAAGTCATGACAAGACTGGGGCAGGTCACCCCGAGAGCGTCGAAGCCATCCTTATCCTGAAGGTTATTAACTTGAAGCACCTTTGTGAGGTTCAAGATGCTGAGGTAGATCTGGGTGCAGAGATTGCAGATTTCCTTTCAAGGAACATCCCCAAAGAGATCCCATCAGGCTGGGGCAAAAGCTGAAAGCGAAGGAGCCGTTCCTCCCCGTGTTGGCATAGATTGTCAGAGTTTGTCAGAAGTTGTCGGAAGATTCTGGGGTAAGCCATCTCAAGTTCGTTTCATGGCATGTTTTCCAAGCAGGATGATTCCTTCTTCCCCAGCAAGTTCAGCAGTGTTTCCCCATGGAGTCTGAACATGGGACCATGAGCGTTGATATGTCCCCCAGAGCAGAGAAGATTCTCCCCAACCAGATGCATCCTGAGGAAGGATCATCATCTCCCCAGCTGAGTCGTACGCCGAAGTGTATATTCATTCCCCAGCACTAGGTCAATGTGCATTTTTCTCGTAGAAGACTATTCACAAGTGTTTAGCTTTCAATAGTCCAGACTGAAGTCTCCAGCGGAATTGAGATTCCCCACAGAGTTGTATTCCCCCTGGAAGGTAGGGATGATTCCTTCTTCCTCAGCTGAGTTTGCAGTTCCCCAAGAGAGTCGAGTCCTTGGAAGCCGTTCAGGCCATGATTGGTTTTCCCTAGTAGAGTGTTGAATAGCTGATGCTGTATTTCCCTATCGGAGTCCGTATCTCCAAGAAAGTTATAGCCGCGAAGGCCGTGTAGTTTATTTCTGTGATTGACATCGTTTTCCTCAGTAGTTGTGGTTCGTATACCTAGTTGGGCGAGTACAAGTTCTCGTAGGACTTTGTTCCCCTGCAGTAGTCATCTGGAGTTCGTTTCCCCAGGTTAAGTCCAATTGAGGTTGGTGTGATTTCTCCTCCTCGGCAGGATGACTCCTCCTCTCCACTAGAGTGGTTCTTTCTCCTTGGCAGGAGGATTTTCCCTTCAGCATTTATTTTGCTGATGGGGTCGTAGCATTTTGCATGATTGCATAGCATTTACCCTAAACGCGTAGCATTTCCACCGTGTGGAGCATTGCGCCATTGTCAAACACATGCATATGAAACATGAGCTAGGTCGTTACCATTCTTGTTTTGCAGGTGTTCCTCCGCAGAATGGGTTGTTCAAGATGATTCTTGAATTCCCCAGAAAAAGTTGTTTGCTTAAGATGATTCTTAACTCCCCAGTGAAGTAGCCAGAGTTGTTTACTCAAGATGATTCTTAGAGACCCCGACAGAGTTGTTTGTTCAGGATGATTCTTGAATTCCTCAGCAGAGTTTATTTGTCCAGGATGATTCCGAAGTCCCCAAAGCAGAGTTACTTGATAGTTATCTAGAATCCCCAGCGGATATGTGTTATCCCCAGCAGGTTTTGAACAGAGAAGTTGAAACTTCCTTGAAGACTTGATGATTGAAGTCTGGCGGACGCCCGAAAATTTCTTTGAATGCCCAATGGCATGATTACAGAGATTGTCAAAAGTTCCTGATGACCTGATGAGTCCCAAGGAATTCTTCTACTGCCGTGCCGCAGAATGCCTGATGGCAACACCAGCTATGTATCACCGGTTACCGGGTGACTAGTGAGCCCTTGACAACTTGAGGAAGAAGCTGCAGTGAATCTGATGATCATCCTGACGGAGGTTTGAGACTAGCCATCTTTCACCCGTTATCGAGTAACCGGTGATCCCTTATTGACTTACTGATGAAGTCCGACAAAGATATTTTCGACGTTCCTAGCGACATGATGAGTCCATAAGCAACGATAAGGAATTCTTCTACAGTGGCGCAGAATGCCCGACGGCATAATCAGCCATCATTCACCAGTTACCGAGTAATCGGTGATCCCTTATTGACTTACTGATGAAGTCCGACAAAGAGGTTGTCGACGTTCCTAGCGACATGATGAGTCCATAGGCAACAATAAGGAATCTAGCTGTCCATCACCAGTTACCGTGTAACCAGTGATCCCTTGATGACCTGACGGAGATTTGAGATTAAACCCTTCACCAATTACCGTGTGACCGATGATCCCTCGATGATTTGAGGATGAAATGATATCAGATACATCAGAGAATCATCCTGACGGAGATTGAGATCAGTAATTCTCCCGTAAGTTGTCGTGCAACTGCTATTTCAGTTTCCGAAGATTTGTCCCCATCAGAGTACCGTGTACTTGTGCAGTTGGCAAATTTTCGGGTTTGTTGGTATTCAACCGTCTTTTACCTTGATTGTTTGAGAGTCGTTCTCTTCTCACCCAGTCAGGTCCAAGCCGTTTGAATAGGGGCAGTTGTTGCACCCCAAATTTTGCCCAATCTTTCTCTACCTAGTTTGTGTTTCATTTCATTCATACTAGCATTATCATTTGCATTTCATTGACATGTATGCAGGAGATCAAGAGGTATGACCACCAACAAGGGCTACACAAAGCTATGAAGCTGACTCAAAGGTTTATCCAAGTGTTCAAGGGTTGATATCCTCACCAGAGAAGTCTAAGATCCTCATAGAGAGTGGTTTAAGCCAAGTGTGTATATCTCCTAACTTGAGAGTTATGGGAAGCTATTCAGATGATTCTGAAGCCATAAAGTTGGACTTGAGACCTTTAGAGAGCTATTAAGAAGTATTGAGATCATTTTGAAGCCTAGACAGGTCAATATGTGAAAGGATATGAAGATATACCCAAGATTGGTACAATTAGGGTTTCATCTGGTCAACCCTAGGGTAACTGATGATTTGAGGAGGGTTGAGACCAAATTCAAGAACCATGTGATCATGGATTGATGTGTTGAGATGTCCTAGGGATGATTCCAAGGTCAACTTATCATAAATCAAGAGTGTGAGAAGTTGCTAGGCTAGGGTTGCTATGCTTGACAGTGTAAAATCCCCTGGTTTGGTGCCTATCTTCAAGACCACTTAACTCAAGATGAGATTTTCATCTCACCTTGACCCCAACATGATTGTTGTAGGGCATGATCTTAGATTTAATGTGAGTACTAGAAGTCCTTGATAGGGTTTCTATACCTCAAGTTATGAGCCAGACAAGTTACAGGTCATCTGAGGCATGTGAATTTGGAGCTTGAAAGTCACCCAACTTGCATGACACGTTTGGCCTAGAAGGATGATTCCTATGAAATTTTGGTCATCATGAATGTTATTCCTTATTCTCTTAGCTTTCTAGAGAGTACTGGAAGTCCATGATTGGATTTGTAGAACTCAAGATATGGCTTTGACAAGTCAAGGGTATTTTGGGAAGTTGGAATTACAGGTCATTTTGAATTATGGGTCCATTTCACTATCCTAGGCACCTCAAATAAAGAATTGTTCAACTTGAAAGTTGCTCAAAATGATGTTTTTAGTCCAAACCGGTATCAAGAGTCCATTGATATGGATTAGACCAAGCATTGGTTGAAGAAATTTCTCAAAAAGGCCATTTTAAGGAATTAAAATGAAAAAAATTCAAAATAATTGGTAATTGAATGATTTCAAACCAAATTAGTGCTCATTTTGAGTGGAAATAAGATTCTAAACCATTTGGAATTATTACATGGCCATTTGGTGTATTGCTTCACAAAGAAGTTACATCTCAAACTTGCTCATAGATTGAAATCAAAGCAAAATGCTAATCCATTTACACTCAAGCATCTCAGGCAAGTGATTGGAAGTGAATTGAAGGCAGGGAACAGAGCAATTCGAGGCTGCCATGTTTTGATTTTTGGAGAAAAATTGAAAGTTGGAAGTTTGGATTTGGGCTATGATTGGACCTCCAGAAGGTTCTAACAAATTATAAATTGAGTTTAGATCATTTTTGGCAAAGGTTAGAAGCATTTTCACTGAAGAATCAGTTAGAGCAGTTTGTGGAAGAAGCTTGAATTTGGATTTTCGAGTTTCAAGATAGAGGCTGAAGCAAGATCAACCAAGCATATAGACTTGTTCATCATCTATCAGTGAAGAAATCTGCACATTCTTGGAGCAAATTGTGGCCTGAAAGTCACCCTACGTGAAGCTCTGAATCAGGTTTCTTTCTTGCAGAATTCCTCTTTAACTATGCACTTTCCAAGCCTTAGATGCATGTGATTAGGACCTATTTGAAACCTAGATGGATTCTAGATAAGTTTCGTAGTGAATCGTGACACTTTTTGATAGGGCCTCCCAAGTTGTAGTTTGAATATCTCTCTAGATAGTGGATAAAAATGAGAAAGAACATGATAATTGGAACCTAGGAGTGAAACGAACAAAACCGTGTAAAGAAAGTGAAGTTTCGTTGAGTTTGGATTTTGGTCACTATTCACTCTCGCCGGAGAAGATGACCAGATCTTCTCCGGCCGCCCCTGCAACCACCGCGCAAGAATCCCTCCGTTTTAAGGTTCAAACTGCCAGATTCTTCCATGATCGTCTGATCGCGTGCTGGTATTGGACTTGGTAAGCTAATCGTGTGGCCAGCATGCCATCCCGCGTGCAGCCTTCATGTGGCCCCTTTCTCATTTAATGAAACGCAGAGTTTCACTTTGAAACTCTAGGCTCTCAATCAGCGCACTATCAGCACCTCCCACCCCAAGGTCCAATTCGCATAACACGTAATAACGTTACTTAGCGCACCCCCTGGCCTGTTTCCCCTTAGTAAACAAAGCTGAGTTTTTGGACTCAGTTGGGCTTTATCCCAAGCGTTGTTCGCGTCCCCCATTCGTAAGCCAAATGCAATGTTACACGTAGAGTAGTTACTAATACACCACCTCCATTTAATTCATTTTAATTGCTTTTTCTTTTAATTTTCTGTTTTGTTGCTGTTTGATATTAATTCAAGAAAAATAGTATTTTAATTCACAAAATCATGAAAAAATATGTGGATGTAGATTAGAACATTTAGAATTTTATCATATTTTTTATTTTGATTTTCCATTTCTTTTTCAATTAATTTCATCTTTTCTCTTTTAATGTGTTTTAATGATTGAAAAATGATATGATGTGCTTGCTGATTTTTGTATTGCTTCATGCTTTAGAATTAGGTCATAAAATTTGACATGCTAGTTCTAGAAACCTTGATAGGCTTGCTTGATTTTTATTTCATTTTTTAGATGATTCTAAATAGGATTTAGAGATAGTTGTTTAGGAGTATTCATTGATGGATCCCTTTAGTGTACCCTTTGGGTTTGGATTTTGTTTGAGCCTTTTGATTTAGGTTTAGCCCCTGGTTTTTGTACCATAGCTTGTTAGTACATGTAGGATGATGTAGTATTTTCCTTGGAATTTTTAGGAATGATTTTCTATTAGTTCCCCATTTTGCAAATTGGTTATAGTCTAGGTGATCCTAACTAGGTTAAGTTCATAAATTAGTCTTGTAAATGACCATTAGATGATTCTAAGTCGCATATCCTTTCTTGATAGATTGGTAATTAGGTAAATACCTCTTTAGAGCCTTGAATCCTTAGTATAGGTGATCCTTAGAAGTAAATCATTGAGGTTCTTTAGAAGTTCAAGTTAGGTGGATGATTCCTCCTATAGGGTTAGTTTCCCTTTCAATTTTCCTTGCTCGATTGGAATCCTCCTTGTGAGCATGTTTCCTCCTGTGGAGGAATTCATTGCATTATCATAAAGGATTTGAGTCTATGAAAGCTTTCTCTAAGGAAGTGGAGTTGGTTGAGTGTCTGTGCTAAGTTCCTGTGGACCTTACCTTGCTTCTCATCTCCGTTCTCCTAATATTCTCTTATTCATTTCTTTTTAGGAACCTTCTTGGGGTAGCACAGTTCCTCCTGTGGGGGGAATGTTGCACATCTCCTGAAGGAGCCAAACCTCTAGGATTCTCCCTAATCTCTTTTAGTTGGTTGAGCGTCTGGGATAAGTTCCCGTGGACCTTACCCTTGCCTCCCAACACCCAATTTCTTTACTTAGGATAGAAGCCTTGTTTGATTACTTGTGGAATGCATTCCTTATTTGTCATAAGTAATTGCCTTCATTCATGATTGAGGGTGTGTTGCATTAGGATAGTTCATGTTTAGGATAGTTTAAGCCTAGGTGCATGACTGCATTAAGAGGTTGAGTGAGTCTCCCTCTGCTTGTTTTGCCTTAAAGTTTGAGGTGATCCTCCCCATGCTTGTGTGTTGTTTTTCTTTCTCTAATTGACGTATTTGCATAATAAAGGTTGAGTTGAGCTCCCTCTGCTTGTCTGTTTTGATTGTTTCTCTTTGCTTGATTGCTAAGAGGTTGAGTGAGTCTCCCTCTGCTTGTATTGTTGCATTACATGTGCATATTTAGTGTTTTTGCTCTGTTTATCCGTCAAGTTGATGCTTTGTCTGTTTCTGTATACCATTGCCATGATCCCTTAGGAATCTCACTTCCATTGATAAGGAAGTGATGATTAGAACTTTAGGTTGAAACATATACATGATAACTTCTAGGAGTTCCCTGTTTCAAACCTCAACCATAGGATGAATCCTTGGCATGACAACATTAGGACTTGATAGTTTCCCCATAGAAATCGTTCTCTTCTCATCTCAAAACAACAGTAAAAAACGTAATAAAGGCAAGTTAGTACAAGCGCGTTACGAGCCTTAAGCTACTTGGGAAATGATAATTGAGCGGTCTCCTCTCAATCATCTAGAGTGTTTAATATATGTCCTTTGGACAATATACGACGCATTCGCTCCTAAGTCATAGTCTCTAGTGCTGTACAAACTACAGACAACCATAAAACACAGTTCTTTCATAAAAAGACAGAAAACAAACTTCAAACCTTTTTGCCCCGTGGGCCCATAATTCAAAGGAAAGCTTTTCTGAAGAAAAGAGTGCCGTTAACTCCCATTTCTACCGCAAACGGTAACGCACGAGTCTCTGACGGGCAAGCTGCATACACCAAACTGCTGGAACTGTTTGTTAACCCTACTCGGAAAAACAGATGAATCTGAATCCCCATAATCCGTATTATCCCGAACCATGGCGACTCTTCTGTTTTGCCGGCACCTTATTTTCGCGGTAGCGACAAGGTGTACAGTGAAGTTTTCACTTCTGGGGAAGTTTCATGTAAAATAAAGGATTTAAAGGTTCATTACAAGATCTGGGCAAAGATCTTCTTAGGCTACATACATCACAGGAAATCCACTAATTCTCCTGACTACATCAACATATATCAGATGTATTTCATGTACTGTCTGGGTAAATGCATCAAGGTGGATCTGCCTCACTTACTTTTTACTCATCTGTGGGGACATGTAAAAATGTCCAGAGAATCTGTCAAAACAAAGCATCAGAAGGTCAGAAACTGGATCCGTATGGGAAAACTGATCTCAGATATTCTGACTGAAAATGCATTAGTGGCTCATCTGGCAGAGGTTGGTCTGACTGAAGAGTTAGCTTCAATTATTGGAAAGCCTCTGAACGGAAAGAGTCTACGAAGGATGAGGATAGTGGAAGAACTTACTTCTGCACCAATTCAGATCAACCTTGACGAAGTAAACCAGAGAAGAATTCCTTTAAATGATTTTCCTCTCTTCATTGCTGAAGAACCAAGGGAAGTTCTTCTGAACTACATCGCTGCATGCTTAGCAGATGGAACCCCCTTGCCACCAGATTTGATCAAAAGAGCAAATGAACCTGGACCAGATTTCTATAGGGAGAAACAGAGAAAGAGAAGAAAGGTCTCAGAGGAAGGATCTTCGAAGCCTAAGAGAAAAGCTTCTGGAGAAGCATCTTCTGCAAAGCAAAAACGCTTCAAGAAGTAGAAAGGTGACTCTTCTGCAAATTTATCTTCTATTTCTGAACAAGTAACAGAAACACCAACATCTGAACCTCCTCCTCCTTATGACCCAATTCCCACACCTTCTCCTCCTCACAACTCTGAACCCATTTCATCTGAACCACAAAAAGCTCAACCACTACACTCTACAACATCAAACTTCTGAACCACAACAACCACAATCATTTGAGCACACTACATTTGTACCATCCACACCTTCTTTCAACATCCATCAGAAAACAACCCCTGATAAAACCCCATCTTCTATTCCACAAACATCTGAACTAAACCCTTCTGAAAACCAACCATCCGAACATCCACCATCTGAAAATCAAACATCTGAACCCCAACAATCAGAAACCATACCATATGATCCTGAACTTGTCATTCTTGATCTCCAACCTCTCACGACCGTCTTTCCAGTTCCATTTGGATCATCTGAATCTTCTGATTCATTTGATTCCACTTATTCTGATAGATCAGATGTCATCTCTTCTTTTCTCAAACCCTTTGTTTCTATCCCATCGGACCCTGAGGATGATGCTTTTTCATCTGAACCTATGGTTGCTAATACTTCATCTGTCCATATTCCATCTTCATCATATCCACCTGTTATCATTATTCCTTCTTTTTCTATACCTTCAACTTCTTCTCCCATGAAAACATCACCCTTAGAAGCCTACTTGAAACCCAAACCTAGGCTAGATGTTGGTACACTGTTTGCTGGTTTTGAAAAAGAAATAAATATGTGGTTATCTTCTGTTAAGAAGGAGTGTCTCTCAAGCGTTGACCCTGCTGATTCTGAAGCCATCTGGACTAGATTCAGAACTAGATTCAACTATGTGGCTTCAAATCTTCAAGAGATTTGCTCTGATGATTCAAAGGTCATATTTGTTGAAGCTGTCAGACTCACTCTTCTGAGTATTCGCAGAAATCCAACTTTGCTTATGGAAAACACACCTGCAAAGGATGTGTGTATTCCTTCTGAAGACTTTGCTGCATCTAAGACTACTAAGTGTCTAGGCCTGAAGAAGTCATTCCAGAAGGTTCTGCTCCTGGTCCTGAAGAAACTCTAGACTATGTTTAGCCTTCTGACATGATTGTACATAATGCATCTGCTTCTATGGTTATTCACAATGCATCTGCTTCTGCGTTTGCTCCTGAGTCATCTGAAGTGAAGAAAGAAGATGGAGATTTGAATGCTAAGTTTGCTCAGCTAAAGGCTAGCAACACTGAGATAAGATCTTGGATGGTAAAGCAAGAAAAGACCACTGAAGAAATCAAGACTTGGATGGCAAAGCAAGAAGAGTCAACCTCTGAGATAACGAATCTTCTGAGGATTTTGGCTTCCCGTTCTTCTTCTTAGTTTCTTTGTTGTTTGTGCACTTATGTGTTAACTGTTTGTCTGCTTCTATTTTGGATTATTTTTATCAATGCATCTTTGAATGTTGTGTTTTTCCAACTGAATCTATCATATGATTTATTGTTTTCCTCTGTTATTTTTTTTGTCTTAAAGTTTTTCTTAATCAGATTCTTTTTGATATGACAAAAAGGGGGAGAAAATGGTAATTTTGATAATTCACATAAACAGATACCAAAAGGCAACTCATACATGATAAATTACATCTAATCATATTTTTGAGTGTTTCAGAGCTAATAATTCTCATCTGACAAATTTCTAAGAATTAACTCTGAACAAGAATCTGAGAATCTACAAGTTTGCTCTGACGCTGAAAAGAATACAAGACCTGAAAGGGAAGTATCTAATTTTTTCAGAAGTATTCATTTCAGGGGGAGATTAATATTCTCAGGGGGAGAGATATTTTTTTCTATTTAAACAAAATTTCCCATATTTTTTGTCATCATCAAAAAGGGGGAGATTGTTAGAACACAGATTGGTGTTTAATATATCTCATTGTTTTGATGATAACATTAATGAAATTTTGTATAGAGAATTTATATACTCTAATTTTGTTCAAGTGTTTATTTGTTTCAGATATCAAAATTAATATTATTCTGGAAGCAAGAACGCCTCTGAACACTACAGAACGATAAAACTCTGAGCGTCAGAAGCAATACATTAGAAGACTCTGATCTGCTACAGATGATCCTGAGCGAAGCTGAGAAGAATTTGAGTAAAGAACATACAGTAAAGATTCAGAAGACTCTGGAAGTACTTAACGCTGCAAGTATAGAGGCTCTGATAAGCAAGTCTGCACTGATAAAGATTTTCACGCTAAAGCACTTTGCTGCAAAACTCTGTTAGAGTAACTCTGATCTGAAGAACTAGGAACATCACCAAAGGATCTGATGCAAGACTTTCCAAAGTTGTTGAAGAAGATGCTGTTCAAATAAAGATCCGTTGGCATATTCCTTGTCCTTATCCAAACGGCTCTTTCCTCATTCGTGCATGACGCAGGAATTTAGACAAAAAGGATTTGTCTGAACATTCCCCTTCTGAGTAAGGAAAAGTCAATAGAAGACAAAAGCAACAGAATGCATAGTGTTGCACAGTCTTTGAGAAATGGACTTCAAGTACTATAAAAGCAAGTCTCAGCATCACTTCAATTTTAACGAATTACTTGACAAATTATTCAATAAGAAACTCATACAAACATTCTTCAAAGCTGGATAGTTTTTATTTCGTTCTTAAATTTGTGTAAAAATCACAGTTGTGATATAGCTTTTTAGAAGCAACTCTTAAACACATTGTTAGTTTATCTTTTGTAAGAGATTCCTTAAAAGACCAAGTGTGGTCAGATTTCTTGAGAAGACTAAGACAATTGTCTTAGTGGTTAACACTAAATCAGTTTGATTTAGTGGATTAAGTCCTTGTTGAGAAAGGAAAATCACCTTGGTAGGGTGGACTGGATTAGTTTGAGTTCAAACGAACCAGGATAAAAATACCTTGTTATTTTTACTATCATCTTAATTGTTTTTGAAACCCTTATTCAACTCCCCCCCCCCCCTCTAAGTGTTTTTCCTACCTTCACTCTTCACCCCCGTTTAGCAGTAGCTTTTAGATA
Organism: Lathyrus sativus; assembly: GCA_963859935.3. Taxonomy (NCBI): domain Eukaryota; kingdom Viridiplantae; phylum Streptophyta; class Magnoliopsida; order Fabales; family Fabaceae; genus Lathyrus; species Lathyrus sativus. Next base: position 134,459,644 of record OZ012739.1, read on the forward strand.
ACTTTGACTCATAGATTAGACAACAAGCGTGGATCCCGTTGAGTACAATGGACGTGAGGGGTGCTCATACCTTCCTCTTGCGTAAGCGACTCCGGAACCCAAGATTTGGTTGTGATGACCTTTTCTTTCCTGTTCTTTTAGGTCTTCTTCTATCGTTTCGTTTCTGTCTCTTTGGGATAAATAACTTTCGGTGGCGACTCTTCTGTTTGTTTTCGCCAGCCTTTTTTCGCAGTTGCGACAGTCATGATATAAGAATTATCAGCAAAACCAGTACTAATACCGGTACCATAACCAGCTCCATGAGTAGCATCTTGCATTGTAGCATCTCTTTCAAGAACATCATGTGGAATTTTCATAGGCTGCTCATCATCCATATGAGCTTCATCGGCATCATCACCAAATTCAGCGGGATCATCAAAATTGTAAATCTTTCTGCCATGCTTACCCATGCAAAGATAGTACGCCCGACGGTTGATATCCCAAAAGTAGTTCATGTTTGTTAGGGTACATTGAGAAAACTCTTGAGATGGGCCTGGAGATTTATAGGTAAGATTTGACAGAACAATGTCAAAGTAGTTCATAATCTTGGAAATCATAGAGGCATAACATAACGATGTCCCTTTGTTACATTCTTTGATAGAGAACATGTGAGATACAAACTAGTGAGGACAATTAATTATGACCTTGTACAAGAGAATATAGACTAGATGAATTTCCACAAAGTCTATTCTCGAGAACCCACCATTTTTTGGCCGCAAGATATGATACACCAACCACGTCAGAATTCTTGGCACCATCTTCATATGGCCAGTGAAGATAGGATCATAATAGTCCTCGGCACGAGGAGCTTTGAATAACTTATTCACATGAATACCCTAGTAAAAGCTCACATGAGAGTTTCCATCTGTCACCAACGAGTCAGCCTCGTTATCATCATCAGCATCAACCACAGTGATACCAAATAAGGATTTCTACAGATTATTTGTAAACTTATAAACCTTGTTACCTATAGAAAACTTGAAGCATGAACCTTGCATATCATGTAACCCAGAGTATAATACATGAATAAGGTCCTCATTATAATCTTGAGCAAGCTGTAGGAAATAGTTGATTTGGTTATGCTCGACCAGCCGAACAACATCAGGAATATCCAAACACCCAACCACAATCGGCTTACAAACATATTATTTCACCACAAGCGGTTTTGATGATTTAGCTCAAAATCTTTGACATACTTATTTGAAACAAATGTTAATGGATTCTAAGAAGCAATAGCAGAGGTAGTTGCCTTACCCTTTCCTTTAACATCAACTTTGGTCTTAGGAGCCACGAAATTATTTGAAATAGATTGTGCGCACCAAGTGTTTGATGAAATGTTTTAATGAAAAGTGAATGAGTATGGGATATTTATGGATTCCCAAACACTCAAACAAGACACACAATCACATAAACACACAAAAAGTGAGGGCGAACCACAAACAAGTGAAAATTTGGATTTTTGATGAGTTTGCGTGAAGTAAGGTTTTTGAAGGGGAATGAGAGAAATTGATGAAAATGAAGATAATCTATTGGAATTTATAAGAGTTAATAAAATGAAAGGAATGAAACTAGCAAGATGTAATGAGTATAAAATGTCTTTCAAGGTTAAAGATGAATTGAAGAGATTTTGGAAACTTGGTGCGTGTATGAAAGTGTAGGAAATGAAGAGAAATGACCCAATCTGTACTTATGAGTCTACCTTTGGATTTATGTGTAAGCCTATATAGGTTATGAATCCACACATATTGAAGAAAATAAAAAATAATTCAGAAAGTTATTTTGTGTCGACCTATACGAGCATGTGTTGACACATACTGTAACAATTTTGAAAATACCAAAAATTAGTTTTATGTGTCGACTTATATGCCTTATGAGTCGACCTATAAGGTCTAAAATTTGAAGGACTTTGGCACATATGAATTTTTAGTGACTTTGAGGAACTCAACTTGACTTATGCATAACTAATTGATGAGAGACACGTGCATATGACTGTTTTTCATGGTTTGTTAGCCAATATCGTGCAAACATACAAATGTAAGAATGAAATATTAAAAGATATAGATCATATGAGAAGACATTTTGAATAGGGTCACTATAAACATGTAAAATGAAAACATACAATGGTCACATTTAATTTTTTTGGAAGAGAACACATATTGCATATATCATACACATAATAGACCACATACCTTTGAGAAATAAACAGGTAAAAGAAATATTTACTGATAAAACAAGAAAAGGATTGAAATGATATTACCTCACCATACAAATGACGGAGGATGCACATACATTCCACAAGGAACTCTCAAACGAAAGTTGGAATAAAGCGTTCCACAAACACAATTGAAGACAAAACGCTCTTACCACTTTTCGCTTTGTACAAGTAATTGAAAGTGAGATTAATAATGTATCAAAGACGATTATAGACTTCATGATCATCCTTTGTTGAATGACTTTCATTCCTGTTCAATCATGATAGTTATCTTGATCCTCCTCATGCTTCATCATCTTAGGCAGATTAATCCCTAATTTGATGTACTTGAGTATTTCTTGTTGAAGATAGACCTACATCATTAAACACACTACCTTTCTGAAACTTCTCGGATAGAAAACATTAATAATAATCAACACGCATCTACCAATTAACGGAACATTAAAAGTTAAACTCTTTGATCACACGCTTCATCTTCCTTGCCACAAAGTCAAAGGAGTAAATAAATGTCACCTTTATCATGTCTTGAGCCTCCACAAACTATATCTCATACTCTCTTCATAGAGCCAAAACATTTTTCCTTCAAGATCAAGGAATAGTGCTAGGTCCCCGATCTTCATCGGGTCTTTGATATTCAATGAAACCTTGGCTGCATTTTGGCAACCATTGAAAATTACCTTTAGGAACAAAAAGTTTCCTAAACTTGCACTTTTCAATAGTATGACCCTTTTTGCAACAATAATAATAATAATAATAATAATATAAGTTATAAGAATATGAAATTTTGCTATTTGGACCCTTTTAAACAAGACTATGCCTTCTATAAGGATTATAAGAAAACATATCCTATTTAGAGGTATCAATAGCAAAGGGAACTTTAGGTTTCAAAGCCTTATCTAACTTGACTTTAAGAGTCCTTGACTCCTTTTTCCAAATGTGACGAGTTTCACAACCAAACCCTGAAGGTTTTTCATCCCCATTCTTCTGTTTTATAATATCTAGCATAGGTTTCTTAGAGCTTCCATACTCTTTTAATTTTCCAAAATTTTAGCTTCTAAGTGGAAAATTATTCTTTTGTTTGAAGCTAATCTTTTGAAAGCATCTATGGTTTTTCCTTGTAGATTTTCAAAAGATTCTTGTAATTTAGAATTAAGATAAGTCATGAGTAGATTCAAGCTTAGAGTGACTTACAACCTTTTTATTCCTTTTGTTTGCCATGTAGTAAAGCTTGGCCGATTCAACACTTGAATTTGAGATTTCATCACTTGAAGAATCACTTTCGCTCTTCTAAGCAGTATAAGCTCTTCTAGACTTGCTATATTTCTTATGATGGCCTTTTTCTTTGCCTTTCTTGATTGTATGACACTCTGGCCTATAATTTCCCAGTTTGCCACAATTGTAGCCTGAACTTCTAGACTTACCCTTCTTAATCTCATCTTCCTTGGAGGAGTTAGACAACCTTCTAGATTTTCTTTGGTTCTTGTCGGAGTATTTATTTTCATGTTTCCATATGTATCTATTAAACCTTTTGATGAACAACCCATATCTTTTTCATCGAAATTCTTGTCATTTTTAGTTTCACAATCACAATGCTCATTGTTTTATGATCTTGAGCTAGAATTCGTTGGAGCAATAGACGTCTTCTCTACCTCCTTGGCTT